>CM021103.1:398564086-399108645 GCA_007115665.2 Sequoiadendron giganteum
GATGTTTTGACTAAGGATGAGAAGAAAGAGATAATAGAAAGTTCTCAAAGACTAGTTTTTAAATAGTTAGCTCAAGAAGAAGAAGAGCAAAGAAAGAAAATTGAAGAGCTGGTTAAAGAAAAGCAAGTTGTTGAGGCACAAAAGAAGGCCGAAGAAGAAGCCATTGCATGAGAGTTAGAACAAAAAGAGAAAGTTGAACAAGATAAATCTTCAGAGGAAGAACTCCATACAAAGGAGTTGGAATAGAGGCTAAAAGATGAAGAGGAAGCTACACGAAAGGAGGAATAAACGAAAAAGATAGAAGAGATTAGAGCCCAAAATGAGAAAATAGAGCAAGAAAGGTTACAAAAGGAACAAGAGGAGCAACAAAATACTTCCTCCAAACAGACTGTGGAGATAATTTCTTCTACACCTTTGTCATCAAGACCTCCCTGTACTCAACAGATAACCATTCAACCAATTTCTCCCACTTTGATCAAGCTAAATATAGAAAAGAGACAAGTACAAGTTCAACCAGTGGCATGGGATGAAATGGTCACAGAAATAGACAAGGTGAAACCAAGGAAGAAGCCTCGTGTTGTGCATTCCATAAAGTTGACTGATGAGGGAGATTTGATAGCAGAAATTGATACACCTATTGCTGACAAGGATGACAAAGAATTGCAGGCTGAAGATTATCAGATAATCACTATCAATCTAGGAAAACATACAAGAAATCAATAGATAAATCTGATTGATATTGTTGCTACCACCACCAAATCAAGGTTAATCAAGGATAAGCAAGTTAAAGATGAGCTTAAAGCTCAAGTTGGAAAGATGAAGAACTTTTTGAAAGAGTTAATTACATCCACTCCAGAGCAGCCAACAGCATCAAAGATCCCTGTTTCAATGAGTTGAAAGGAGGTGGATGGGTTGACTAAGATTAAAAAGAAGGCCACTTGGTTTGATGATTGGTTTAGTGTTTTCAAGTTTGACATGGATAAGAATCTGCAAGAAGGTTTTAAACACTATCGTGCAGTCCTTGCCTTGGTTAAAACTACAAAATAATTTATACGAAAATGGTGGAAAGAGGAAGAAAAACTCAGGAAATATTTGGGAAAATTGAAGGTGATAGCTAAAAGTTCCAATGAAGAATTGATTCAATCACAAATTTTGGGGGATGAGAGTCCTAATTATATTTCAAAGGCTATTAATGTGTCGGTTTTCAAAACCCAAAATCTTGTAGAACAAAGAATAGATATGCTCAAAATCATTCATGAGATATGGGAACATGTTGGCATATTTGAGGATATTGTTGGAAAACTCATGGATGATACTTTACCTCCAAGTCAAAGACTCGAATCATTGGGAGAAATAAAAGATACTTGGGAGGTGCGACTTGATAAGATAATGAAAGAAGGATACACTGTTGAGTCAACTCTCATGGATGGGATACTAGACATCATGTGTGACATGAGATGGAAATCACAGACGTTGACCAGATAAGGTAAATTATTGTTGCAGTAAAAAAAGGTTTGAAGAGTCAAAGTTTAAGGCTGACTGGGTCGATGGACCTAATGATTGTTGGAAACTTGAAACCATCTAATGACAATCTCCATAAAACCCAATAGAGAAATCTATGCAAATAAGTATTTAGAATCTACATGCAAGAGAATGGACAACATACCCATAAAAATATGACACAAGATATACCCTGAAAAAACCCTCAAGAGGGAAAAAACCCATCCTCCAAACGCATCCATCTCTCATGTATTATTCAGCAATAAATATTACAATACATCTTCAGAGTCTTCATGAACACCATTGAAGCAACAAACCCTCTCCATGCAATCCATGTGAACAAGCATGCAACCACATATCCCATGCCATGCTCCAAACCTCCACAAATGCTCACAAGAGCTAACCTGCCAATTAATCGACCTAAACAACTACCCTTGTGGTTGCTTTTATAGAAACAAGCTCCTACAAAACAACCAAGTGGTATTACACAAAACCATGTGACTAAAACCATTAGATTACAAAACCATGTCACCACATTTAATATTGGGTACTTTATTTAATTATTTTCCCCAATATTAAATAATTACATTTTAGCAACTTTAACTTATTTCTCAATGTTACATACAACGTAAAGTGGCCCCAAGAATAATTACATTAAATACATTATGTAAGGTGTACAACACACCTTTTCCTAGGTAAAATTCTCCCACTTGTGTACATTGCATAAGGGGAACAAGTAACCTCAATACATGAATCAAGTGAATAATCCATATAGCCACATATACGATCAAGGAATCAAAGTGCTCCATGTGCTCCATGAAGATACCTACAACAAGAATCAAAGTGGCCACCATCCCAAGCATGAATTCTCTCATACTCCATCATGCCAATGCACAAAGATAAGAAGCCATCCAAAGAGAAGCCACACAATCTGTCACAATGAAGCATAAGTCCTTCCTCAACTGATATCCCAAACACATACATTCAATCCAAATGTATCAATATGCATCAGTAGCTATCAAGATACACAAACCCATAGCTGAAATAACACCCACAGCAAGTGCCAATGCATCCAACGATCCATACCTCCAAGGTATACTAAACATATTAAACTCATGACATCAACATATACACCCATAAATTGTAACCATAAACTCCAAGTGCAAAACTATCAAAAAAGACATACACATCCAAGAGCTCCCACTGCATGGGTAACGCAAATCTGAAAAAGATCAAGGCATACCAAGTCTACCAATAGCATCATATAGAAAGTGTAACAATATCATGTAGAACCAATGAATCATCCACAATGACATGCAAACCTATAAATCGATAACTTGTAAGAACAACTCTCACCACAAGTCTCCACAGCTCTCCCAAGTTCTTCACACCCAACAAAGGAAAAAGATAAAGGAACCTCCATGTCATCACCCAAGAACATAAGTGAAAACACATGACCACAAGCTAGTGATCACAATAGCTCCAACCAAACCTCAAACCAATGTAATTTGAAACCAAACATCTAGGAAGATAACCAAGACCAAAGAGAGAAACTTTGCACATCATATACCTATAGAAAATCCTCCTACATACACCTCTAAACGCCAATTGTGTCAAGAATGATCTCCTCCACAACACCCCAAAATAAAATCCATAAGAACACCTAATGATTCAATCACCAAGATCAAACATAGCATATGTATCATGTAATAAACATGGATGTAAGCCTCTCAAGCCAAAGAAGATCAAACTAAATCCATTCCCACTGAAGGAAATACGCCCACTACATCTCCTAAACTCAACATCAATGAAATTTATCACAATGCATAAGGAGATAAACATGCCAACACTCCTCAAATGAACCCTCCAAAACCATATATCCATAGCTCAAGATCCATATCCATGAGAAGATAAAGCATAAACATAAAGCACTTAAAAGAAACAATGGGTAATACCTCTCAAGTGAAATCATCGAGTAGACTAAGAGTGGGGAATGAGAATGCTCCTCCAAGACATCCAAGTCATCATGACTCATCCAAGAACACTCTCCTCATAGGTCCATGTTGAACTCATGTCCAACCAAGGTGTAGGCTCCTCAAACTTCCTGATGAAATCTCATCAAGAGTAACCATCTCAACACATGTCTCTAACCATAAGTGAACTCAAGCCTCACCTATGTCTCCAAGTATCCATGAGTACCTATAACCAACCAATCCATGCCAAACTCCAAATACAAAATAGCACCATCATGAAGTAATCAATAAAATGATCAAAGTACCCAATACAAACAAAACTACTACGATCAATGTCAAAGCTCCAATCATGAATCAGGAACATAAACATGACATCCATGATCTAACCATCTCCTCAAAGAATATCATGTGATCCAAAGAACATAAAAAATATATGTATCATGCCAAAACTCTAATGCATGATCAAGAGTAAATCATGACATAATAACATAACTATCATATCAAAACAAGGATCACATATCAGAATACTAATCATCGCACCTCAACCAAAGACTATAGAAGTCCTTCATGGCAACCAAAGATGTCAACATATCCAAACCATATGAATATAACCATCCTCGGTCAATGAAACCAAAGATGACAATGAACCCTCACTGCATAGAAGTAGAATCCAAGAGTTCATCCATGATACCAACAAACACTGCAGAAGATCAATCGCCATCAAATGGTGAATCCACATCATTGCCAACAACTCCCACTGAACTATGATACCGAGTCAAACATGGCATCGTGACAACCATCCTCTCCATGAAGATCATCTAAGTCTACACACACAACTGAAATTTAATTAACATAACAAGTAGAAACCAAGATCTCCAAGCCAAGAAGATACCTACAACCGCAAAAAAACCGTCATAAACATATCCATCACCGCCAATCCATCACTGTCAAAAGCTCCAACTGAAAAGTGTAATCAAGCTATCCATGACATTATGATAACAATCTCCTCATGAAGATCAACCAAAGGCCCTCACACAATCAAAGAACTCAAATGTAACAAGAGCTCCCAAAAGGCAAAGTAAAACCATGATCCTCATACCAAGAAGATACACCGCCACAACCATAATTAGGAGCTAATCCAACACAATCAACAATGCACCTACATAAACCATCATGACATGCCAAAGTCTCTAAATCACAAGAAACATCCATAACACCATGATCACCACCAAATGTACCAACAACTCAACAATCCAACTGTGTCCACATATCTGCATAACATAGTCAACTACATAGGTCTCATATAATGACTATACCTGGTAATACCATCTCACCTCCTCAACCTAACATCAAAACTAGCAAGCCAAGTGACTAAACCAAGCCACCAAACTGAATATGCATCAACACTAAAATATCTATGCGCATAGACAACCCATGTACAAGTCATAAATGTAACATGTAAGTATAGACCGCCTACAAGATTGCACAAGTTGTAGATACAACAATGCAACATACAAATCCACACAAATACTGATAACCATGTCAAAAAAAGAATAATCTGAGATGTACAACTGAGCATACAATGAATCCAACATCAAATCTCTGAGATCCAATCATCCATAAAATCATAGTATCACCATAGTCAAAGTAACCCATAAACAACTTAGATAAGGAAAACAAAAAATAAACCATACCAAAATAACTTCAAACTTGATCCACTGTGTAGTGCTCTGAACAAGCTTTTCGTCGACTATTTGAAGTCCAAAATACGACTTCGTATGCACCCAATATCACCTCTCGAAGCTAAAAAATGAACACCTGACTTCCACCAAGAAAAACACTATCAAAACTATAAAATCTGAGAAAATCACTGGCACCACAATGTAGAGCACTGAGTCAGCTTTCCAACGAGTCCAAAAAGACAAAAATCGGACCACCTGGATGAAAGTTATGCCCTCTAGAGAAAACGTTGCACAATTCTAATATGAGATGCAATCAGGGGTGCCCCCCATGTGGAGCCATTGGTGGTGGTGGTCCCACGGACGACAGACCCGAAATTTTATTTAAACCCAATTAAATCTTTAAATATCAAATTTTTTGTCGAGCCCCCTTTTTTAAATGAATCGGCGGATTTCATTTTAAATGAAAGCAATTTATTTTTTTTAAAACCCCAAAGGGGTTGGCGGTCACCGGCCTTGCCAGACCCTGTCGGCGGTACCGACTATACCATGGGCCATCGTAGAGCCAGCAGTACCGACTTTACTATCGGTTGTCGTAGAGTCAACGGTATCGACTATACTGTCAGCGACCGCAGAGCCAGAGATACCGACTGTTCCATCGACCGCCACAGAGACGGCGGTATCAACTGTATAGTCGGTACCTTAGCTATAGTGATAGGAGGTATGGGGGTGGGGTCGACCCTCCCCCCAAAAACTTTTATATATATATTTTTTTAAGAATTTTCTACACCGATTTTTAACTGGTTCCTTTTTTTAATTTTTCTTTTGCAAGATGAATTTTTTTTTTAATGATAGGAAAAAAATAATTGAATTTTTTATTCTACAGATGCCCTGGACAGTCATACGGTCGGGTTGGGGCAAAAAAAAATTGCATTTTTTCACAGTAATAGAAATAGGTCAAGTTATATATCAAAATTCATCTCTCGGCCAACCCAGATCCAACTATGAGGTTTGTTTTGTCCCAGAAGGTCATCTGTAATATTTCTCCCCCATAAATTCCCCATTTGAATGCATAGCCAAAAATCCCTTTTCACCCAAAACTTCTCACCCCAAATCTGCAAACAACCCATCATAGCAGCAAACCCAAAACCCTCATATTTGCAATAAACAACCTGCAAAACCCTCATATCTTGCCATGCCTTTCATTCTCTCATGCAATGCATAGATTCAAACTCAAACAAGATTTTTTCTCAACCAAAGGTTATACAACAACAACCATGGCTCTGATACCAAATGTTGGAAACTTGCAGCCATCTAATGACAATTTCCACATAACCCAATAGAAAAATCTATGAAAATAAGTATTCAGAATCTACATGGAAGAGAATAGACAACATACCCATAAAAATATGACACAAGATATACCCTAGGAAAACCCTCAAGAGGGAAAAAATCCAACCTCCAAAAGCATCCATCTCTCATGCATTATTCAATAATAAAGATTGCAACACATCTTAAGAGTCTTCATGAACACCATTGAAGCAACAAGCCCTCTTCATGCAATCCATGTGAACAAGCATGCAACCACATATCCCATGTCATGCTTCAAACCTCCACAAATGCTCACAAGAGCTAACCTACCAACTGATCAACCTAAACAACTACCCTTGTGGTTGTTTTTATAGAAACAATCTCCCACAAAACCACCAAGTGGTATTACACAAAACCATGTGACTAAAACCATGAGATTATAAAACCATGTCCCCACATTTAATATTGGGTACTTTATTTAATTGTTTTCCCCGATATTAAATAATTACATTTTAGAAACTTTAACTTATGTCCCAATGTTACATACAACATGAAGTGGCCCAAGAATAATTACATTAAATACATTATGCAAGGTGTACAACACACCTTTTCCTAACAATGATGATGCCCTGAAATAGATATTCTCAAATTATGATGAGTATCACGGGATTCCTCATGAAGATGACAAGTAAAGGAGAATATTATGTTCCAGTTTCAAACGTCTTTTGATAGCAACACTTCCATGGTAGTTTTTGTGTAGATGGACAACTTCATATCAGTTTTGGTGAGTCAAAGATGGATCATGGTAACCAATAGAAAATAAAGCTTGAACCCCCAGTTGGATTTTGAATTGAATTAGTATAAGGCATACTTTTTTAGTTCCTATAGTTTCATCAGAGAGAAGATTCAAACTTAATTGGGCGTCCCTATAATTGTGGATATGGGCCCAGATTTGTGGATCTTGATTTTTGACAAGAAAGATTGATGTGAATTCTATTTATAACTTAGACTTTTCTCCTCATTGTGAAGTTTGGCTAATTCAAGTCAGATTGGTTGCCTAGAGACTAGAGATTTTTTTTTTTTAATTTCTATAGCTTTTATGCAAGATACTCGAACACTTTTACAATTTTTAATGCAAGCAGTATTATTTCAGAAGTTTGTTAGTTTAACGATGGTGTTGATAAACAATGGTTATTCATATTCCAGTGAATTTTGCTTCACATAAATGTTTCTTACTTGATGAAAATCAATAGAAGACTCTGAATTTGAAACCATTTTATTGCATTATCTGTGGATGATATTTCTTGATGTTTGTTGATCTGTTAGTTTTTGGTAATGAGCTTATGGAGTTTTGTTATTGAAAAGTTCTAAAAAATAGTGATGATGAATGGTTGTATTCTTTAAATCTACATTTTGAATGGATGCAATGGTATGGATTGTTTCATAAATTGTATTGTTCTATATTTTTAGTAAATTAGGGAAAACGCTCATTCTAAGAATTGCATGTCTGAATTGAAAGAAATCTTTGTTCATGCTTTGTTGTCCTAAGCCTTGATCTATCTTTTGTTGTTTATTTAAATCCCCAAATGTTAAATTACCTTGCACTATCTAGTTTGTACTCATTTACTTTCATGCCCCTTGAATATTATGGTTGCATGGACCACTAAATGATAACAGCACAGTTGAGAACCAACTACAGAGACCTTGGAAGATATGTGGTTTTAGATCATTTGTCTTTTTTAGGAGAAATAGAGTAGAAATATTATGTTTAACGTTGTTACTTTTGACCATCAATAGAATTGGTGCTAGAGGGAGGACCCAGAGGAACAAACTAGAGCAAATTGGGTCCTTATCACCAAACAGGTTTGAAAGAGTTATGAGATTTGCTATGAATTTAGAGCCATTACTTGAACTGGATCTCCTACTAGACCCATAACTCGTAGGACTCTAACACCACCACCCACTCCACCTAGATTCCCACCAATACCACAGTTGGCACAACCAAATCCACTACCACCCATGGAATTCTTTGCAAATAATCCTTCGCCACTGGGAGCTATTCCTGGTGGCATACACGAAATGCCTAAAAATATAGAGAATTTTTATCTGAGATACACCCATGGAGAGTCACAAAGTGTTGAAGAGCACATACATGCATTCAAAGATGCATGCAATCGGGCTCAAATAGCCCATCATGACGTTTCATGTAGGTTATTCCCCTATTCATTAGGGGATATGGCTTACAATTGGTACCTAAACCTACCTATTGGATCCATCCTGAGTTAGACAAATTTAGAAGATGCTTTTATTAACCAATTCTGGATCTATGTCGGCCTTGCCATCTTATATCACCAATTTTCCACAATTAGGAAGGAACCACATGAACCATTTCCATTGTTTAACACTCATTTTCAAAGGATGTATAGGCGGTTGCAAGATCCCTACTTGGTTGCTGAAAATATTGCCATCCAAGCATACCTAGAGGCCATAGACTCGTTGATTGGCCTATTTCTGCAAAGAACCTACCTTGTGTTAGATATTGATTCCCTGTCTAAGGTGTATCACTTGGCCATCAAATTGCAGCAGTAGATAAGTTCACAATCAGGTGGTTTAGGAGGGGTCTTCCCTCCCCTAGGATATCGTCTAATGCCTAATTCAACCCCTTTGTTCAATACAGTCCCAAGGATGTCCCACTCTACCTATGGACCTTTGGCTGAATTACAACCTCCATCCTCGTCATCATGGATCAATGGTGGGACTTTAGATCCCTCCCAACAAACTCGGAATCCTCATAATCATGCTGTATGATCTGACCCCATGACTCACCCATCAACTATAACTGCTACAGAAAGTGATTGTACTACTCATTTGATGACAAAGTTAGAAACTCTGAAGAAGAATTTATCTCAAGTGACCAACAAGATGGCCCAACTCAAACTTAACCCCCTCAAAACCAAAGTCAAAATCAAGGTTACCAGAATCAAGGAGGGTATTCCAACCAAAATAACTACTCCAATCAGAATGCCAATCAAAATCAAAAGAATTTTCAGAGTCAAAGCTTCCCAAACCAAAACTATCAGAACTAGAATAGGGGATACAACCAAAGACCCAATAACAATAGGTAGTGGAATACTAGACCAAATAATGGGGGAGTTCCCCACAACTATCAAGCCAATGAAGATAAACTGCACTACAAATGTTACAGATCTGAACTTCATGACTAACTGGTGCAGGCTACATGACACTGTCGCACATTCTAAAGTTAACTGTCCAGAGATGGAAAAAGTGGTTAAGATTGCACAAGCTAATTCCCAACCACTGCAAGGTACTCCCAGCAAAGGTGGGGGATTGTGGATATAGCCATGACTTTTGAGACCTATGACGAAGGATCTCCCTTCCCTAGGCAAGAGGAAAATGAACTAGAAATGGATACTTATGGCGCTCAGGCTTTCCAAACCAAGGGAGGACATTTTCTGAGAAATCATAACAAGGGGTCGTTTACCACATCTGCCTCTCCCAACACCATGGTTCCACCTAACCATAATGTTGACAACAATCTGCCTCCACCAAAAGGCCCACCTGAGTTTCTAAATAGAGGTAATTTTGCATTCATTGCTAAATAACAGATTAATGATAACGTGGAATTTGATTTCATTTTAGAAATGCAGAAACAAAAGACCTATTTATCATTCTTTGACATTCTGAAGTGGTTCCCTACCCAATGTGACATCGTGTTGAAGGCCTTGGAAGAGGCAGATCGATTGAAAGGAAAGACATTGTGTTGCAGATCTTAACTACAAATAACTAAATGCTTTAATCTATCCTATTCCCTCAAGAAAAATATAACATGAGGAATTAGGAGCAAGAATGTGATATACGATAAATTTTACAATAGAATTTCCAAGGAGGAGGAACCTCTATCTGAGGCATAGGCTGATATGAATTTTATTAGATACGACATCAAACAATAAGCTCAATTACTAAATTTCCAAGGAGGAGGAACCCCTATCTGAGGCGTAGATATGCAATAAGCTTATTTGCAACAACACTAACGATAATTCTTCTTTCCAAATTTCCAAGGAGGAGGAACCCCTATCTGAGGCGTAGATATGAAAGAGCAACTATTATTCACAACATAAGATAGAAAACTAGGACAGCAAATTGCATTGGCGAGACACGCATACAATAAACGATCAAACTAGCAACTATATTTAACTAAGATGAACAAGTACCATAATAATAACATTCTGGAAAGGTGTCGCAACTATTTATTATCACAGTAAAAGCTCATGAACAGATACAAAACAACAATATTTTAGGAAAGGTGGCACAGCATATATTACTATCACGTGCAAAAGTTATTTACAAATGAGCAAAGAGCTCTTATTTATAGACATCAAAGGTGTACAAAACCCTAAAATCACCTTGAGTCAACTACAATCTCGTAAGCAAGCAAGAATTTATTCTCTAAGTCTAAATAAATGAAACTATATAGTTAACTGAAACAAGACTAGACTAAATGGGCATGTGCAACATGCACGTCCTTATTGAAATGAAAGCTAACTGATAACTAACATCAATCAACTAGATCCTAACTGAAAGTTCATCCTCCTGCAGAGATATCTCCAAGAATGAGATAGGTGTGCATGAGATCAGCAATGAGAACTCAAGAAATGGCGTTGAGTTAATTGTTGCTTCTAATTCTATCCTTGTAAATAACTGCAAGTTCTAACTGGTTGTCTTCTACAAGCCCTCTCTGTCTATCACCTCATCTAGGAACTTGTCGATGGTCTCATCCTCTAGCAGTCTAATGTTATCCACAATGATGAACTGCATGTTCAACTCCTCTTCATCCTTGATCACCCTCTGACTCTCTCTGACTTTTGCAGACACCTTGTTGAAACCGGTAGTCATCACTAAGAAGTTATCCAACTTGGATGCCTCAAGATCTCCACCTAGATTATCATGAACCAGATTCTCAAACTTAGCCTGTATAGCATCAACTAGCAATTCACTTATTGGTAACTCTGACGGCTCTGCAACTGGAGTGATGGACTCTATTTCTTCTGCATCTTTATGCCTCTGACGCTTTTCTCGATTCTTCTCATGGAAAAATGTTGCATGACGAAACCAAGAATTTTGAACGCACACACAAAATTCCAACTGTATCAACCCTCTAAACTGGCCTGGGAAGGCTATCAACTATACGAGGTTTGAAACCATGTGGACTTTGAGTGACTATGCATGTCAAATTGTCTGAATCAACCCTCCAAAAGTGCTTGATGCAAAACGATGTCAGCTTTTCTTATGAAATCGTGAATTAAGACCAATTTGGTCTTGAATTCAGTTTCAATGAAATGCATTCTGAAAAACTCGCCTGTTGACAGTAAACACAGCTATGTTCTGACAACTTTTTCGGAAAGCTAAAAGTAGCTTTTGATGAGGCTAAAAATACTCTGTTGAGGGGCAATTTTCACGAAAAATTCCAAGACATGGGTTTTGTAGAGAAAATAATTCTAAGCAAACCCACAATGTCAGAAATTCGAAAAAATGCCTTTTGTCTTGGCATGCAAGATTTTTTCAGTAAAGAAGCAATAGGGGTTGTAAGGGCAATTTTTCCTGAGAAAATCTGAAACATGGGTTTTGTAGGCAATGGAATTCTAAGCCAATCCAGATGATTCGATTTTGGAAAAAATGAGTTTTAGGCCCACATGCAAAGAAATCTTTGGGAAAAAGCACAGTGCTCCAAAATGAAAGCAGTGGGGCAATTTTCTTGAAAAAATCTAAGACATGGGTTTTGTTGTTGACGCTGAAGTATGTGAACCCAGATGAACTGTTTCTGAAAATCTCGCCATTTACTTTTACATGTGGGAGAAAACCAAAGGCGAGAATAGAAGAATTTTTAGAGAGAGAAATAGGAGTTTTTTCGTTTAGTCTCTGAAAAAGTCACATATTCTTGAATTGGATTTGATGTAGTCTGCATGCAATCGAAAACTGAAGTCTATAAAATTCTTCCTCTAAACAATCTGAACCTAGCACTACAAAGAACACTGAAAAATATTGCTCGTAGCACCTTCAGATCTTTGTTTGCTCAAGAAAATACATGTTTGCTTCCACTTGTGATGAGAATAATGGACGCCTCTTGCCTTAACAAATAAAAATTTATCATAAAAGGTGTCACAAATGCATGCATTTGTTTTAAAATGGCACTAGCCTTTTTATTGGACCTCTAAAACCAACACCTTTCTTGTGATTGGGCCTCAAAATAGTTAACTGGTTGAGAAATATGCCCTAATTAGGGTGCCACCTCTAAAAACCTCAGTTAATTATGCATGCAAAAATAAGTCGCCTAGTTACAAACAAAATGAAGTCTAGATGAAGTCAACGTAAAGAGTTGAACTGAAGAGTTAATTTCAGTTAACTACTTCCACCTTTATAGGGCGTTGGTTCTCTTGAGTTCAAAAATTCAAACTTTGACTTTAGGCGTCACTTTCCAAACTTAGTCAATTTCTTGAAATTTTGGATTTGCAAATGTCACCTGAGTCCATGTTCGATCATTGATTTTGATTGACTGACATGTCAAATAGATTGGCTGACAGTTTCATTGAAGAGCGAGATCAAAATTGACAAGAATCTCCTTGAAGCTATAAACCCTAATTCTAACATCTGAGGCCTCAAAATTTAGGGTGTGTCTAGCCTTCAGGGGCACTTTTGACCTCAGAAAAATGTTCATACATTTTCATCATTTTGAAGGTGATTTTAACCTTACTTCATCTTGCGTTTCCTGGTGTTTGGAAAAACTTCAAAACTAGCCGACAGGCTCACTGCGGAGTTGGTTGGATTCTGAACAAGAGCTCTTGGAGAGCACTTCTCATAAAAACATCATCGGGCAGTTGAAAAACATGGGCACCCCTGGCCTCCAAGGGTGCTTTTCTTCCCAGAGATAGCCATTTTTCCAACTAGATAAAAATCACTTAACCTCTGACTGCAAGCTACTAACAAGTTCTCCGACCCGACTGAGGTATGCAACGGAAAGCTGGGAGCATCAGAGACAGGATGAATATCTGAGATGACCAAAACAATTGCATTTGAGGCTCCAAAACCTTGGGCGCTCCTAGACTCCAGGGACGCTTTTGCTATTTCTTGACATTTTGACCATGAACAAATCCCTATATTTGGCAGAAGAAAATACAACAAAGTCTTTGAGGGGATCAATACTGTAAACAATGAACGCTGCATTATTAAGATTCTAAAGCCTATCAAGAAAAAAGAAGAATGTTCACGAGAGGCCTAAAGTGGGGTGACGACAGCCCTGTGGGAGGCACTGGCAAAAATCAGGAGCAAATAATGTTCAACAAGAACGGTATGCTTATTTTTTTTAGTTGAACAAATCTTCATATTTAATCTAAATAGTATCAATCTACTTTAAGAAGAGGTTTCCATGGGAATTCCATGAAGGCCATCTATTTAATTTTTAAATAAGGTAAATATTCTATTAATATAGAAAAAAAAAAAAAACCGACTCAAAACAGAACAGACTGATTATAAAATTACAAAATAAATTTCAACAGTTTCAGCAATCTGTGTTTGAAGAAAAGAGGCCAACTGCAACATACAACTAAGAACATCATTACAAAGCTACTAGCCAAGTTGGGTGTTATGAGTAGACAGGTTCAGATTCATCAATCCTATAGGTGTCACATACTATAGATGCTAACTTTCAGCAGAAGAAAAAAAGGGGAAGTGTAGATTGTTGCGTACATATGGTTATCTTTTTGGCCTTTAGAGATTTGGTAAATGAGTATCTGGCCATCCTAATGTGTCAGAGACAAAGTTAAAAAAAATGGATCTGATTTTTCCTTTTCATTTTTAGTAGTGGAAGTAGAATCCAAAATTTACTCTCTTTTCCCCATTTGATGAGACTGAAAATTAAGTCTGTCGGTGTATGGGCGTTACACGGTTGAAGTCTCAGAAACAATTATCACCTCCAAGCACAACCTATAATTGTTTTAGTGCACATTATTTTTATGTTATCTGGAGTTATGGGGCGTCTGTTTAAAGTGAGAAATTTTGAGCTCGCCTGGCCATCGTATTAGTGTTGCATGTTAGTATTTGCAATGAAATAAATGAACCTTTTATGTAAATGTCCCAAGAAAAATTAATTTTCTCACAATGATAAATTAAATGGTACTGGAATAATTAAAAAACAATGAAATTATAAATAAAATCCCACTACTCAGGTGGATTATGAAGATGGGAAAATGAGTCTAAAGATGCCTGGAAATGATTCATGGCACTACTCAAATTTTTTGTCTTACTTATATATATCCATATTGGAACCTACAAACAAATTGTATTTCACATAAGTGTAGACCTGAACCTGATGCATTGTTCTGAATTTTATTTGTTAAGAATCTGCATTAGACAAATGAAATCTCCGTAGTCATTTTAGAAACATTCACTAACAAGGAAACAATACATGTAATAAGAAGACTAAAGAGACATGATTTGTGCGAGCTTCAAAGGAAATAACAACTTGCAATAACAAAAGTCTCTTGATTAGATAAATTCGTAGAGTCATAAATAAACTGAATTATTGCTTGTTGAACAAAACATGAATAAATTATTAAAGTTCAATTCGAACGCGAAATCTAATTAATAAAGAATTTTGGGCAAAAATATAATGTGTCAAGTGCGATCTCTTATTTAATAATATAGTTTGTTGTGTCAATTTCGAAGAAGAATGCTATTGAGCTCTTTTATAAAAAATAAAAAATGTTTCCTTATTAATTGTGGAGGACTTATGAAATACACATTATATCATTGTTTCGTATGTTTAAAACATTCTTTATTTAAATAGTTAGTGAGATGGATGTGTAAATCGTTCTTTAGCATATGGTTAAGCAATATGAAAGATGAGTTTTTATTATAAGACTTGTAGTTAGATAAAAAATATCTATGATTTCCTCAAGATATTATAGTATTTCAATTGGTGATTTGTTAGCAAGTAAATGGTTTTAGTAACCAATGATTCTTCGAACCTATAAGTGTTATGATGGTTATTAGATAAAAACAAATATTATTCAAAAGATTTATATGTTTATCGAAAGAAAAGAGTGAGATTGTATTCTTATATAAATCAGTAATCATGTAAGAGATTAGTACCTTGGTAAATGTGTTAGCAATCATAGTTGTTAAACAAATACCCAAACCTTCTATTGCTTCTCTTAAATTATTGGTTGGGGCAATAATACTTGTGTTAATAGTAGATTATATTTATTTATTTTATTTTAGGATAAGGTTCATAAACATGTGAATTGAGAAGATATAGAGGAAAATCATGTTGTTTCTTGATGCAACTAAGTGGGAGTACCTTCATGGGTAGGATTCATGGTGAACTGGGTTTAGATCTTATGGAGGTTGTGTGGGTGTTGGAGTTTTTTTTTAATTTCTTCTACATAATTTATGCCCTTCTCGTAATATTGTTTTCACATGAATTACTAAGAGAGTTGGTGCATCTTTTCATTGTTGTGAATTTTTGGGAGACCCTGTAGTTGTGTCTAGAGATGATTGGCCACGTTCCCAAACATAGTTATTCTTTACTAAATTTGCAATGGCCCGTTATATGTACTCATCAAATAATAGACAATTCCAATGTATATTAAATCTTGGGGTTGTACCCTCCCTTTGTCAAAGCTTGTAATGAATCAAGCTCAAGTAAGTCGAACTACGATGCCTCTGCGAATTATATACATAGGCAAGGCCGTCTGAGATTAGCCCCCGAGGACTAGGTCTGGCCCCTAGGATATGTTCTTTTATTATTCTCGAGTTTACTACTGATATCTATATATATGTTATTGTTGGCATGTGACCCATATAATGTTTTACATTAACTTTGGGTTGGTTGAACTATTTAAGTGTACCTCGGTGATGTGGATTCCACATCTCCTCTTGAATTGACCATGATGGTCTAAGAAATTCAGTTACCTAACTAAAAGAATTATAGTTTATGTTTGGTCAAAAGGTGTTTGCTTTCTTATAGTGTCTGCGTTGGTAGCAAACCTTGAGAGTTTTGCAGGCATAAGTGAATGAAATTTGAAATTAGTGTTTTGTTCTTAACTTTATTTTGGTGTAAAGTTTTGGGCATTACAAATCTCCTTGAAGCTATAAACCCTAATTCTAACATCTGAGGCCTCAAAATTCAAGGTGTGCCTAGCCTTCAGGGGCGCTTTTGACCTCAAAAAAAAATTCATACATTTTCATCATTTTGAAGGTGATTTTAACCTTACTTCATCTTACGTTTCCCGGTGTTCGAAAAAACTTCAAAACTAGCTAACAGGCTCACTGCGGATCTAGCTGGATTCTGAACAAGAGCTCTTGGAGAGCACTTCTCATAAAAACATCATCTAGCAGTTGAAAAACATGGTCACCCCTGGTCTCCAGAGGCACTTTTCTTCCCAGAGAGCCATTTTTCCAACTCCATAAAAATCACTTAACCTCTTACTGCAGGCTACTAACAAGTCCTCTAACCCAACTGAGGTATGCAACGGAAAGTTGGGAGCATCACAAATAGGATGAATATTTGAGATGACCAAAACAATTGCGTTTTAGGCTCCAAAACCTTGGGCGCCCCTGGACTCCAGGGACGCTTTTGCTATTTCTTGACATTTTGACCATGACTAAAACCCTATGTTTGACTCCCGATTCCGACAGTTCAGCAACTCAAATTCACCTGCCAATGGATGTGTTGCGAAGCCAAACCAAGTCTAAGACAAACATCCTGGGTGTCATTTGATCATAAACCTCCATCTGGTGCTTCAAAAAAGATGGGTGCCCCTGGCTAAGAAGCGCATTTTTCACTCCAGTGTTTGTCATTTTTTCATCTCCCTCATTTCGCCTTCAATCTCCAATTTTAGGTGCTTGACAGATCTGTCGGACTGGATGGTAGGCTCATCACGAAGCTAAGAGGATTTTGAAGAAGTCTTCTTGGAAGTAACAAGTCTCAGAAAGTTGATCTGGATCCCCAAAATCAAGGGCACCCCTGGCTCATAGGTGCGCTTTTGTTCAAGAGTTGGAAAAAAATTCAACATTTTCACCTCGATGAAAATCCCCTCTAAGACAAAGCATCATTTTCGAAAAATCTCGCCATAGAATCTTCATCAGAGAGTTTCAAGCTTAGATTTCGACACCTGGTACCTAGCCATCTACCATTGTTGATCTTAGAGATGCTAACTTATCACTTGAAAAAATGAAAACTACCCACCAGACTTAAACTGGGTTTTAATTGAATCTGACTTCACCATTGTGATCGTGAAGCAAAATAAGCCAATCAAAACAATTTACAATCAATTTGACAAGTTTTAATTTTTAGGGTTTTTGACCTAAGAACAGGGGTCCAAAAACCCTAATTTTCAAAAAAAATCAAATTTTGCCAATATCTTTCTGACATCACACTGACTCAAAGCCCATACTTGATTTGCCCAAAAACTTTGTTTTGACATCATTTTTACAAGGCTTAAACCATTTTAAGCAAAATGCCTTAATGAAGCAAAAAAATTGGTTTGGGTACAACATTAGATTGTTTCATAAATTGTATTGTTCTACAGTTTTAGTGAATTAGGGAAAATGCTCATTCTTAGAATTGCATGTCTGAAATGGAATCTATGTTCATGCTTTGTTGTCCTAAGCCTTGATCTATCTTTTTGCTATTTATTTAAAACCCCAAATGTTAAATTACCTTGCACTATCCAGTTTGTACTTGTTTACCAGCGGGCCCTTTGAATATTATGGTTGCATGGACCACTGAATGATAACAACATAGTTGAGAACCAACTACAAAGACCTTGGAAGATAGGTGATTTTAGATCATTTTTCTTTTTCAGGAAAAATAGAGTAGAAATATTATGTTTAACGTTGTTGTGTTACTTTTGACCATCAACAATTCTATCAAATAAAACGGTTTTTTGACCTTTTTTCCCCCAAAAAACCCATCCTTCTTATAAATTAAGTTTTTCATTTCTAGTTCATTTCTTCAACTTCTCATTCCAAAAACAAACTTCTTTAAGTGTTTTAAAATAAAGGTGAATATATGATCAATTGATCCATAAACTAGGGTGGATATTCTACATGCATTTGTCAAGTTACGAATTTATATCTTAATTTTAGAGAGCATTCATGACAAATTATTATGCATATAATGGGCAAGGAAATGAGAGAGAGAGAGAGAGAGAGCAAAATGCCATGAAAGAAAACACATATACCTTGAAGAAACCCACCTTGACTAAAACTATACATAAAAGATGTTCAATTTGACAATACAAAAGGTGGCAATCCTTAGCAAAATAGGGCTTTACCCTATTGAAGTCAATTCCAACAACCTCACAAACAATCCCAATTCATTTACTCTCCCTATACTCATTGATAGAGCCTCGAACTTAAAGAAGCTACAATATTTATCTCCAATTATAGCCCTAAAAATGCATATAAGCAACTAAGAATGATCCATACACATCCCATGAAGATTATAAATAGATTTTCAATGCATTTGGTGATTGAAGAAGCCAAGAAAATGCATCCAAAAGAGGGAAATTTGAGAACAAGAACATCCTTGGACACACACAAGCTATCATAACAAATTCATAGCTTTTCATAGAGATTATTTTCTTTCCACTATGGTAAAGATGAATCTACCACAATGTTTACACTTTCATCACTTGTTGCGACCAACAATTTTGCCAAGGTGGGAAAAATAATTAGCTTTTGATCCCTTTCCGATAAAAACCTATATTTTCTTGTCACATACCATCTATTGCATTTTTCAACTCTCAAGAGACTATCACTATTCCAAAAACATGTCATGAAATACAAAAAATAGATATTTTACAAATCACACCCCCCGAAGATGGAGACTTTTGGTACCCAAAAGCTCAAAGACATATGTACCACCTTGCCTTGTAACACAAAACAAATATAAGCCAAAACTTGGTACACCTATCACCAAGTATTTGTGTGATGTAAAAGTGTGTTGTTTAAAAATGGAGGAACTTGTTCAACACTGATTTTCCCTAAAGGAAGAACTCTTGAGCTAACACTCATCTTCCCATGAAGATCCAAATCATGTGTAGACTAATCTATCACCATGGCATAAAAAAATTCCACCTTTGATGGTGCAGTATTTATTCTCTTATATAGAACACTACATTTTGGTCATACATCTATAAACTACCTAAAACAACATTACACATCTAAAGAAGCAACATTTACTATTGTTTCATCAACAAAATTAGGACCAGCTAAAAACCTTGACTTATACTACTAATAATTAATATACAAACACCTTTGACCTAACACAACCTATAAGGCCAATTTTATTAACCACATCTTGAGCAATCAAGTTAGAAAACATGAATCAAATAATGCATCAACCTTAATAATATTTACATGATTCTTGATGTTAAAAAATGCTTCTTTATGTTGATCATCCTTACCACAATGGTCACAACGAAGAGCAATTTTTTTGGTACTATTGCAATGTACCCTCTTTTCCTTGGCTTTGGCTTCCTTATCCTTAGAAGAGGACGACTATCTAGATCAAAGGTAATAAGCATGGGCATAGATTCATTTATGTCCATTAGTTTGGAAAGAAAATCAGACCTACAAAGATGGCTACGAAGACCTATCTACTTCATTAGGACCTCTTCTTTTTGTACGCCCTCTTCCATTTGAAAAACTCTTCTTTGGAATTCACTAGTGTAATCTTATATACTTTGACCATCTTTTTGTTTTAAGAATTGTCATTCCATATGTTTTTCATTTTTATGACAAAACAGATAAATTGTTTCTTAATTAACTTTTTAAATTGTTCACAAGAACTTATAGGAGTTTTCTTCCGTAATGTCATTGAATACAAGACTATCTAACCAAGTTGGAGGATGATTAGCCTTTCTTAACCTAGCAAAGAAAATATTTTGTTCTATGGTAAGAGAATGCATGCTAAAGGATACTTCTAAATGGGCCAACCAATGGTTAAGCTTCTTCAAATCCACATTACCTTAGAATGGTAGAATCTTAATTTTAGCCTCTACTTTGAATTGAGGTTTAGTTGGTAGACTCTTATCACGCTTCAAATGTTCCCCTTCTTCATGAGGATCTGTATTAGGTCTTTCATGGTCTCTATTGATTGAGATACGCTTGTTATGGCATTCTCCGTCTTAAAGAACCTTGCATCAACTTCCATGTATTTCTCTTCCTTTGATATGCTTCTTAACTCACTTCTCCACCTATGAGATTCAACGCTCTTTGCTAAGGTAAAATCTCTTTCCACTAACCATGTTGTGGACATTAACCTAAAAAACACTCACAACAAACCAACTACCAAAAGGAATGAAACCACTTTGATACCACTTGATATGCAAACTAGAGTGGATATTCCACATCCTTAGTCGTTAACTTGTGAATTTATATATTAATTTTAGAATGAATTCAAGACAGAAATTGTTAAAGTATCTAATGTACAAGGAAATGAAGTATAAATAGAGACCAAAACACCAAAAAATAAGACATATATAGTCTTGAGAGGCCGACTTCAAGTAAAACTCCAAATAAAAGGTGAGCAAACTCACTTATGTACTGCAATTCAGCAATAGTTCTGCAAAGTATAGCTTTATACCACTGAAATCAGCTCCAACAACCTCACAAATGGTCATAATTCACTTCCCTAGCTCTGTTGTTTAACACTGGCCCAAACTTAGAGAAACTGCAAGATTAATTTCCAACTACAAAGCTTAAAAATGAATATTAGCAAACTAAGAATGATCCATACATGTCCAATTGGGACTATAAATCAATTTGCATTGCATTTGGAAGACTGAAGAGACAGAAAACATGCCAATAAGAGGGTGGGGGGGAAGAACTAGAACATCATTGGACATGCACAGACTATCATGATGATTTTGTAGCTTTCGATGGAGGAAATTTCATTCTTGCAACAACATTTATGCTTTCAATGCCCCTATTGCAGCCAACATTTTTATTAAGTAGGCAAAATAATTAGTTTATTATCTTCTCTCTCCTACCAAAACCTGCATTTTGACGTCCCATACCATTTGATACATTTTTCAGCACTCAATAGTCTATCCTAGTTCCAAAAAATGCCATTAAATACACAAAGTTAAGGCAGACCTCTGACATTGCTTGCCAATTTTCAACTTTTCCACATTTCTTTTAAGCTTTTCACAAGTTTTTAGAATTGGATAGAAAACAGTGAGGACCATAATTTGATGATGAAGAGGGTTTGGCCATCTTGAATGAGATATTTATTGATTATGACCACAATCATTGTTAGGAGAATAGGGATACAAGGGCATCAACTTCACATTGTGTAGTCTAGGAGCCTCATAGGCTAATTGTGTTTTCAAGTTCTATTAAGTACTCTAAGATGTAAGTTGTAATGCGTAATTGATTATGGAGTTGACAGTAATAAGCAACATTGAATAAATTGTCAAATTCTTTATTTATTTCATGTCTGTTTCTCTTCTATGCAATATCAAATAACCAATCACAATTCTTTTTTTTAAATATTTTTGTGTTTTTGGATTTGTCGGTTTTTCCTGTGTTAAACCCAAGTAATTTAATTCCGTGTATACTTTCAACTTACCTTGTAAGTGGAATGCTACTATGAATGCAACTATTTATGAAACCTAAGAGATACATAGGAGACATGTCACAATGTCATTATGCTTAAACATGAGAACCAGTAGAAAAAGTCTAAGCAGACAATCCTTAAACATAACCCCAGCCCCAAAGAATGGTCATAAGAAGCAGTGCCACAGATTTTCAAAAAAGGCATGGCATCCACTAAAGCAACCGTATGGATTTTCCAAACAAGTCGTGGAGGATGATGTTGATGGTCTTCGTATAAGAGGTCACTGGTCAGTAACTAGAGAAGAGAATCCGATAGAAGTGGTGGTAATAGCTCTGCACAAAGCAGAATTCATCATCACATTTTTTATTAATATGATATCAGTCATTAAATGTATTTCAATTGTTGTCTCTATAAGTCAATCAGGGTGAAAGTTCAAAATAAGGAAGACTGGCAAGTAGAAGGCAGTATTCAATGCAAAATCAATTGCTTAAAAAATATGGAGAATACAGACATGAAAATAATAAGTACAGCCACAGGCCCACAACCACTAACTAAATGAAATATGCATTTGCACTCTCTGAATCGAGTCAATCAAACTAAAGTATTTAGTGTATAAAAGCTTCAATTTCTCCTCTTAGTGGACACCTAATTTGTTTACTAGAAAAGAATAAACCCTTTGAGTAGAGCAGATGAAGTCCATTCTCATGAACCAAAATATCCATCAAAAGAAGATAAATTCAGAAACCTCAACTACCTGACAAATCTGAATGTGATGCTATTCAAGCTTGCTGACAAGTACACGTGTACAGATAAATTAATAAGAGTGCACTGTATCATGATATCCTGTATCTGGTTCCTCCATGAATACAAATAACCAAAACATTTGTCATAGAAATATATGAATAGTAACAAATATCAAGACCAGCTGTGTGTGCCACATAAATGATGAGACAGGACTAATTCATCTGCACCTCATTCTTTGGCAACACGAACAAGTGATCCAGCTGGGGTTTCAATAATTTTTAGGTGGCCGGAACCTATCAGATCTCGGAGATGAAATCTCATGTCAAGCTTTGAGAGTCGCAAACGTCGTTTCTCCAAAGCTGATAACAACATTTCTTTGTATCTCCTTCTATTTAAAAAATTTAGGAGTTCTTTTCGACCCTGAAACAATTACAATTCTAGAATTAGTCTTGCTAACAAGAAAAGATGAGAAATGTTAAGGATCCTTTCCCAGAAGTTGACTGTTTTCTGATTCAGCATCATATACATAATTATAAGGAAACTCCCTTATAGGAATGTGGACTGCATCCCTGTCCCTTCCCTGTTCCCACAATTTCTGGTGATTACACTGTATGCCATTTATAGGTGCGAGAGAGGAAAAGTAGTACTGTAGCACATACCTGACTGAGGCTCTTAAGAAGAGTTCCAACATTAGGAATTGAAAACCAATATGAGTCTGAATCAACTATCTGCCGGATCTGCATTAAATTAAGAAGCATTTTATAGTATGAAATTAGTCGACAGAGGCTTGAGAAGGGTTGTGTACCCCTTCATGTCAAAAAAATGTTAAAATTTCCTTTTATAATCACATTTAATGTACTTAAATTAACAATTATAAATGTATCATATTATCTTTACCCACTAAAAAGCAAATAGAAAACACAATTTTTTTGGCATTAAGATCTGCAACCCCATAATGAAACATTTTTTTTCCCCTCTTAGCACTATATGGCACATGGTATGCCTCCAAACAAAAATCCTAGATACTTTCCTTAACCATTACTAGTCTTCAACAAGGAGGCATCCCGTACCATTTAAGGAAGAGTTCAGTTTGGGGAACTCTCGAATTCTACCTATACAAACACCTGCAGAATTACCTCTCACAAGAAAAAGCCAATACACAGATGACACATGATATCTATAATAAATTGCTGGCACGGACTAGCAGAAGAAACTTTTATCCATAGTATCCAAACCTCCCATTATACTCAAAAATTATGCTCAGTTTTACTGATTCTCTTTTTCTCCACTTCTACAGAATATGAATAACAACAGAAACCTGGAAGACTGATTGTCCTTATATAATTCTCATACCTTCAGCAGCAAGGTCTTTTTCAACCTCTTGGAGGATGTATAGAGCTCATAGATCTATTTTAACCCTGGTGGATATCAATAACACACACTCCAATATATGAATACAAATTTCTACTAAAAAGGAATACAGATAAAGATGAAATCAACATATCCATTGCACATTCAGCTGCTGACCTTAGATCTCATTATCATACTATATAGGAGCAAAATGTTCCTATAAAAATATTATGAGTACTAATCTCCCAAAAAGACCAGTGAATCTGTGTCCTGCTTTGATTGCAGATCTTGGGCCTAAATTTTGGTGGATATTCATGTAATAAATGCAAACTTACCCCTCTAAAATGCAAAAGAATGCATCAAACATTTATCCTGATGCATCAGACTCAGAAGCCCAATCATTAATGATGAATGAATAAATGAGTTCTAAGGGGTGTTCACTATTTTAATATCACTTTACTTGCAATTTAACTTGGATGCCATGCCCCCTTTAATGATTGCAGACAAGTCTAGTGTCAACCTTCCTAGGTGCCTACAAGTAATTTGATGATGACTATATATGGCCCAAAGATGGTTACATGTGCCTTATAAACAATTGCAGTTAGCACATTTACAGTGCCTTGTAAGCTAATCTCGGTTCTTCATAGAGTATGATTTGTTTGGGTGATCATTTTCTCCCTAACTAGGAACATTATTGCACTGTCCACCTCAGTAATTCTTTTGAGCTAGTCATAGTCAGCTTAGCTCCTCCCCTCAAAAGAGAAACAAGATTTGCCATTCAGCCAACCTTTGCAAAGTACCTTAAATCCCAACTTTTCTTCTCAAGTGTGTTAACATTTAATTTGGCATTTTTAAGACAACTTAAACCAGAATAGTGTGTACGGTAACACCGTTCTTCAAAAGAGGAAGCTCCCTAAGATCTAACTAAACTGTGGTTGCCATGCCACCTTTAATGATTGTAGACAATTCTAGTGTCAACCTCCCTAGGTGGCTACAAGTAATTTGATGATGAGTATATATGGCCCAAAGATGGTTACATGTACCTTACAAAAAATTGCAGTTAGCACAATTTACAGCACCTTGTAAGCTAATCTTGATCCTTCATAGAGTATGATTTGTTTGGATGATCAATTTTCTCCCTAACAAATAGGGAGATTATTGTACTGTCCACCTCAGTAATTCTCTTGAGCTAGTCATAGTCAGCTTAGCTCCTCCCCTCAAATGAGGAACAAGATCATTTTCCATTCATCCAACCTTTGCAAAGTACCCTCAATCCCATCTTTTCTTCTCAAGTGTGTCAGCAATTAATTTGTCATTTTCAAGACAATTTAAACCAGAATAGTGTGTGTGGTAGAACCATTCTTTAAAAGGGGATGCTCCCTCAGATCTAACTAAACCTTGGATTTCATGCCACCTTTAATGATTGCAGACAACTCTAGTGTCAACATTCCTAGGTGGCTACAAGTAATTTGATGAGGGCTATATATGGCCCAAAGATGGTTACATGTACCTTATAAAGTTAAACAATTACAGTTAGCACATTTTAATAGTGCCTTGTAAGCTTATCTTGATCCTTCATGGTGTATGATTTTTTTGGATGATAATTTTTCTCCCTAATGGCTAACAACTATGGAGATTATGATCCTATTTCTTCTCAATGCTACAGCCCAGCTTCCTCTCCAATCATAGGGACAAATGCATATTACAATCTTTTTCACTACTACAGGGGTTATTTCAACCTTGCATGTTTGGTGTAATCCTAGTGGGAGTACCCCTCTTGACCCTAGGCACTCCCCAATGACCATATCAGATCTGGTATCGGCCCCTTCACAATGATCAATGACGGCACTAGTGACGTCACCATTTCTAGTCCAAATAGTGTTACTTGACGTTCTTCAGTTTTCCTTTGTGGCTGCTCTTTGCTCTTTGGGTTTCTTGTTCCCCTTTCTTAGCTATGTGTACCTATTTCTTGATCACTTGTTTTGGTGGTCCCATATTGTTTTGCATCTTCTATCTTTCCTCTTCCCCTTGGTGGGGCTTTTAACTCTCTAGTGTATACTGTTGTTCTTTTGAGTCCCACTGAGCTACTTTTGTTCATCCGTGGACATTAATAAAATTATTTCTTTCTTTCTTGAATCCCAACTTTTCTTCTCAAGTGTGTTAGCATTCAATTTATTCTTTGAAAGACAACTAAAACCAAAACAGAGTGCACAGCAGAACCATTCTTCAAAAGAGGAAGCTCCCTAAGATCTAAATAAACCTTAAAGTTTAAACTAACATAATTTACAAGTATGCACATTGTACAAGGTTTCATGGAGGGCTTGCATTAAATGTAACTATCTGAATAACTATGTTTTTACCCCAAATGCAAGCACCAAACTATCAGCAATAAATTCATATAGTGATATTTTCAAATTAAAGGAGGATAAACAATTCAAGCACAAAGGAGCACAACTTTCTACTAGCTAAAACAGAGGTCAGTTTTTAGCTATAAACAAAGATTTGATGGAATAATACCAATAGATACTGACTACTGGCTAAATCAAAGACCAATATTCTACATCAAGAAATGATTAAATGGGTGAATGTCATATGATTCCAAAAAATAAATTGCCAAATGAATACACAAAGTTATTACTTTTAATGAATAACAAGCATCAATTCAAAGCTTGACAAAGTTAAATCCATTTCATTCCCCCAAATCACAAAGACAAGATCAATGAGCTCAATATAAGTGTTTGCAACATAGGCCTAACATCAACTTACACATATTCATTCAATAAACAGAAAACAAAGACTTGATTTCACAACTTGAATGACAATTTTTGCAGTGTAAATCTAGCATCAACTCTCATTTTAGATTATGTGCTTAAGGCAATTATTTATAAGCTCATCGGAGACAACTTTTATGGATCAAATAATAATAAAATAATCTCAATAAAGCCCCCCTTTACAGCAACCTTGTCTCTATCCATTGCAAAGAGGAAATAGATCACTCAACTAGCCTCAAATAGGCTCTTCCTGCTTTAAATCTTTACTTTCTTCTTAACATAGGCCACATGGTGATAAGGTATGGCTATGATTTGGTGATTTTTGCTTTAAAACAATTGACTTAGCATCAAAAATCTGAAGTTGCTAACTTCAGAAGCATGGTGGAGTTTTCATTTGGTGCTGCCACCTCAAAATGGCACTTAAGTTGTCTTTTTTCACATTGTTGGAGCTTTCATGTGGCAATGCCACTCAAAAAGAGCAAAATATTGATGTTTTAACTAGCTTTTACTTGAGTTGCATTTTTAGACTGTCTTTCCCACCTTTGGCATGCTTCCTTCATTCATCTACCACTCTTGTCACATTTTCTTTGTGGATTTGCTACTTGAAAAGTGTGACGCTTAAACTTCAATTCATGCTCTCTTAAGTAATGGTGTGGTTTTTCAGTATGTTTGATACTTTGATTCATGCTTTTGTGCTAGCATTGCCAAGCAAAAAGTGAAATTTTCTTTTATGTTTTCAAGTAGCCTCTACTAGTCATGTTTTCTTTATTCATTTGCCACTCTTGTAACACTTTTCCAATGGAATATTGTCGCATTTTTCTCCTGGCTATGCCATTGAAAAAGTGTAACATGAATGATATTTTGACTTAAGTTCTTTCTTTGTTTGTGTTTTCTCATCTTTGCCACCCTTGGCATGGTTTTAGACTTAGTTTGTCACCTTTGTCGAAACTTTTGACTAGTTTAACCCTTCTAATTGTGCACTAATTAAGTGGCAATTTGCCTTAAAGTGAACCGTACATTTTTGTTGTGCCATTGCCACCTTGATCAAAGTTTTACACTACTACTGTCATCAATAAAGTGCAACTTTCTCTTAAGTTTGATGCATTTCCTCCTTGGTGCACTTTTGCAACACCTCTACCACCTTTGCTGGAAATTTGGACTGGCTTTGCCAAGGCAAAGTTGGACTATGTCTCATAATCTTCATGTAACTCCTTTGTATTGGTCGAACTTTCACTTGCCTTCACCACCTGTTGACCCTTGATAATTTTAGGCCCAAGCCTTTGTCATTTCCTTCTCTTTCTTCTCACTGCCTGAGACTCTATTAGTCAAGAATTCTTCATCTTTCACATGGCATAGTGCAACCTCAAACAATTTGCAAGATTTGTTAGTTGAAAGTTGAAACATTGAACCACAATTGGACATCTTTGAAACTTGACTAGAGAAGAACTCAATTGACATTAATAACATGACAAGAATAACCTAACCTAAGACTATCAATGTGACTGTCAGCAAAGTTTCATAGGGGTATCAAAATGGGTACAAACAAAGTGATTTACTCACCCATTCCACTAACATAGCTTAAATTTCCTATTTCAAAGCTTATTTTCATTATTTGTATAGTTATGCTGATTGTTTGCACATTTGAATGGCTACACAAGATAACGAGATGAAATTTTAAGAATTAATACAGAAGGTTGGAACTATTTTCATATTGAACTAAATTGCAGCTTGTAAGGCAATCTCATTAATTTTGCCTCATTTTGTGGTTTATGATTCCCTAGTAATAGCACTCTAAACTTTCTCATGGACAAAGCTCTTAATTCTTTTTGAAAAAATATAAATTTAAGTCAATCTTTTGAAAGGGTCAAACATTTTCAAAAGGTGGGTCAATTTACTGAAGTCTGCTCAACAATTGTTGACTGATTGATAGAACTTCTTATAAAGTTGTTCTTATCTTTTTCCTTTAGTATTAATGCAATTGTTCTCCTATAAACTGTTCAAGGATATGTTAATATTTTCACATATCTTTCCGGCAAATGTCTGCTTGCAAATATCTTGAAAGCCCTGTATTAGAAACGATGGTTGTATTCATGTTTTAAGGTATAGCATTTTCTATCTTGCCATTACACTATCTCGTGTCTTGGTATTATTAACTCTCCTCTCCTTTATTTGATAAGCATGAAAGATTATATTGATGTTATAGAAACTAAAAAGAGAGGAAATGTAAAACAGACAATGATCTGCTAGATAATTTAGAGACTGAAAACAACTGTCGAACTCAGATAAATAATAGCAAACAAAAAGATAAAGCCCATACATAATATCTGCTAGGAAACCTGAGAAAGATGGATTCTAAATTTCGAGTCTGAGGGAACATAAATATATGGTAACAAAATTACTCAGATATGAGCTTAAATATAGTAAAGTTCCAAAGATCTAATCAGATCAATAGTCTGAAAACAAATGTTGAGACTTGAGAGAACAATCTACCAGATTTTGCAAAAAGAATGACATAACCAACAACTGAAATATCCACACTTTGGCTAATCTTAGTCGGATCATTGAAGTTTGAAAGAGCTGCTTGGAAGATTACCAGTAAGCAATTGCCAAGCTTCACTTTACTATAACTTAGAATTAGTTTGGCAGTGGCATAGCAATAGTTTTTTGAGGGAATCTTTTTTTCGTTCACCCCATTTGTTGACTAGGCAAAGACTGTACGTATGAACCTTGGGAAAGACTTGGTTGAGTCAAAGTTGCTTCAGCCCCCTTCATCACTAACAGTTTGTGTTGGATTCTGGGAGGGGTTTTGACTTTGGAACTGATCTGGCCATTTTGTATTCATCCTTAAATTTTGTAGCAACTGTAGGCTCGGGATGAGGGGTTGAAAGTTAAGGAGCATGTTGTTGTGGTGAAGGTGTTGAAGGCTCAGAAGTTGGGAGGTCCCCAAGGTAGAAAGAGTCCCTTTTCAGTGTTTCACTACGGGAACATCATCAAGATCCTTGGAACCAGAGTTGCTCATCATAATGCACAGCCTCCCATTCTTCATCTTCTTCCCCATCCATTTGTTTTGCTGAGTAAGAACTTTTCATCTGTTTCTGCTAAATTTATTACATGGGTCATATTCAAAATTTTCTTGTAGAAGGTGGTGGAGGTCTGTTGGAGATTTGGCCTTTACCACCTCTAGTAGCCTATGATCTACGGTTTGTGCATGTCCATTTTTAGAGTCTTTCTAAACTTCTCTATATTTGGTCAGGGTTCATGTACAAACATTTCAAATCTATTAACACTCTTTAAAAACTACTGGAAGTGCCATGTGGGATCATATCTTCATTTATCATCACCTAGCTTCAAATGGATATCCTTGAGATTACTCTATAGTTGCAATGCAACTTTCCTCTTGATAATGGAAAACTCAGTGGAGGAGAATGGGAGACGGTAGAGTGCAGTTTTCCTTCTTGAACTCCCAAACAGGCTTCAGGTAGGTAAAAAAAAAAATTGCCCTTGAAGCCATATAGCCCGAATGTTTTTTGCTCTTGCAAAATATACGAATCCCTCTTATGCTTGCATTGTAAAAAATGTTTTCAAAAGATTGGAAATCTTTATAACCTCTTCTCTTATTATGGACACTGTGTGGACAAGAAAACTAGAGACAAATTCATTGTTAGGTACCCCTTAGTGATTGTAGGGGTCCAAGCTATGACAGGTAACAGCTAATTGCCAAAGTCATGTGTTCTCCAATTCAAATGCTGGAAGCCTTAAGGATTCTGATATAAAATCAGGTATGCTAAATATCATAATATGTGAATGTATAAACTTTAGCTCTATGGAAGAACTTGCCAACATCTCGTGCATTTAGTTGGCTATTTGACTTCCAAAATTTGAAAAAAGAAAACTATGGGGTTATGAGATGTTGAATATTTAATCCCATGAATTACAACAAGCTAATGGGAATGTAACTCCCTATCATGGTTATGAAAAAAAATTATTGTGATCATGCTCGAGGCATCTTGGTATTATCCTTAAATACCTACAGGATATTTCAGTCCTCTGCTAGTTTCAATTCCATGTTCAGAAAAGATGATTTTCTCTAAAAATATCCCAAAAACTAGACTACATGTCTATAGTGGCATGCATACTTCCCACATGTGCAACTGGCATTGCTCTTATGCAGTCTACAAAGACAGTGGGAGTTAGAATGCCACTTATTGTTCTAACTTGTCATGGACCAGATATGTAATTGTTGGTGCAAGCTGCAGGAATCTTATAGCATGGATATATAGGCAAGGGCATGTATTGCTTGAAATTTGAGGGTGTTGGTCCAGAATTTAGAGCAGGAGGAGTTGGCACTCAAAGTATTGAACCTTTGAAAAGCTCCTTCCCTCAAAGATTTAGTGGTTTTCCTCAATTTTGTGTCAAGATCCTTCTCACCCGAGTCTATCAAATTGACAATGCCTTTCTTGGGAGGTTGGCTTGAGGACACAACTTGGGTTCAAATGAGAGCAAGCATGACTTGTAGGACTTGGGGTACAAGGGTGGGCATTGAACTTACAGAGATTGGACCTATTGAAGCAAATTGAGAACGAGAAGCTATAGGTACCTAAGAAGAAGTTGCTGCTTGTGGTGTAGTGGCAAACTCAAAAGATACAGGATTGCTCAACTGAACTACTTCTTGTTCCTCCTTCCACAAATGCTCAAGCTAATATCCTTCTTAGTTTCCTTTCTCTCTCTTGAATTTGCTTTCTCAACTTGCATGTCCATAAAAAAATTATTGCTTGATCACACTCAGCTCAATTACGACTGCAGAAGCCAAATTCAATTTCACTAGTCAGTATGGATGCTCCTACATGTTGAACCTTCATAGCATTCTCAATTTACAAAGCTCTGTGTTCATGGAACTTGCTTAACAATATAAAGTGTGAATGCTTGATAGTATAGAATGAATCCCTAACAGATTATTTATAATTGAGCTTGCATAAAGCAATTACTCCAATCATGCAATTTGATTGCATGTAGGTTATTTTCGAATTTAGTGACATGGTGCGTGATGTGACTTAATGGATTTTTCCCTAGCCTTTCCCCATGCAGATCTGTTCTATTAGAATATACGATTTGAATTGCTTGTATGGTTCATGTATGGTTGATTGAATCTTGATTGATTTTACACATAACTTCGAGCTGACACTTTCAATTTCATTGCCCAAGTTCTCTGCACAAGTGCCATCCATTCCAAGGTGACATTATCTAGATAATCAATGGATCTTTATATAATGTCATCCCTTTACAAATTCCTTTCACTTAATTGACAAGGTCTATGGGTCCCATAGTCATTGAATGAACCAATGGTGTCAATATTTACTATTAGGTGCTACTAACAAGATTTGATGCTACACCACAACATTGTGTGGCATCAATAAACTAAAACAACTAAAAAAAATTGAGATATCTCTTTTTCTTTTATTTTAAAATATTTTCTTAGTTTACATTTTTTCATCTTTCGAAATAGGTTGGACATTTTGAACCTTTGTTGCTAAAACAGGCCATTTCAAAACAACAAATGTGTAGGAATGAAGAAAGAATAGAATGGAAACATATAACATAATGCACACTATATACAAAAGCCTCGTACCTTTTTGGGAGGTGGTGATTAAGGCATATCCCATTTACTCAAATCATTATAATTTCTCCATCCAACTTGGAAAGCTCAAAGGCATTGCTATGCTTACAACTTCTAATCAAGTACAGTCTTCCCTAGAGGGAGTCAAACTTCAATTGTATGCTTGGTTTGGCTTTGTCTGCATCGCACTTTAAAAAAAGTCACCCTCTTTATATTTTTGAGTGACCTTTCCATCAAACCACCCTTTTACCATTTGTTGATGCTCTGGGAGCTATTTTTATCCTTTTCTATACTTTCTTGTAATTTTAAGTGCATCATTGTGTTCCATCTCTAATTGATGAGCAAACTCAAAACTAGAAACTCAGCCAAAAATGGGATTTATGCTTCCCTTCTATATACTATAGTATTTGAAGGTACTCCAAGCCTCATGTCAAGTCTGATCCTATTCATTCAAAGGTCTTTTCTCAATTGATGTTCCATCCTTTCTAATATTTTGTTTCAAACCTTTTGATAATTCTTATCAAATTATTGTCAATAGATCTGACCAGTCCATTACCTTGTGGGTAGCAGTTCGATGATGTTTTCAAATAAATCCCACAACTCAAGGAAAAGTATGTAATTTTGATCTTAACAAACGCTTTGGAATTATTTGTAATCACAATATTAGTAACCCCAAACCTTGTGATAATATGTTCTAAGAAATCATTGATTACCTATTTTGTTGCTTCTTTTAGTGATGAAGCTTTTGTCTACTCTATGCCTTGTACCAAAAGAAGAGTTAATCAACCCTATGAAAACCAACCCCCACTATGAAAACGTTCATCAACAATAATTGGTTTCAAAGCAAGAAAAGCATTCCTCTTCTTTCCAAAAAAAAAAAAAACAAAAAAAAAAAATTTACATAGTCAGATCCACAAAAATCCCACCAAGCTGATTATTTATAGTTTTTGACCCATTTGAATACATCTATAAACATAGTTGGCCAATAATACCTTGCTCTCATGATTTTAGTGGTTGTTGTCTAGGAAAAAAAGTGTCCTTTAAAAGACCCCTAATAAAACTCCTGCAACAGGATTTCAATTTTTGTTGAATTGTGAGTTAGTAGATCTCATTAATACACCATCATATTTCCATCTAAACACAATGTCATTGCTTACTCTATAATTAACAACCTGCAGCCTGAAATCTCTTCTTTTAGTTGCACTGAATTCAGTTGCATAGCTGTCAACTTCTATATAACTCATCATTTTTTGCAACCATTTTTCTTCCAAAGTTGATTTAGGATCAACATGATATATCCTTGGAGTCATTCTTATATTTTGCTAAATGTTGGTATAAATCCCTTCCTCTCATAAGTTTGGTTTGCCTCACATCAATGTCTTAATCAACTATCTTGGTAATCCAACAAGATCTTTTCTTAATAACTTCTCATCCCATAATGTGATCTCTTACTTTTGGATAGGTAAAAAAGGCTTTGATTTTGTTGTTAGAAATTCCTTGACTTTTTGAGAGCTTTCATAAGAGCATTAAATTATTTTTTTCAATGGAAGTGTAATTTACCCCACTCCTTCAAAGTTTGGCTCATAAATGCAATAAGATGCTCTTGATCAATTTCATCTTTCTATGTAAGAATAACAACAATATCATATTCTTCTCCAAATGCATAGAGACTGGAATTGTTCTCAAATTATGGGTTTTCCAAAACATGAGCCTTGGCAATGGATTGCTTAATCAGCTCAAAATCTTCCTCTCCTTCTCAAGGTCATTTGAATGTTTGAACCTTCTTCAACTTGAAGATTATAGGTCTGACTAGTCTAGCAAAGTCAACGATAAAATTTCTCACAAACTTATCTTTCCATAGAAAGATTGGAGTGCTTTCTTATAAGTAGGATGAGACAGATTCAAAATTGCAAAAGTTCTTTCTAGATCAATTGGCAAACATCTTTAGACACAATATGTCCTAGCAATTTCCCTTCATGAACAATAAAGATAGATTTTTTAAGATTTAGGGAAATAATAAAATCTCAGCATCTTTCAAGCACTCTCTCTAGGTGCATAAGATTCCTCTTGCATCTTGCAGAAGATGATGATGTCATCAAAATAGGCTAGTATTATCTCATTACTCAATTCTTCTATATACATTGTTCTTTGGAAGGTGGCACTAGCATTCAATAAACCAAATGGCATCCTCAAGTTAACCATATGTTCCTGATCTAGTTCTGAAGGCAGTTTTGTATTGTTCAATGTCATCTACCCATACTTGATAATATCCTGAAAATCTAACAAAGAAAGCTAATTGAGGTAAACTCATAATTCCCTCTTCTTTATCTTTCTTTCCACTCTTTGGGTTGTCCTTGTAATTAAATTATTTTTATAAAATTAAATTAGAAATGTGATTATCTAATTTGGGATTATTTTTATGTAGCCATAGTTTGGAATCCTTCCTTATGGAAATCATTCTTTATTCATTTGCACAAGACATTTCACCAACAACCATTGTTCTTCCACCACAACTAAGGCCTATATACTGTCATCTTTCCTCAACCACAATGGGATTGAGATATCCTTGACCATAATTTTTGTGACCCTTTCTACAATATCCTACTTATGCAATAAAACAAAGAAAATATCTGAGTATATGTAATATCCCATTCTTTCTAGTTCATATCGCAGATATATATTAATTCTTGAGCCTTCACACTGAATAATGATATTTATTTATTCAGAGGTTGTGGTGAACAATCGATATATATTATTGTTGATCAAAATAATCCTGGCCAACCCTTCATTTACAATTGATTATTGGAGGCTCGATGCATATCTGGAGGAGTTTGTGTGAATATATATCATCGTCATTTTCCTAGTTCATACTGTTGTGCCTTATATCTATTGATTCGAAGCATAGCCGCAATTTCCATTTGGTTATCAGGCTGCTAAAATCTTAATCGACTTCACACAAGTTGATCATTGCCGCTAGCACCAATAAGGAGGAACTACGACTTATGTCAGGTCGTTTGGAGCTTATGTAGAAGGTGACTTACCTCAGCGTCGATCATTAGAGGAATCGCTAATGATGCTTGTTGAATCACTACCAAACCGTGCCAACTTTATAGCAATTGTCTATCTCCATTTGGAGATTACTAACCCGCCGCCCTCTGACTATCGAGGACTCCATATTTTGACGTTTCCTTTATCCTTCGCCGTGGTATTGCAGACTATTTGCAGGAGTATGATCCATATGATTGCCAACCGATCAATATTATTTATATCCAGAATAAAAATTATCATTTTCTATATGTCGCCAACATGATATATGCTTAATTCTGATATATATATCTGAACATCTACAATTCGAATGTCCTGCATGGCAGATCTTCGTTAGTCATAATGGTGGATGACTCAATAATATATTGGATTAAATATAGGACGATAATTATATCAAATGCATCGATTATATGAGTATTAATCATTATTACAAGCCAAGTCATTCGATCAAGTGCATGAAGTCACCAAAGACGGAAATTCAAACTTAATGTAAGTTCTCAATACCCAAACATCCACAATACAATGAGACAGAAATCAGGTTATGCAGCAGTAAATGAAAATACCCAAATGTCAGTATCAGAACATAGAGAGACAAACATAAATAACAAAACAACATTTGGTTTTATTGCTTTTCTCTTTGACACAATTTACATTGTATTTTATCCTTCTAGAGACTATTGCTCTCTACACTCTGCCCTTCAACCCGAACTGGTCTTCTTTCTATCAACTCTCCCTTTTTCAGTTTAATCCTTCCTCTTTTCTTAACTGCTCAGATGACCCCGATTTGACTAACCTCTTCACCGTCTATGATGGAGGTCGATTTCCATAATCTTTTGTTCGCCCCTTTTTTTCCTGCAACAGTTTTTCTCCCTTTACACGGGTTTTCCTCCTCGCTGTCCAAGACCCTCCAAAAACATTCGATAACTATCTCTCAATAACTGTGTGTTTGCTTGCCTGAAAGGCAAGAGGAAGTTGGAGCAACTTGTTTCCTTACCTGCATGGTGACAGGAATTTGAAGTGACGGGAAGTTGTCACCAAAGAAGAAATACCCCAATAACACCTCAAAGCAAAACAAAACTGCAAAACCCAACAAAACAGAAACAAAGGAAATAAACCAAAACTAAAGAGAAAGAGAGTGATGCCCCTGCATCAGACTCCCTAGGCAGAAAAAGAAATCATGAGCTCCTGCTCATGAGGTCTACAACAGTATGACACAGCTTAATGATCCCTGGTTCAGTAAGCCAAGAAGCATCTTCTGATGGGTGATTTTGCCACTTAACCAGATATCTAAAGTATTCTTTCCTGCGGGTCTTCTTCAACAACTGTTGATCAAGAATGCATTGTATCTCCAGCGGAGTTGATGTGGTTCCTTGTTGTTCCCTGATGAATGGTAGCTCTGCCTCTATTATGTCTTCTTCCCCATCCTCTGTAAAGATATAAGTCTGCCACATTGAAAATAGGTGAAATGCCCAAGTCTGCTGGTAAGGCTATTTCATAGGCATTCGTTGAAAACCTTCTAAGGATTTTGCAGGGACCCACTTTCTTCATTTTCAATTTATTATATTCACCTTTTGGAAACCTCTCCTTCCTAAGGTGAACCAACACAAGATCCCCCACCTGAAAATGCAATTCTCTCTGTTTTTTATCAGCATACTGCTTGTAGTGTTGGTTGTTCTCTTCTATGTTTCTTTTCACCTCCTTATGAAGGTCAAGAATTACTTTATCAAAGTCTTCTCCATCTGCACTTCTCTTCTCCATTCCACCAAGATCCCTAAGTTCAAACACACCCCTTGGATGCACACCATACACCACATAAAATGGACTAAAACCTGTACTCCTATTAGGAGAATCATTATATGCAAATTCAGCCAGTGCCAATGTAAGATCCCAATTTCCGGGTGAATTTTTAACTAGACATCTCAACATATTACCAAGACTCTTGTTCACTACTTTAGTTTGACCATTCGTTCGGGGGTGGTAAGCTGAACTAAAACTCAGATTTGTTCCCAATTTCTTCCAAAGAGTCCTCCAAAAATGTCCCACAAATTTAGCATCCCTATCAGATATTATACTTTTCGGAATACCATACAATCTCACTACTTCTTTGAAGAACAAATTGGCAATATTAGTAGCATCACTAGTTTTCTTACATGGAATAAAGTGAACAATTTTCGAAAACCTATCCACAACAACAAATATTGAATCATTGCCCCTTGGAGTTCAAGGCAAACCCAAACAAAATCCATACTTATAGAATCCCATGGCCTCGATGGAGCCGGTAGTGGTTGATACAACCCAGCATTTTGACTTCTTCCTTTTGCATGTTGACAAACTCTGCATCTTTCCACATACTTCTTGACATCTATTTGCATCTTAGGCCAATAATAATGAGTACTTAACTACAAATAAGTTTTATCCTATCCAAAGTGACCAGCAAGGCTGCCACAATGCTTCTCCTTCAATAAATTGTCTCTCATAGATCCTCTAGGTATGCACAGCTTGGTTCCTTTGAACAGCAAACCTTCCTGTAGCATAAAATCCATCCACGGTCCTCTATCTCTGCTGATAGGACTGCTGCACACTTCATATGCATCTTTGAAATCTGCATCATCCACATACATCTCCTTCAAACTATCAAAACCAAAACTGTTAGCCTAAATTTCATGAAACAACAAAGCTCTTCTACTTAATGCATCAACAACCTTATTTGTTTGCCCACTCTTATGCTTCAACACAAAATTAAAACTCTAAAGATACTCTACCCATTTTGCATGCCTCTGATTGAGTTTATGTTGGCTGTTAATGAACTGCAATGCATGGTTATCCGTGTAAACAACAAACTCCTTAGGAAGCAAACAATGCCTCCACTTCTTCAATGATTGAACCAATGCATAAAATTCAAGGTCATAAGCTGAATATTTTTTCTTAGCTTCATATAATTTCTCACTAAAGTAGACCACTGGTTTACCTTGACTAAGAACAGCCCCTATAGCCAATCCACTAGCATCACACTCCACTTGAAACACCTTACCAAAATCAGGCAAAGCAAGAATAGGCTGCTCACTCACCTTTTGTTTAAGGAATCTGAAACTTTCCTCAACCTTATGTGTCCATTCAAATTGCTTCTTATTCCCTTTAATGGTTTCAAGAATAGGAGCAACCACATGACTGAAAATTTTAATGAACTTTCTATAGAAACTAGCAAGACTATGAAAGCTCCTTATCTCCATTGTACTCCTTGGTGTTGGCCAATCAATAATGGCTTGAACTTTCTCTTTGTCCATCTTTACCCCATCCTTGGACACTGCAAAGCCCAAATAAATTAACTCGGTCTTCATGAATACACACTTTTTTCAGATTGATCTGTAGCTTTTCCTCATGCAACCTTCTCATCACCATCCTCAAATGTTCCAAATGCTCTTCCTTTGACCTGCTAAACACCAAAATGTCATCAAGATATACAATCACAAACTTTCCTAGGAATGGTTTCAAAACCTCATTCATTCGTCTCATAAAAGTATTGGGTGCATTGGAAAGCCCAAAGGGCATAACCAGCCACTCATAGAGACCACAAGTCTTAAAGGTTGTCTCCATTCATCTCGAGGTTTGATCCTAATCTGATGATAGCCACTTTTCAGATCTATCTTTGAGAAATACATTGAACCACTTAAACAATCCATCAAATCTTCAATCCAAGGAATAGGAAATCTATATCTAATAGTTATCTTATTTATAGCCCTAGAATCAGTGCACATTCTCCATTCACCTCCTTTCTTAGGAACGAGTACTATAGGAACTGCACAAGGGCTAAGACTTTCCCTTATCAAACCTTTTTTTAGTAGCTCCTCAACTTGCTTCCTAATCTCTTCATTTTCTTTGGGGGTCAATCTATATGCAGCCTTATTTGGAAGGCTAGGACCTGGAATTAAATCCATGTGATGGCTAATGCTCCTCATGGGAGGCAACTCATTTGGTAACTTTGCTGCAACGATGTCTTTATGCTCCTCCAAGATTCCTTGTATCTCCTTAAGCAATTCTTCCATCTTTGCTGATGTAAGGACAGCCTTGGGTTTGAGTACCAAAGCATATCCCATCTCCTCCTTCCTCATGGTATGTAGGAACTCCTTTCCACTCACCAACATGATATTATTGCTGCTATTACAACTGCTGCCACCTTCTTGTTCTTGCATTGGAAACAAGGTATACTTGATTCCATCCTTCTCAAAGGTGTAAGTATTCTCCCTTCCACTATGCACCGCCTTCCTGTCAAACTACCAAGGTCTACCAAGCAAAACGTGGCATACGTCCATGGGCATCACATCACACATCACACTATCCTTATAACTACCAATCTGAAATTCAACAAGTGCTTGTTCATCTACCAATAATTGGTGCCCTCTTTGCAACCAAGAAACTTTATAAGGAGAAAGGTGCTTAATTTTCTTAAGGCCTAGTTTATCCACCATCTCAGTAACAACTAGATTATCTATACTACCACTATCAATTATTAACTTACAACATTTACCTTTTGCTTTACATTTGGTTTTGAACAATGCCCTTTTTTGGACTGGTTCTTGACTCTCCTTGGGTGGCTTCAGCAATACCCTCTTGATCAACAAAGATTCTCCTGATTCTAGTTCTTCTTTATGGTGCGCAGGTGACCCCACACTCTCTTGGTCTACTTGAACAATTTGATTACTCCTTTGAAACTTCGTATGTCCTCCTTGTGAAGCTTCCAGACATTCACAACTCTTGTGACTAGTATATTGATTACACTTAAAGCATTTACCAGCAAACCCTTGACCTCTTCCTTGGAATCCACCTCTTCCATATGTTCTTCCTCCTTTATTTTGATAGCCTTCTCATTCCTTATTGGCTGTCCCACTGGAACTTCCAGCCCCTTCTTGATGATGTTGCTGTCCCCTTCCAGACTATTGTCCTCTCCCCTAAATCATCTTCCTCTCTTTCTTTCTTGTTGACTTTGCTTCCTTTTTAACTTCTCCTCTGCCTTAAGGGCTAATTGGTAAGCCTCTTCTAGACTTCTAGGGGACACAAGACTCATTTCATCTTGCAAACTATACTTCAAACCATTCAAATACCTTACTACTTTCTCCATGTCCTCTTCACTATGCCCAAACCGAATCACCAACTTATAGAATTCTTCAATGTAGTCTTTGACTAACATGTCTTTTTGTTTGTGGTTCTGCAATCTTTTGAAGAGATTAGTTTGATAATCTCCTGGAAGGAACTTTGCCTTCAGCTTTGCAACCATACGATCCCAAGAGTTAATCTTTTCTTTATTCTTCTTTCTCCTCTCAGTTTGAACATAGTCCCACCACATAGCAGCGTGGCCTTTTAACCTTGTACAAGCAAACTTTACTCTCCTTTCTTCGGCAACTCCCTCATATTCAAAATACTTATCCAGGTCATTAATCCAATCTATAAGTTCTTCTCCGTTGAGGCTTCCAGAATACATAGGAACCTCAATCTTCAGTTTGGCACCAACATTCAAAACTGTCCTCAACAATCTTTCTTCAAAACCTCCAGGCCCTTCTTGCTCTTCTTCATCATTCGCTTGTGGTCACTCTTCCTCTTCAACTTCACTAGCATCATCCACTGGTGTTCCTCTTCGTTGTGCCCTCTCCATGGCATCCACTCATGTAGTTAAATTCTGTAAGAATTCAAGGACTCCATCATCATGTCTTCTTCTGCCTCTTCCTCGAGCTCCTCTACCTCTCATCATTCTCGGTTGCATTCTGCCCACCCCACCAAGAACCCAAATCTTTAGGCTCTAATACCAATTTGATAGCAACCTACTAGTAAACCGAGGACTGGAACTTCGAACAACAAGCTATGATAGTCACCAAAGATGGAAACTTAGACTTAATGCAAGTTCTCAATACCCAAACATCCACAATACAATGAGACGGGAATCAGGTTATGCAACAGTAAATGAAAATACCCAGAAGTCAATAACAGAACATTTGGTTTTATTGCTTTTCTCTTTGACACAGTTTACATTGTATTTTATCCTTCTAGAGACTATTGCTCTCTACACTCTGCCCTTAAACCCGAACTAGTCTTCTTTCTATCCACTCTCCCTTTTTAGTTTAATCCTTCCTCTTTTCTTAACTGCTCAGATGACCCCGATTTGACCCACCTCTTCACCGTCTATGATGGAGGTCAATTTCCATAATCTTCTGTTTGCCCCTTTTTTTCCTGCAACCGTTTTTATCCCTTTTTAAATTTGCACGGGTTTTCCTCGCTGTCGAGAACCCTCCAAAAACACTTGATAACTATCTCTCAGTAACTGTTTGTTTGCCTACCCGAAAGGCAAGAGGAAGTTGGAGCGACTTGTTTCCTTACTAGCATGGTGACAAGAAGTGACAGGAAGTTGTCACCAAAGAAGAAATACCCCGACAACACCTCAAAGCAAAACAAAACTGCAAAAACCCAACAAAACAGAAACAAAGGAAATAAACCAAAAGTAAAGAGAAAGAGAGTGATGTCCTTGCATCAGAATATACTAAGCGATTGATATTTGTTGTACCCAAAATAAAATTTTCACTTCATTAAGGTATTTTGATTAAAATGGTCAAAATCTTGTAAAAATGTCGTCAAAAGTCAACAAAGATCAAAGTATCTAATAATGGCAATTTGCTATTTTTAAAAATTTCTGAACAAACAGATTATGGGGTTTTTCTAAGTTTATTGTCCAAAGGATTGCAATTAGGGTTTCAGGCCCCTATTTTTAGAAAGAACCCTAAAAATAGGATCTATCCAAAAATGGCTCAAAATGATTTTGATTGGTTAATCTTTCATCATGATCACACTGGTCCAAACAAAATCATAAAAAAGTTAGTTTAGCTCTGGTGGGTCTATTTCACTTTTTCAAGACAAAAGTTAGGACCTCCGAGGTCATCAATGGAGGATGGCGAGTACCAGGTGTCAGAATTTAAGCTTCAAACGCTTCACAGAAGAACTTATGGCAAAAGATGCTCGAAAAAATGGTGAACAGAAGAGGGGAATTTCAAAAGTTGAATGTAAAAAATAAACTAAGTCTGGAAAAGCTTGGACACCTCGTTTCAAGGGAGATGCTTGGTAGTCAATGCCTTGGCCAAATTTTCAAATGTTTGTGCAAGAAAAATGATGAAAGCAATCACAACAGTGAATGCGGTCGCGTCATCAACAACATAGTCAATTCAATCAGAAGACAGTGAACATGAAGAGGTGAATATCTTCAAAGAATTTCTTAACACTGGAGGCAAAAGCGCCTCTGCAGGCCAAGGGCACCCATGAATTCAAAGGCTCAAATACAGTTGTTTGGACTTGCAATTTTGGGGCTCCTCTTCAAAATTCTTCCAACTTCGCGATGAATCCAGCATCCAATTCACAGGATTGATCAAACGCTCACAGACGAAGATCAAGCGGGAAATGCTGAAAGCCAAGAAAATCAAAACTGATGAAGTCTATAGCAAAAAAGCACCCCTGCAAGCTAGGGGCGCCCATGATTTTGAAGCACCAATTTCAATTTTTAGCTTTCATGATCTCCAACAGGCCCTCCTCAGATTCAGTCCAACTCCGTAGTGAATCCATCTACCAGCTCAAAAGACCTAACGAACGTCGGCAAGTGAAGATCGAGCAGACACCCAAAATGAAGGAAAGTCAAAAACCATGAAAATTGACTAAGTCTAGAGCCAAAAGCACCTTATCTCAAGAAGGCGCCCAACTTTTTCAAGCATCAAATGCAGCATTCAGGTTTCACAACTCCCAAGAAGATCTTCTCATTTTCGATCAGGCTTCGCAACAAGTCCATCAACAGATACATCGAAGCAATCAAATATCCAACAACGTAGACCAAACTGCAGCATTTCATCAAGGGTTACAAAGTGAAAATTGTATCTCAGAAGCACAAAAGCGCCCCAGCAGGCCAGGGGCGCCTAGGAATTTGAACCTTCTAGAACAGTTTTCAAAGCTTGTGAAACCAATCATCCTTTCCAAGATTCTTCCAGCTTTGCGATGGATTCAACAACCAGTTCACAGGAGTCATCAATCATCGACAATAGCAGATCGAAGCACAGGAGGTCAAATTGAAGAAATTGAAAATCATCTGAAAATTAGTTAACACTAGCAAACAAAAGCACCTTATCTCAAGAAGGCGCCTAAGAATTCAAGTCACCAAAACCAGTTTTCAAGGTTTGTAGCTTCCAAGAACATCTCCTTAGATTTGATCATGCTCTGTAGTGAATCTATCAGCTGGACCTCAGGATCAATCAGATGTCCAGAATCAAGGATCAAATGGAGGCAGTCTATCAAGGAAAATTTAAAGATTTTCAAAAAATATTCTAACACTACCAAAACTTGGACGCCTAATCTCAAGGTGGCGCCCAAGTCAACTTGAGTTCAAAATTTTTGAAGACTTTCTCTTCCTCAAGACGTCCCAAAATTTGGGGGATTCTTCCAGTTAACAGACAATCACGCCAGATAACTCCTAATCAGGGTTATTAACACCCTAACGAATGCTTCCACCTCCAAATGTTATTTAACAAGCATCTAGACGTCCAAACTTCATTATTTTTGCAGGTCAACTTCAAGAGCAAACTCACCATTTTCTCTTCAACAACATTTGAAGGATCAAACGGAAGGGGTTTTCAACGTTCTTCGTATTTTCAAGATCAGGTTGCACAAAGGAACAATTTTCCAAACTCCATATCTTTAGGCATCATTTTTCAGAGGCAGCAATTCATAATCTTCAGCTGCTAGCGTTTTGGGTTCTCTTCTTTTTCAATCTTCTCCAAGATTGGAAAATTTTCCCACAACTTCTTCAGCTTCCTCGCCTAGGGGTTTCTTGCATGATTAAGAAAACTCAATTTCTATCAGAAATCTGGCCAATTGGGTTCATTCGGCACAGAATTGGCCACAAAACCCACGCCCCATATTTTTTCCAAAAAAATTACCCCGTTGCCTCCAATTTTTAGGGTTTTGAAAAAATCACCTTTTTCAAAAAAATGACATTTTGGGTCTACTCAACACAGAGGCGCCTACAAAACCCATGTCTCAAAATTTTTTTGAGAAAAAGTTGACTCTGCCTCTGAGGGGTTCTTGCATGTCCGTGAAAAAGTCATTCTTTCGAAAAACGGACGATCTAAATCTGCTCAAAAAGACATTTTCAACAAAACTCATGTCTCAGAATTTTTCGGAAAACTGCCTCTCGAGGAAACTATTTTTAGCCTCTGAAAAAGTTGTTCAAGCATAGTCGTGTGCACAGTCATTCTTCCAATTTTTCAGAATGCAATTCTCTCAAGTTGAATTCAAGACCAAATCGGTCTTGTTTCACAATTTTGTGAAGACAGCTAGCACCAATTTACATCGAGCACACCCAGTAGTTGACTTAAACACTTTGGAAGGCATGGATTGCATCACAATGCAAAATCTTGAACAATCCGGGTTACTTGAGGCAACCTCCTTTCCAATCAAGGCACAAGACATCGAATTTGTAATTGCTTGTGTCAAGCATTACAACCCCACTTCACGGGAATCCAGTCAGTTATGGGCGAGCAATTTGAAGCCTCAAGCCAAGAGACATTGAAAGGTGTTTTGCTATTCCACCATGTGCAAGCAACTTGATTGTGTCAATGGAGAAGTGTGAAAAGGTGTTTAACATGTCAAAGGAACAGTGTCAAAGGATGGCAACAAGGTGGCTCAAAGAGAAACAAACCAGTTTGCCAAGGAATGTTGGACGTGGTGAATTCAAGGATGAGTATCCAATCATGATTACTCTAATCAACCGTGTCACGGTTCAAGCAGAAGCGTACAAGTTTCAGCCATGGATGTTCTACATCATGTCTCAACTTGTCAACAACAAACACTATGACTAGCCTACTTTGATCGACACTCTTCACAGCCAGTTGACGAGTTTCTTCAAAATCCACGAATTCCATGTGGTTTCATACCTCATATATCTAATAGCCTTTCAAGGCCAATTTAGAGGGTTGAATACCATTGGAACTCTAGTTGTGCAGCGAGTTCATGAGAATTTCCCGCAGCTAGAATTTTCACAATCAAAACGGCACTTCAAGCGAGTAAATGACCTTTTCTTGATGCACATGATGAGAAACCTTGATAATGAGTCACATATATGCTTTTCACTTGAAGCCAAATTGGCAATGGCAGATTGGGTCGATTGGTTCATCCAATTCCCCACATTTTCCTACATTCGCTTATATGGTTTCTTAGGCAGTCCAGCCATGTTACCCCGTTATCCATTGAATAAGGTGGTATTCATGGAGTTCCTAAAGCAATTGCACAAGGTACACACTTTTTGCATAATAAATGCAAGTCTGCTGCCAACTTTCCTTTTGAGATGGGTATATACAAGTGCAGATCAGCAACTAACACCAAGTCAATGGGAAATGAAATGATGAAGCTTAATATTAAGTTTCTCATAGAAAGACACTCATATGACCCTTGGGGTCTCTTGGTAGCTCGCCTTGGTGGCAGTTCTTCACATAAACCTACCATGGAGGATTTTTGGTTTAGTTTTGAAGATGAGTTTGAAGTGCGCAGGCATAACTACAGTAGATTCACTCTTCCACAGATAGCTAATTTCTTATCAGAAGATCTGGAAGGTTTATCCGATGATGATGGAGAAGTCATACTTCCCACATATTTCAGAGATCACATTGACTCACAGCCACTTCGATCCATTGATTAGTACACCAAGGAGAGCACATCCATTGACGAAAGGACAAGTCGAGTCGTAAAGAACAGCAAGCTTTTCTTGGATAGCAAGAGGATGCGGAAGGTAGTCACTCCAATTACAGAGCCGCCAACGCTTACCACCACACTACCTTCCACTTCTAGATGCAAACCCACAGTGAAAGCGATGCTTCATCCTCCAGAGGGTACAAAGGGTAGCAAAATGTCAAAGGAAAAGATGCAGGTTGCTGATGTAAATCAGCAAGAACAATTTGTTGCAGCCATAGATACAATGCCAGAAGTGGAAGCAAAACATCCTATTCTTCTGTCACCACCGTAGCTGTCTCCAATTCACATTGACTTAGAGTTTGATTCATCGATTCATAACATCTCTACACCAACACATTCATCAGGAGTTGATAAGACAAGAACTAATCCTCCCAGTGAAGTTAGTCGAGACTCTTCGTCTTGGCTTGAGAACCTCCTAGGTAGGAAAAGGAGAAAGTCGTCTTACTAGTTGAACTTTGCACAATTTGATGATGTCTACCAAGACACATCAAACAAGAAGCTCAGAAAGCGAGTTCACGTGGAAAAGATGTTGACGACGAGATTGTCATTAAGATTTCAATGCCTCTAGTTGACAAGAATGCCAATGAGGTTGAGGCCGATGACTTCATATTGGTCAAAACCAACTTGGGTAAAAGTACACGACAAACTGATGTAAACCTCTTTGAGGTTGCAGCAGTTAACTTGAAGGAAAGAGTGATCAGAGATGGAGAAGACAAGGCAGCCCTCAAGGCTAAAAATCAACAGTTGCGGCAATACATCTCCAACCTCCTTCACAGTACTTCAAATGTCACTGCCTTGCTTCCACAAATGCCAAAATTACCTATAGAACAAAATCAACTAAGTCAGTTGGTTATTTATGGGAAACACCTAAGAGACTAGGTAGAAGAGTTCATCACCAAGGGCCGGTTCATACTTGCAGAGTTGTACCAATTGAGGTACAATGCCCACGACCTTCACTCAGAAATTCAGGAGTCAAAGCTAAGCATGGCGGAAAGGCAACCCAAGGATGAAATCATCATTTCTCACTTGAGGATGGCGTATGATTCAATCACTATGAAAGAAGACAAGCAGAAGCTTTTTACTTGGAAAGAACAACAAATCTTCAAGGTAAAAATGTACGAAGCAATCTCTATAGAAATGACTGAGTGCAGATAGAAGGTGGCAAGTGCTCTCAAGTTCATAAGAACTTTTGTGTCACAAGTCCCTTGCTAGTATCAACATGAAGATGGTGAGTGCATTGAGCTCAATGACACGCAAATGGAATTTCGGGATCTCATCCATAGTAGTTTCAGTGGTGACCCTGTTGACTGCAAGTTGAGTCAAATTGCAGCCATGTCATAAAAATTCGATGAAGCAGCTGAAAGGAGAAGTGAATTGCAAAATCAAATCACAAATGGCGAGGAGATGTTGCAAAGACATCACATCGTTCAGAAGAGTATTAGTGCTCCAAATGATGAGGCAGTTAACAACTACTTGGAGGATATGATTGCTCGAGGTGACGACCAATGAACTATCAATTGAGACCTACCAACACTCTCCAAAGATAGGATTTAAGACAACAGTTAAACTTGACGCCTTTTCCAAGTTAACCGACTGTCCACTTTTCATGCATGTCTATCCTTGGAGAGATTTATTGTATAGTTGGGCTTTCATTAGTTTTAGGATCAGTTAATTGATGTAGTCTTTCCAGTTAAATGTTAGGTTATCTTTGTTTAGACATAGCAATAAATCTTGCAGATTGGCAAGATTGATTGTTAACTCAAAGAGATTTTAGGGTTCCCTACTCCTTGAATGTGTATAAATAAGAGCAACCTTGCTCATTATTTCTTAACCATTATTACTATAACAAAATTGTTGAGCCTTAGTGCCTTCAAGCTTTGCTAGTCAATATCTGTTCACTTTGTTCAATGCAATTTGGTTGATCGTATATTGTATGTTTTTCCTCTTGATACAATCTGCTGTCCCAAATGTGTAATTATTGTTGGAGTTTGAGGAAATAAATCTTATGCCGATAGTGCTTTGATCCAAAGTCTCAAGATCTTTCAGTATTGTTGCTTTTTATAATCTTTATTTTGATCTACACCTCAAAAGTACAATGAGTCTTTGAGGGAATTTTGAGATCAAGTTTATCGTTTCATGTTTTGTTTTTATAATCTTTATTTCGGCCTACACCTCAAAAGTACAATGAGTCTTTGAGGGAATTCTCATATCAAGTTTATCGTTTGATGTTTTGCTTTTATAGTCTTTGTTTCAGATTTCATCCAAAAGTACAACAAGTCTTCGGATGCGTTCTAGAAATAAGTTTGTTTAAGCTTCATGTTTACCAAATCATTCCCCATTTACTTCTAAATCCTCTTGCTCTAAATTTACTCGAGGAGATTGAAGCGTTATAAGTTTAGTCCTAGTTGTAATTGAAGTTATGAAACCAGAGAAAACCTTAGCTGCAACACAAAAAGTTTTATAACCTTGTGCTCTCAGCTGAGATAAAAAGACAGGAATTTAATCTACTTTTTCTTTTTACGCATAATCAGCAAAAGAGGGAGCTTCCCCTCCTAATTTGAAGAGCAGTCTAAATGTGCATAGCTGTCCATTTCCAATACGCACACCAGAGGTGCGAATTGAAACACCAACAATATTTCAACAAGCGATAATAATAACCGCTTAACTAAAAGACATGTCCCTTTAAGTGGACATTTCTCTTCAAAGAGACATGTCCTATCTATTTATGTATTAAGATATAAAAAATGATAAGAAATGAAGAGTAGAGAATCAAGGAATAGTTTGGCAGATATATATATATTAAAAACAGCAGATCTAGTGCTCTAAGGAGCCATGATCATCTAGATAAAGGATGCATGAATGATGAACAAAATTCAAATACAGCACCCATCTTCAAAATTCGCATGAATATATAGATAATCTTCAGAAACAGCGAATCATTAGAGGTCTGAACCTCTAGCATGTTCAAAGGCATGATTTCCAAGTAATAATCAGGAACAGCCATTATACTCTTTAGTCCAATTTACATTATTGATCTGACATTTCAATCAGACTTCTTAAATCATGATACATATCCTAAATATATTAATATATTTATCAGTTGCTCGTAAATAAACCAAAGTGCATCATCTTTACTGTCTTTAAGGTTATTGGCATAATTTGACATCTTTACATATAAAATTGAAGGCAATCTTAAGATAAATCTATAAGGGACAACCTCACTTTAATAATATTTGATGACAACCTTTGCCAAATAAGAAATAAATCGAAATATTTATTGATCCGGAGCTCGGGTCATTATAGTATATTTCTCTAATTTTCAAAAAGATTTAACCATGCTTCATTATAAAAGTTATCATTTCATGAATTTTATGTTTCATTCATAACCTTACCACAGTTTATATTTCTTTGATAGAAGATAGTATCCTTCATTTGATATTATTATTCTCTCCTTTTCATTGCATGTGTTCTTTTAATGCTCTAAGGTTAGTTGTATTCTCATAAATGGACATCATCTGAAACAACCTTGAAAATCTGCAATATCATCATTTTGTTAAAAATGTGCAAGATGGTCTTTTAAAACATAGTCAAGACAAACAGAATGGCATCTTACAAAGGATATTTATTTATACCAAAAAGGTTATCTTACACTAGTCCTTAGTCATATTAATTACACCATAAAGAAAGGACCATCTCATATAACATGTCACTTTTGTTGGTCTTTTAATTTGTCACTTTCGTGACAATACGAAATAGAAGAGTAGATGAGGAAATCCTCTCTTTAAATTTGCAAGGAAAGCTCCCTAATTTAATCTACTCCTAGATCTAAAATGTAATGTCCCCTTTTTTCACGAGCATCAGAATTGGTGATTAGCCTATTTTTCCTGACCCTCATAGGCTAATAGTTCTGGATAGAGGGTTTCTTGGTCGGGCACTTGGTCGTCAGTTTGCAGTATGGATCTTCGGAGTATGGTGACAGGGTGAATTGTTGCGTTTGGCAGGATACTTGTGCTTAAATTTATGATACTCACCTTCTATTTCACCATCCTCGGCCTAAGGACCATGTGTCTTTAAAAGGAAGGGATCACTTTATATTTTTCAGTTACTATTCATTCATAAAGTGAAAAAAGAAATAACTTAAGTGAATAGTGCTCATTTTAATGAATAGTGTTTTTTAATGCAAAAACTTATAAATAGAAGGAAAAGTTCGACCCTCTTCATGAATTGATGATTTTGCTTGTTGAAACTTGGAAGTGTTGCTTTGGAGGAAAAAGGAGGCTAGGGTTTCCTGATTTCTTGCAGTGGGTAAGCCTGGTGGGGCTTTGTTCTTCGTATTTGAGTTGCTTGAGGGTGTGAAATACCACCTTAAAGTTGCTGGTCAGTTCTTAGTGGCTTCATTTTGGGGACACAAGTTGTTGTTTGCAGATTTTTCGAGCATTTTCTGAGAGGGCTTTGGCAGCCATAGTCTCTATTAATGTTTATACAGGAGATGTTCGCTTTTGAGAAGTTTTTGGAGCTGTTTTGGAAAGCTATAGCCAGCCACACTTTAATGAGGGTTTGTATCAGCCAAAGAAAAAGAAACGCCACTCTTTGGTGGCTGCTATCTTTCCTAAAGGGGGCGCCCTTATCCTAGAAGTCATCCCATGCTGGTTTTTGGTGGGAGAAGTTCGTTATTCGAGAGTTGTGTGCACTTCTTTGGGGGTGGGTACTGTAGCAAGTCACTATTCACAATGCTTGTATGGCTGTAAGTAAAAATTATGGCATAAGATGTATCTTTCAAAATCTGATGTAAGCCAACTATTTTATGTGATCTATTATGTAATGAGGAAAGCATCTTTGGCTCTTAAATTGAGTAATTACATGAGTTATTTTCAGTAGATTAGTTTATTAGAAGTCTTTTCATTGTTTGCATATGCTTCGTGGTACCATTTTAACATGATTGGCAAACAAACTCAAAGGAAAGAATGAGAACTATCAAACTAAAACAAAATCAGACCTATAAACTCAGTAGAAACAGATTAGCAAAGTGTCAGTTCACTACAGTGGTATCAGAGCGGTTTCCTGCCAACCTGTTGGGTGAGTTTCAACTGCAAAAGTTTTAGTTGTGCTTCATGGCTACTCACGGAAAACAATGGAATGCCATATTAAAGCAGTTGGATACCGTAGCGAAGGAGTCAAGTCAGATTTCAAAAAGGATGAATAAAATGCTTTCAGACCCAAATTCAGAGTCGTACATATTATCCTTCTTCGGGTCTTTATCACAAAACAAAAAGAAGGAGAGAGAAGAGGCATCTATAGGAGAAACTTCTAGAAATCTATACAATGAATTTGCAGCAGTTAGTGATCAGCCTACTGATGATCCTAAGGAGAGTACAAAACAGATTTGCCAAAAGGAAGATTTGGATCACATGACACTTCATAATGGCGTCAAGGTTGAAGAAAAGCAAAGGTTCGTGGAAGTTAAATCAGTTACACCAGAGCAGCAACATGAAGGTCAGATTTCTTGTGATACCTCATTATATGAGTCTAGCATTACTTCAACCTATCATGACAAGGAATCAGATTATGGTTCGGTGGATGTTATTCACCCATATGAAAGTCTTTTCTAGGCCCAAGATATTGAAGAGAATGTGAAAATTGATCTTCTACTTAGTGGAGCAGCCACTGGTGTTTTGACTACGCCATTTGGTAGACATGAAGATATCAAGCATATGAGAGCCGGTTTTGTATATTTTGACAGCGAAGAGGTAAAGAGGTCTGAAAAGTTGAACGAAGGATGGTTGCAGAAAGCAAAGGAAGCTAGATTAGTGACTGCCAATGCGAGACAACACCTTCAAAAGGTAAAGATAAATTCAATCTCATCAACATAGCAAGACAAAAGGGAATAGATAACCTTAGAGGACTCCTTATGCAGAAAAGGGATGCACTTTGTTCTAATGACAGTGATGAGGTTGGTAAGCCTGGGCAATCGAAGAACTTGGTGAAGATTCCAGACATGGGTAAGCAAGAACAGTTAGAGGCTTCATCATATGGTGCAGGAGTTGTTCGTAGCCTGGAGACTAAGTTGAAAGTGAAGGAGGATGAGATTATTGCGGCATTATCTCATCTTGACAGGATGCACAAATTAATTGAGGATCATCTTTGGGCAGTCCAGTTAGAGAGAAGACAAGAAAGGACTGGAGCCGGATCTTCTCATGATGCTTTGCAGATTGTCAAAGAAGGTATGGAAACAATGAAGATGAATTATTTGAACCTTCTTTCAGACAGAGACACCCTACTTAGCCTTGTTGGGATCTATTCGGATTCCTTGATGAGGGAAGAAGAGGAAGTTGATAAGCTCTCTCTAGAGCTTGAGGACGTTAAGGGTTCTTTGGTGAGCGCTCAATTAGCACAGTCAGGAGAGTTTCACCTCGATTGCAGCATGAGGTATGCTCATCAACTTATTTTCATACCACATACACAAGATTTGACGATGACTTTGATGGCACAAAGAGGTGGGTGGAATAAGGAGTGCTCTAGTCAACTCTGGTATGACTTGTCTCCAACTTCAGATGACGATTCCGGGTTTAGCAGGTCCTCTACTTTATTCTCCCATGTTGATTATCATTTGATTCAAGACTTGGAGACTTGCTGCAATTTGGAGAAAGGGTATATCCAAGTGGCGCTGCTGAAGTCAGATGGTGTTGAGGTTGATAGATTTTCAGTTTATCCGTGCGACTCAAGTATGATACCTGAGGTGTATCAGCATAGTGTTTGGAATTGGCATGGTTTACTGAGTTGGGATCCAGGTGGATGTAGAGTTAGCACTGCCGTTTGGAGGGGTCCCAGTGTATTGCTTCACCACTTCTGGTATGGTGGAGTCAAGATCAGGGTTGAGAGCATCTTGAATAATACCCAGCGAAAACTCACGCTTTCACAACGAAGATTAGCTCGTAGCCTGCAACAGCATGAAACAACGGTGGCTACACATGTGCAAGATGCTACTGTTGAGTTGTTACATGAAAGTACTCAAGAATTGGGTACTAATGGTGCAATATTTCACATGGATTCATGTCATGGTGAGTCTGATTTTCCAGATCAGGCCTTAGAGAATGAGTTTGATGATTCATGTGTTGAAATAGAACCACAGGATCATGAATTGGATGGTGATATAGTTACATTGGAAGAGGAAGTGTGTGAAGATATTGTTATATCAGCAGTTTCTACCTTACCCAATGAGCCATCTGTTGAGGTACATAGCAGCAGTACCTTAGTTGTTGATGTGTGCATTGAGGATAGCACACATGATGTTGTTGATCATGAGGTGAGTGATGAGGACTCAGCCTCTTAATATAGTGCAGATTTGGGTGGAAATGATGAGTCACAGGGGCATCACCATCTGACCGAGCAGTTGAAGGTTAGTGATAATATGATTGTTACAGCCTTGGAGCATTTTGATGTTACTCGACAGATGTTGGCAACCTATGGTTGGAGTACTCTTATGTCAGATGAGCACGGTGATAGCAGTCTTCCCCTTGGAGAGTTCCATACACTACAAGAAGCTATTGGATTAATGAAACATAATTGTTTGAAGTTATTTGCTGATAGGAACTATCTTCTCGAGTGGGATGGTATTTGCTATGATGCATTGAAGGGAAAAGAAGAGGAGGTTGACAAGCTCACTCATGAGCTTGAGGTGATTATGGACTCATTGCACAGTGCCCAGATGACCCTTCGGGAGTCAACGTCATGGTTGGAGGAGCTTACCATGGAGTTCAGTTTGGCACAGTCTCCACAAGCTGCAGTTACAGTACAGTTTCCTACAGTGGCAGTTGGTCATGATTTGACATCTACGGGTTGTAGTGAGGATGTGGTAACATCCATCCCGGATACAGGGGCAGTTGACTCAATTGAGCTGAGTACTTTGACTGAGAGCAACAGAAAACTACATGTTACATCAAGCTCTCTGGTGGTTGGTACTATGACAGATGACGCAGGTCTGATAGCTGATAGCTCTTGTGTGGCTGTGGTGGATTCTCTAGAGAGTTGTGTGTTAGTACACGACGCTACTCCATCATCTCCACAAGGGACTTGCGAAGTGTCATCTGGTTGGGAGTATGGCTCTCATGTGGATTTGTTTCCCTCTCCTGGAAGCAAATCTGTTACCTCATCCCATGCAGTTGATTTTGGACGCCAGCTTGTTATGCCTCCAAGTCAGAGTGATCAGCTACCTGATTCCAGTATTGCTAGTGATGAGCCATTCGCCGAGGTTGGAGCATTCTATCGCAACTATACAGTGAGGAGTGTTCATCATGTTTCTTTTGATCCACACGCGGAGGACTTGATGATGCATCGATGTGGATTGGCTCCAGGGTTATACCATCCGTTGTGGGATGGGAGTTTGCCATCTTCGAAAGACGAGGTTTGAGGTTGCAAGTACCTGACTCAGTTGTTTGCAAAGGATTACTTGCAAGGTCAGCAGTCAGTTATCCACCATGCTAATATGTATCCGACAAGGGTTGCTACTTTTATGTCACAAGGATTACATTCAGGTACAGTGTTACAGAATGACTGTGGTGTCAGCTGGCATGATGGTTGGGTTAATTATCGCATCCATGGGTGTTTAACGAAGGACAGAGAGAGATTTGGCATAGCGGATGCTTCTAGATATTCTTATCTCTGCACGACAGATGGATGTAAGTTCAGATTGTTTTGGGATCCAGGTGGTGGCAGGTTTAGTACTGAATATTGGATGGGTCCCATTGGGTTACTTCACCACTCACAGCATGATGAAGTTGGGGGCAGTAGAGCGCAACGGAAGTCGAAGGAAGGTAGACACGACAAACCTTCATTTTGGGTTTGGGATCCAAGAATATTTGGCGCAGTTGCGTTTATGCTGGTGCTTCCGGAGTTGATTGGTGATGCATGGGACATTTTACAGTTCTTCTTTTGGGCCTTCCGAGGAGTGAGATTTCTTTGTAGTAGAGATTGCTTGGGGACAAGCAATTTCAAGGAGGGCGGACTGTAATGTCCCCTTTTTTATGAGCATCAGAATTGGCAATTAGCCTATTTTTCCTGACCTTCATAGGCTAATAGTTTTGGATAGAGGGTTTCTTAGTCGGGCACTTGGTCGTCAGTTTGCAGTATGGATCTTCGGAGTATGGTGACAGGGTGAATTGTTGCATTTGGCAGGATACTTGTGCTTAAATTTATGATACTCACCTTCTATTTCACCATCCTCAGCCTAAGGACCATGTGTCTTTAAAAGGAAGGGGTCACTTTATATTTTTCAGTTACTATTTATTCATAAAGTGAAAAAAGAAATAACTTAAGTGAATAGTGCTCACTTTAATGAATAGTTTTTTTTAATGCAAAAACTTATAAATAGAAGGAAAAGTTCGACCCTCTTCATGAATTGATGATTTTGCTTGTTGAAACTTAGAAGTGTTGCTTTGGAGGAAGAAGGAGGCTAGGGTTTCCTAATTTCTTGCAGTGGGTAAGCCTGGTGGGGCTTTGTTCTTCGTATTTGAGCTACTTGAGGGTGTGAAATACCACCTTAAAGTTGCTGGTCAGTTCTTGGTGGCTTCATTTTTGGGACACAAGTTGTTGTTTGCAGATTTTTCGAGCATTTTCTGAGAGGGCTTTGGCAGCCATAGTCTCTATTAATGTTTATACAGGAGCTATTCGCTTTTGAGAAGTTTTTGGAGCTGTTTTGGAAAGCTACAGCCAGCCGCACTTTAATGAGGGTTTGTATCAGCCAAAGAAAAAGAAACGCCACTCTTTGGTGGCTGCTATCTTTCCTAAAGGGGGCGCCCTTATCCTAGAAGTCATCCCATGCTGGTTTTTGGTGGGAGAAGTTCGTTATTCGAGAGTTGTGTGCACTTCTTTGGGGTCAGGTACTATAGCAAGTCACTATTCACAGTGCTTGTATGGCTGTAAGTAAAAATTATGGCATAAGATGTATCTTTCAAAATCTGATGTAAGCCAACTATTTTATGTGATCTATTATGTAATGAGGAAAGCATCTTTGGCTCTTAAATTGAGTAATTACATGAGTTATTTTCAGTAGATTAGTTTATTAGAAGTCTTTTCATTGTTTGCATATGCTTCGTGGTACCATTTTAACATGATTGGCAAACAAACTCAAAGAAAAGAATGAGAACTATCAAACTAAAACAAAATCAGACCTACAAACTCAGTAGAAACAGATCAGCAAAGTGTCGGTTCACTACATAAAACAACAAACAAGCCTGCTAGGATAAACACTAACCAATTTGTTCTTTAGAGTTTTGCATAAAGATGAGAAACTAGAGAAAACTTGGCCCATCTTTTTTTTTATCTTAGAGGTTGGAGAACAAGACCTAAAACTCTCCTATCTCACCAATGAATTTTCTCAATGTTCGACAGCTAGAACATAAATGATATTACTATCCAAAGATTTAAAAAAGATCTTTGGAATCGTACAACAATTAATTTGATCTTGAAGAGACATATAACACTTTAAAACATCAATATCTTAGAAGAATAGATGGGGGCAACTAATTATTAGAAAATATTCAAAGCAACTTTATAAATTTGAAAAATGATGTCACAAAAAGTTAACACAAATCTTCTACTAATTGACTTCTTCCTTGCATAGATACAACACTTGAATCTTGACTTGAATGGAAATCTTGGTTGTGTAAGCAAGCCTCAACTTCACATTCATTATACACAAAAAACTTAACACATTAACTTGACTTTGAACTTGAGTGAGAATCTCTATAGCATAAGTCTTCCTTCAACTATCATACAATTCATGTGTAAATAACACATATTTATAGTTTTAAAGTTGTAGCTTCTTCAAGTTTCAAAAAAAAAAAATAGTAACTATAAAGCAAAGCTTTAAAGCTATATGATCCTCATCCTTTCAAATATAATATTAAATTGCAATTTCAACACATTTTCTCCATTTCTACTTCTCATCTTGGGTGCCCATGAGAATGAAGGGCTTAGATCCTCTACTTTTCCACTTTAAATCGCTTATTTGATTTCAATCTTGACTTGGGTGAATGGGTAAACTTGGGTGCCACTTTTGCTTTCTTTCTATATTCATTATGCTTGGAAAAACATGCTAATTTGGCATCAAGTGGAGCTTTTGGTCATAATTGCTGAAAAGTGAAAGTTTTGATTCATTAATGCCAAGTGAGAAATTGGATATTGGATGCCAAAAGGTAGAGGATCCATAACTTGAATGCCAAAAAGTGGGACTATTTCATGATTGATGCCAAAGTGGAGGTTTTTACAACTTGGTGCCAAGTGGAACTTTTAGAAGACTGATGTCAAGAATTGAAAACCTTTAATGTTTGACACAAAGTGGAGAGTTTGATTCATTAATGCCAAAAAGTGGGATTTTCACATTGCAACACCAACTAGAAAACTCACTTGAGTCACAGTTGGGCACTTGGGATGCTTTTTAGTGGAGGTTTGGACCTAGCAAGTCAAAAAGTAAAGGTTTAGACACTAGAGAGATATCAAGCAAGTTCCACTACTTGGCAGCAGTGGAGAAATCCCCACCTTTTGCAAAATTGAAGTATTTTCAAATGATTTTGCCAAAAACTTTAAATTTCTTCCAATTTTCCATTTTCAAACACTTTCCCAAAAAAAACTCTTGCCTTCACGGAATTTCCCTCTTTTACTACCATTTTTCCTTTGAATTCCATTTTCTCATGGTGACTCTTGAACTTGTTTTTGTTGGAAATATTGCCATTGATGTCAAAGGTGCAAAAACAAAGTTTGCTATCATTAATGTCAAAGGAAGAATGAGGAGATTGTCGAATATTGTCATTGATGTCAAGGAAAAGTAATGAAAATTAACAAAACTGAAGATAACATATTCGTGTGTATGGATTATCTTCTTAAGAGTCAAAAGGTTTATATGCTGAAGTATGTTACAAACTTATTTTCATCAGATAATGAAGACATAACAGCAACGTAATCATAAACAGCCTTCAACAGATTTAGAATGAAAGAAGAAACGATAGATATGAGATAAGACAAAACTAAGACAAAAAACAAATAAAAATCAAATAAGACAAAATGGTGAATAAAGACAAAAAGCAAATATGACAAATTTGTCTTATTTACACATCATAAAAAGAAATACGATTTCATGAAAAGACACGGGTTAATGAAATGATGCGATTTTCTTAAAAGCTGTTCACTATCACATATGAAAGGTTGTGATTCCAGATTTGATTTACTTAATTGAAAGGTGTGATTGAAGTCTTTATTAAAATATAAACAAGACTGAAGTAACGATTTTGTGAAGGCAGCAATGCAATACAAACAAAGATTTATTTTATAATATACTGATCAATATTAATAAAAGGCAGTATCTTAAAATATAAAACAGAAATTATTAAGAGAAAGGGCAGCCCTTAGATTTATTAGTAGTGGAGGATAATAAGGATAACAATTTAGAGTCTTCAAATAAAGCGATGGAATAAAGGAAGAGACATATCCATTCAAAAGGATCTCCATTAGAAGAGATGCAACTCTTCATTCAGATAAGAAGATATAAAATTAAATATTGATTGTAATTTGAGAAGTATGAAGTGTTTGTGTGGGAATGATGATGTGAATAGAGAAGCAGAAATATACATCATTTGAGTGATTGTGCAAGAGCAAATTGAATATCTTTCAGATCAAGCACAGATTTAAGGAGGAGATCTACAGCTGTCTTAAGCAGATTTTATAAGAGTGTTTTCACCATATTTGTGAGGAAATCAAAAGGTTCAATATTGAAGAGAAGTTATTGCAGATATAGAAGAAGAATTTTATCAGATCTAAGAAAAGAGTTATAGCAGACTTGGTGCAAGATTGAAAAGAGATATATTTGAGCAATATTGTCCATCATCCATTGAAGAAGCAACATTGAAGGTGGAACTTTGTTTCTGAAGTCATTATCTTTTGCTAAGTTGGTGCTTGGCAAGTGGGGGTTGGTGCCTACAATTGAGGGAGTTGGTGCTTCCTATAGGTTGGTGCCTACAAAACAAGTTAGAGGTTGGTGCCTACAATCATTGCAATTCACATAAATATATAAAGTACAGTATTTGTACAGTTGTTTTCTCCCGTAAGGGTTTCCAAGTAAATATCGTGTGTTATTGTGTTCTTCTCATTTGCATAATTGTTGATGTTGAGTGAATGGTGTTATTGTGATTGGTAAAGTTTTAAATTGGTAAAAGTTGTGTTATACTGATTCACCCCCTCCTCACCCTCTGCCCCCCCCAACCCCACCTCAGTATAACTATGTGCTCTTCACTTTTAACAACCTCTTGGATCTGCCATCTACTACCATTCTTAAAAGAAAAAAGCAAAAAGCAACTTTTTCTAAAAAAGTTTGACTTCTGGTAGCCACTAGAACTACTAACTTGAATTTTGGACCTTCCATGGTGGCAACTTTATGCTTGAAAGATAACCCCCATATATATGATTCTATCTCAATGAGCTAGAGTAGATTTTCCTTTGACCTTAATCCTCCCTGCCTTTGCCTCACATTTGCCACCATAGTCTTTCTTTTAACTTCACTCTTTCCTTCCTCTACCTATGTTGGAATCTCATTTAGGATTCAAAGCTTGACAATCTTCATGACAAACATCCTACATATATTGTTAGTGGACCAAAACATACCAGTGCCTAAGGACTTGACTATTTGACAAGAAAGATAACATAGTCAACATTTATGTGACAAGAATAACCTGACATTTGGCTACACATATAATTGATCTCAAAGGCTTTTAGGGGTAGCAATTTTGGGTACCAACAACTTCCTCATCATCTTTATGTGTGAAGATTGGGAATTAATCCTTAAGCATCATTGCATTCAAAATGAGAAATTCAACACATTTGGCTACACATATAATTGATCTCAAAGGCTTTTAGGGGTAGCAATTTTGGGTACCAACAACTTCCTCATCATCTTTATGTGTGAAGATTGGGAATTAATCCTTAAGCATCATTGCATTCAAAATGAGAAATTCAACACATATATGAAATTGTGCTTTTCCTTGAATCTTATCACAATAAGAGGGACCCACTAACTAGTATTGACTTTAAATATCATACCTATCTTTACATCCTATTAATTTCAAAAACCACCATTTCTACATACTTAGGGTTCTTTATGTATGTTCTCTTGATAGATTAGTACTCGTGAAACCTTGTGCACACATAATTTAGGAGGGATAACCTTCAAGACATTTTATATCCATGCCAATAGATGCTTATGGCCCAAAATTCCAAACCTTGATTATGCTATAAATCCTATTCTAGTACATATTAGCTAGTATTTGTTGGTTGCATATACTTTGTAAGTCAAGTATGGATGCATATGCCTTGTAAGTCATCCCACTAGTTAGTTATAATAAAGTGTTTATCCCACATGCATGGGATGGTAGTAGTTGTCTTTAGCAAGACTTTATATATTGAATGACTTCCCAAGTGGAAAGCACCTTAGATGTTAGCAATTAGAGTGTAAGCTCTATTGGGAGGTTGCCCCCTCCAAGTGGTGTTGCAAAAATAATATAAGTATTTTGTTTCTCTCTATTCTACATAGATCTATGTGTATTGTCTTATTCTTCTTGCAGATTCATTACAAGTGGTATCAGAGCTCTTTTCAGAGCCATTTTTGCAAGCAACATTATTACTTGAGGGCTTTCTAAAACTATTCACCATATTCTCTCACCTCACCTTCAAGGGATCTTGGTGATCAAAATGTGGTTACAGCCATAGTGGTATTAAAACTCTTACTGGAGTTTTCCTTATTTGTTTCCTCTTGCAAGTAGTTTTTTCCATTTTAAGTTAGAAACTGCTAGCAATTTTCAAATATTGTCATAAGAGCTATCATTTTTGGCTAAGCTAGATTCCCCATAAAGGGTCTAGTGAAGTGAGGATTATTTTGGCTCCAATACCCAAGCCTAAGACAACCTTTGTATATCGTTGTGAGCTTCCAAATACCCTCAATTATATAAGAAGACCTCATAGAATTTTTTCACAACCTCTCCCTAGGTAACCTTTGGTCATCTAAATTCATTGATCCAAAAATAAGTGGTTAGCCTTAGTAAGGTACTTATCTTGTAACTCCAATATGGGATAGTGGGTTATAGATATGGTTATAATCCTCTATAGTCAGTACTCTGAAACACTGGGATGACGCTATTTACAAATGAAATAAGTATCTTGGGTAACACAAAGACCAAATACAGCCTGTAGAGCCTTCCCTCTTATCCCCGCTTGTGTGCCATCCATATTGGGCATCACCAATCAATAATTCCGTAGTTGGGTGTTTTTCACCAATACAATTATCAATGTTCTTTGCCCATAGCAATAATCTCTAAGTCACAAATTGTTGTTTCGTTCCTAAAGCACATTTTGTGCCACTAGTTCAGCCATAGTTCCACTCTTAGATCCAAAACTTCCAAAGCAAATAATTCTCAATCCAACCACAATTTGTCAGTTTTGCTGAAAAAAACAGCCAAACAAGTATCTATACATCAATAAAAAACACTAGGCCAACTTTTACCCCTTCCAATGGATTGTTGCATTAATCATCTTTTCAAGTTGATCAATTTAATATACAACTCTAGATAACATTTTTTTTAGCCCAAGCTCATATTTCCCTCAGTCAAGTAGCTATACGACTAACCTTTTCTACTACCTTCAGCTTTTCACTATGGCAAGAGGTCAATTCTCTCAAGACCCACAAGAGCTCTCTACAGAATGTCAACAAACAAGTTGATCAACTACAATTGTCCATTGAAGATCAATGTAAATGGGTTCACTTCCTCAAACAAAAGGTTCGCTCCTACCACCCCCATAAACTAGACTTTCTCAAGTTTGATGGTATCAATCCTACCAATTCTCATGTTTAAACTACTTATGTTTCACAATGCTCTTGCTTTAGCTCACCTTGCTAAGGACAAATTTGTAGCCCAAAAAAAAGTTGTCAAGTCATCCTCCTTTTCTTTTTGACCCAAACAAGATACAACAAATTGAGGTACTAAACCCACCATGATTCACTAATTATCTAAAGAAGGGTTTGTTGAGGAAAAGGGCAATGAGTTGTGTTTCTATTGTGATCAAAATTGAAAAACTGTCAAGACCAGTGCTTGTATCTAGTTGATTCTATAGGGGCACCCAACAATTTGGAGGAATCTTCTAAAGAGGAAGAAGAGTTGGCTCCACAGGAACATGAGTCCACTCCTAATGCTCATATTCCCATTCATGCTCTTGTCAGTTTCTCTCTCCCCAAAACACTTAAAGTAATTGGCTACATCAAACGCCAAAAGTTTGTGGTCCTAGCTCCACTGACTAGCTCCACTACTATGTCCATGCCTGCAACAATTTTCAGATTATGGTGGCTAGTGGTAATACCATGTCATGTGGGGGAAAGTGTCGAAATGTAAAACTTACTCTAGGGGACTATCAACTAACCATCGATATGTTTTCTCTTTCCTTGGGTGGTGCAAATGTAATGTTAGGTGTTCAAAGGTTGCAAACCCTAGGACCATTCACTTGCAACTACTCCCAACCATGGATCATATTCAACTATATCAATAGAGAGTACCTTATAAGGACTAAAGGCTAGTGATGTCTAGATGGTTAGTTCTCATCCTACGAAATGTGTTGAAGAAGGGGTGTTCTGACATCCTTGCCTAATTCCACTCTCTAGAGGCTCAACCTTCAAATCCTTTTCCTTCATTGGACTTGCAATGCCTCCTAGATAAGCATCAACAAGTATTTGCAAATCCCAAAGGGTTGCCTCCATATAGTCCCATGACCATGCCATTCCCCTCATTTCTAGCAACCATCCTCTATATATTTGGTTCTATAGATTTCCCTCTGAGCAAAAAAATACAATTTAGAAGATGGTTAAAGAGCTACAAGAGGCTGGTGTCATTCATCGAAGTACTAGTCCTTACTCCTCTTTTGTAGTTATGGTTTCCAAGAAAAAAGGTGGTTGGCATATGTGCCCTAATTCCTATGAACTCAATAAATTAACCATCAACAATATATTCCCTATTCCAATTATTGATGATTTGTTGCATGAGCTTTTGAGGGCCAATTTTTTTACAAAACTAGATCTTATATCTAGCTATCACAAAATTCGTGTTAAAAAAGACAATATTCCCAAAACCACCTTTAGGACACATGGACATTATGAATTTTTGGTAATGCCCTTTGTCTTAACCAGTGCTCCTACTTTTCAAAGCCTCATGAACACAAGGTTTCATGGCTGACTATACAAATTCATCTTGGGCTTCTTTGATAACATTCTCATATACAATCACAACTAAGTTGATCATCTTTTCCATGTGGAGGTCGCACTTAGGATTTTAAAGGAGCATTCCCTTTTTGCTAAGCACTTTAAGTGTGCCTTTGGATTCCAACAAGTGGAGTCTTCAAGCCACATTGCTTCACATGCCAACATAGACCCCAAGGAGATTGTAATGATGCAAGAGTAGCCAAGACCTAAAGTCCCTCAAAATCTTGTTAGGTTTTGAAGGCTTGATAGGGTATTATTACAAGTTTGTTCTTAACTATAGTAAAAATGTTGGTCACTTGACTACCTTTCTCAAAAGGAACTTTATCATGATAGAAGCAATTGATTTTGGCATTTACATCTCTAAGAACTACCACGTGTTCCACTCTAGCTTTGGTCTTGCCAAAGTTTCACAAACCCTTTATTCTTGAATGTGATGCAAAAAAGGTAGGGCACTTGCCTTCAATAGCAAGCAACTCAAAGGGTGCAATCTGGCTAAATCTACATATGAAAAAGAAATGGCTACCATCCTCCATGTACAAAAATAGCATCCTTACTTTTGGAGCCAAAATTTCCATATCAAAACAAATCATCATAGCTTGAAATGTTTCTTGCACCAAAGGGTGTCCTTTCCCATACAATAAAAATGGGTGACTAAAATGTAGGGCTATGATTATGAGATCGTCTACAAAAAGGGCAAGGAAAATGTTGTACTGGTTACCCTCTCATGTCAATATGAAGAGGAAGGCACACTATTTTCTCTTGATGTCTCAGTACCCCATTGGATGGATGAGATTCAAGAGGAATGGACCACCAACCCAACAATTCAATGTATCATTTGTTAATTGGAATGGGACGCTAAATTTGTGCCAAGGTTACAATGGACTTGACTAATATTCAACTATCAAGGTTAAATTTATTTAATTCCCAACTATCAGCTCAAGTATCAATTACTCTTCGAATTTCGCTCATCCCCTATTGTAGATCATTCAGGACTTTTGAAGACCAATGAGAGTGAAATGGAATTTCTTTTGGGATGGCCTTAAGTAGAATGTCAAGACATTTGTAGTCAAATGTGATGTATGTCATTGGAATAAAGGGGAAACTATCAAAGCTCCAAGACTTTTGTAACTATTTCCTATTCTAGATAAGGTTTGGACTGATAATTTTGGGTCTTCTAATGTCAAGAGGTAAACATGCCATTTTGATTATTGTTGACCACTTGACCTAATATGCCCATTTATATGCCTTGCTTCATCCTTACATTGTTGTTGTGGTCACTCAATACTTCTTAGATTTTGTCTTCAAACTCCATGGGATACCCCCCTCCATTGTTAGTGATCGTGATCCTACTTTTGCCAATAATATTTGGCAAGAATTGTTTAAGTTACAAGGTGCTAACTTGAACATGAGATTTTCTTATCATCCTCAAACTAATGGCCAATAGTGGTTGTCAAAAAATGCCTTGAGACATGTGTTTTTTTGTTTGAGCAACAGGGACAATGGGCCAAATGGTTGCCTCATGTTGAGTGGTGGTTTAATACTACTTATCATAGTGCTTCCAAGATGATAGCCTATGAGGCCCTCTAAGGTACTCTTCCTTCCTTGGGTACTTATGTTCTAGGTTCTTCCAAGGTCACAACAACTGACAATACTCTAGCCAAGCACGAGGAAATTTTTGAGCTCCTTAAGTTCAATCTAGCATTAGCACAAAATCACAAGAAACAGTAGGTGGATTAACATCAAACAAAGCATAACTTTGTCATTGGTGATTGGGTCTTTTTACATTTCCATCCATACAAATAGATGCTATTGTAGGACAAGCGAGGTCATAAGTTGGGTACAAAATTTATGGCCCTTACCAAGTGATCCAACAAATTGGTGAGGTGGCATACAAGTTAGCACTCCCACCCTCTTCTAAGATCCACCCATTTTTTCATGTCTCTTGCCTCAAGAAAGTGATTGGGATTGTTTCTCGAATCCCAACAAAACTGCTAACATTGGATGAGGATAGATCCATATTATTAGAACCTAAGGTTATATTGGACAAATGCACAGAGTACCTTCGCACCCATTCTACTAATGAGATTTTAGTCTGATAGAAGGGTTAGGAAATAGGAACCTAAAGATGCCACATGGGAAACAACCAGCATTCTCTCCAAGTTTCCTCATTTCAAGCTTTGTGGACAAAGATTTTTGAAGCAGGAAGCAATGTTCCAAACCTTATTTAGATATAAGTTAGCTAGTACCAATTGAGTGCATATGTTTTATAAGTTTCCAATAGGTAATAGTAAATAAAATTGTGGGTGCATATGTTTTGTGAGTCATCGCACTAGTTAGTTAGAATAAGATATGTGTCCCACATACATGGGATGGTAGTAGTTGTCTTTAGAAAGATGCTATATGTTGTAACAACTTCCCAAGTGAAAAAAACATTGGGTATTTGCAATTGGAGCATAAGCTTTGTTGGGAGGTTGCCCCTCAAAATGGCATTATGAAGATAATTAAAACATTTTTTTTCTCTCTATTTTGTGTATTTCTATGTGTATTGTCTTATTCTTTTTGTAGGTTCATTATAGTTTCCTTTTAACAATGGATAGCAATTACTTCCCATGTTGATATTCTATGGTCTCTTTGTTGATCCAAAGTTTACATCCATAATCATGGACTTGCATGCTTCTTTGCTTGACAACATGTTGGCATTTCAATTAGCACCTCTGGAGTGCTTATTGGAAACGAGCAGCTATGCACAGTGCATAATGACTGCTCTTCAAGTTATGGAGGGGAAGCTCCCTCTTTTTGCTGATGTTTGCGTAAAAGTAAAATGGACTAATGTTCCTATCTTTTTAACTCAACGGCAGGGCACAAGGGTGCATAAACACAATCTGTTGCAGCTAAGTTTTTCTTTGGTTTCTGCAGATCTTAACTACAACTAAGCTAACTTTTAATCTATCCTATCTCCTAAAGATAAACAAAGCAGGAGGATATAGGAGCGGGAAAGGAATGGTCGGATCACTTGGGCCGACTGTCTCTCAAAATGCGTCTGAAGGTTTTGAACTTTCAGATCTATGCTAGAATAAGGTCTTATGCAAGCAAACACTCTTACAGTAAGGTGAATCTCAAGATTCCCAAGGAGGTGACGACACCTGTCTGAGGTGTAGGCTGAGACTTAGATTACTAGAAACAACAAAGAACAATGAATTGGATAACAAGATTCCCGAGGAGGTGACGACACCTGTCCGAGGTGTAGGCTGAAATCTAGATCATAAGACAACATCAAGCGATAACCATTAATTTCCGAATTCCCAAGGAGGCTTCGGCGCTTGTCCAAGGTGTAGATTGAAACAATAGATTATAGAAACAAACGTTGATAGAACTTGAAACTTTGGATCAAATTGCACATTCGCCTTTTGATTTATTTCTTCAAACTTGCTCAACGATTTACAAAGATTTGGGATAGCAAAGGTACAAAATCATACACAATTGCGATCACACCAAACAACTCTCATCCAAGAGTGAACAGATATTGACTTGCAAGCTTGTTGGCACAATGGCACAGCAATTTTGTGTAGTAAATAAAAGTTACAAAATAATGAGCAAAGGCTCTTATTTATAGAAGCTCAAAGGAGTAGGCAGCCCTAAAATCTCCTTGAGTTAACACTTAGTTCTTGCCAATCTGCAAGATTTATTCCTATGTCTAAAAGTAGGTGACCTAGCACTTAACTAGAAAGTCTACTTCAGTTAACTGAATCTAAACTAAAAGTGAACTCCAATATACAAAGTGCCTCCAAAATAGAGATCCACAATTAGTGGGATTAGACATGCATGATCAGTAGGATAGTGAGTTAACTTGGAAAGAGGCATCAAGTTAACTCGTGTTGTCATAAATGCTATTTTGGAGGGATAGGACATCCTAATTGGGTGTTTAGACCACATCACCTCGACTCAACAATTCCTCTAACTAGTTGTTGACTTAGCCTCTAGACAATTAATGCTTCGCAGGATGATGATGTGTCGCCTCAACGTCTCTTCACCACCCACAATCTGCACCTGATATTCAATAGTCTTGGCAACTGCATCATCTAGCTTTGTCGACATGGCTGCGATCTGACTTAGCCTACAGTCAATAGGATCACCGCAAAAACTGCTATGGATGAGATCCTAAAACTGCATCAACACGTTGGCGAGACTCACATAGTCACCAACTTCATGTTTGATACTAGCAAGGAATTGATTGGTACTTTTGGCGGCTCTGTAACTAGAGTGATGACCTCTGTTTCTCCCTCAACTTTTCGCTTCTGACGCTTTTCTTGATTCTTCTCAATGAAAGAGTGTTGTATGATGAGACCACTAAGTTTGACTGCGAACACTCTATCTATGAGAAATGCACACGAACCCGCTGCACACGCAAAATACCAATGATATCAATCCTCTAAACTGGCCTTGGAAGGCTATCAGATATACGAGGTGAAACCATATGGAACCTGTGGGCTTGAGTGTCTATGCTTGTCAATCTATCCAAATCGACCTCTGGGTGTGCTCGATGCAGATCAGTGTCAACCGTTTTCAGGAAGTCATGGAGTAAGACCATCTTGGTCTTGTATTCGACTTGGGAGAACTATATTCTAAGAACCTTGAAGATTTACTGTGCACACCATGCTATTTGGGCAACTTTTTCTGTGACTGCTAAAAATAGCCTTGCCAAGGTAACTTTTTACAAAACAATCTGAGACGTGGGTTTGTTGAGAATAACTTCCTAAACAAACCGAGATTGTCAGAAATTCAAAAAAATGAATTTTTCTATTGCATGCAAGAGCCCTTCGGCGGTAGAGGCAGCGAGGCACCAAAAAATTACTTTTCTTGGAAAAATCAACACATGGGTTTTGTTCGTGCTTCAAAGCTAAACAAACCCAATTTGTCTGTTTTTCGAAATTGTGACTTTTTCTGGAAACCCTAAAAAATAGGGGTAGCGAAGCAACTTTTTCTGGAAGAATCTGACACGTGGGTTTTGATGAATCTGCTATGCTGATCATACCCAGAAGGTCAAATTTGTGAAAAACCTTTGTTTACTTGGACATGCAAGATGGTCTAAGACAAGAATAGAGGGAAAAGGCCAAGAAGTTTGGAAGTTACTAACTGCCTCTCAGGATCTTCAAAAAAATCACGCCTGGAAATGCAGACCTTGATGAATTATCCCTCTGTGCAACTTTATTCTTGAAAACATGAAGAAAAATGAAAAACCCTTTGTCAGATCTTCAAAAAACGTTGGAGAAGAAAAATGCTTGTTCTTGAGCTTCAACCTGCAAAGAAAGATGTTGAATTATGACACCTAGACTTGATATATAATGTTTGATGTTGAATCCATCAAGTTTGGGCGCCAACACATGATTGAGGAGTTCATTTGCTTGATCTGGAGTTCACAGCACTGATTCCCACTCATTTGGGGACATTTTAGACATGAAAAGGCTTTCTGTGATGAGCCTAGCTGGCTCTCTACGAAACCCCTGTCTTTTTCTTAAGTCTTTTGGTGTTTTACTTAGTTTTTTAGAGAATGTTTATAGACAGAAGAGAAGGTGCGCATCATATTTAAGTTTATAGAATTGCAACATGAACATTTTCTAAGCAACAGATGTAATAGATGATATTCTGTAATGCATACAATGAGTTTACAAACGAATTACATACCCGTAGTGCTCCAGAATAATTAAATAAGAAATAAATTCAAGTTGCCAGCCGGAACTGATGAAAACTGATAAAGAAGCACTGTTGGCCTCCAGATCTGATTTCTCCCACTCAAAAATCAGAGACAATGCAGCAATAGTGATAACCGCCCATGATGAGCCTCAAGCAGGAACCTAGAAGAAAGTGCCCCGATCTCTGGCTTCACACGCCCTTCCTCACAGAGGCACAAAACCCAATGCAAAGGTACGGCCAAGGTATAATGCTAAAGAACCCAAACTGAAAGCTAAGGAATTTGTTGAAGAGGACGCCTCCAGTGTAGAAACCCCCTTCCTTATTGCAGCAAGCATAAACTGAAATAAAAACTCTGTTAAAACATGAAGAACCTCTGTATGAAGCTCTCACAAACTGCACAAATTTAGCTGGTCTCTCATAGCCACAAAGGTGCTCAACACTAAAGAGATTCCGTTCTCCAATGGAAAAATGCTCAAAACCCTATCACAGGAGAAGCACAGGAAGAAGCCAAAGGCAAAGTCAAAATATTCAAAGATGAATTTCTCATTGCCAAAATGCCTTATATGCAAAAAGGCACGACTTCCAAGAAAGATACGCCCCTTTCCATATTTTAAATCTTTTTGAAATATATTTAAGTCTTTCAATAGTATTTGACTTAAATACTTGGGCGCACTTTATTAATTTAAGTGATTAAAATATTAAATCACTTTTAGAGAATATTTAAGTGATTTAAAAAGTATAAAGTCAATTTGACTTTATAATAAAATATTAAGTTAATAAATAACTTAAACCACTCAAATAGGCATAACTTCCACAAATCTTCATAGAATCCCGTGCCGTCAGAAGCTGTCGACTCTTGAACTGCTAACGCTTGCTATGAACCAACACTGGGCTCTGAACACGAGAATGATCAAACTCTCCAGAAAGTACCACTGACCCTCTAACCAATCCAGCTAGCCCACAAGGGTCCAATAAAGGGCTAACACACTATTCCCCAAGGAACTGTCTAGAAAGGGGACATCACACTTTCTAAATAGACAACTTCAGTCAACTGGGCCTAGTTTGACTTTAGGCGTCCAAGTTGAGGAGTGAACACTTTTTCATTCTTTTCCTGTGATAAAATGCCTCCATTCAATCCCTGACTCTGGTTGCTCAGTTGATCTTGAACTGTTGCTTACAGATCCATCACTAAGATGAAACAACTCTAAAGAAGTGTACTTGGAAGCTGCAAAGCTCAAAACCTGAGTCTGATGCCTCTAATTCTTGGGTGCCTTTTCCCAAGAAGGTACATTTTTCACCAGACTTAGTCAATTTCTTGAGTGTTCTTCAATTCCTCCAGTTTGACCCCCCAGTGCTCTGATCTAAGATCATCGATGATTGATGATTCCAGTGATCGTGTTGAAACATGGGATGGATAACCAGTTTCGTGCCAAAAAGGACGACTGGCTTCGCGAGTTGTGAAAGTTGGTTTAAGGGTCCCAAAAGTATGGGCGCCTCTGGCCTAGAGGGGCGCCTTTGACCTCTTGTGACATAATTTTTACTTTGCAATCTTCCATGAACTACCATAGTTTGATCTTTCTCATCAGATGTTTGATTTATCTGTTGAACTCACTACGGTGTCATTGCTAAGATTGATCAAAACAGAGAACTTCTTAGAGGTCACTGAGCTTGCAAACTGCATTTGACTGCCCAAAAAGTTGGGCACCTATTTCTAGGAAGGTGCATTTTCCTTAACACTTAGCCAATTCTTCATGTCTTTCATTTTGCCTTTGCTTCCAGCATTTTACGCTTGATCTTCGTTTGTGAATGCTTGACAGTTCCTGTGAACGTGCAACTGGATTGATCACGAAGCTGAGAGGATGTTGAGTAGATGCCTTGTAGAAAGCAGTCGTTGAAAAGTTCATTAGGTGACCCAAAATGAAGGACGCCCCTGTCAAGTAGGGGCGCTTTGACAGGGCGCTTTTGCCTTGATGTGACTGTAGCACTTTGATGATACATGCTTTCAACATCTCATGTCTCTACTTCCGTTTGCCGATGAGCAATGAATCAAGTGATCTTGCTTGACGATGTGTCGGAAAGCCAACAGAAACACGAAGGAGATGACCATCTTGGCAAAACTTGATGACTGCCTTTGACCTTTTAACTTCATGGGCGCCCCTGGCCAATAGGGGCGCTTTTAGCTGCAATTTCATCATTTTCTTTGAAAATCCTCATCTCTTCACGTTCGCCATGTAGCTTGACTAGTTTGAGCATTGTCATCAACGATGCGAATGCGTGCATCCTAGCAATCACCTTCACCATGTTGCGTGTACGGGTGTTGCAAAAATGGCTAAGGCATGGACTATGTAGCCTCTTCCTTGTAGCAAGGCATGCATTCTCCAGACTTAGTCAATTTTCAGCATTTTTCACTTTTGAAAATCCCCTCTGTCGTAGAGCATCTTTTCGAGCATCTTTCACCATGGATTCTTCGTTGAAGCTTTTGAGGCTTAGATTTCGACACCTGGTACTGGCCATTTTGCCATTAATGGCTGCGGAGGTCCTAACTTTCTTCCTGAAAAATAAAAATAGACCCACTAGAGTAAAACAAACTTTTTGGTGATTTTGACTTGACCATTGTCATCATGAAGTCAAATTATCCTATCAAAATCATTTTCAATCATTTCTGGAAAGGTCCTATTTTTTAAGGTTTTCCTAAAAATAGGGGTTTGAAACCCTAATTTTCAAATTTTCTAAAATTTGCAAGTATCTTCCTTGACACAAACCCACAAAAAGCCTATGTTTTGTTTGACCTAAAATGGACTTTTGACAACAATTTTACATGATTTAGCTCATTTTAAGCAAAATACCTTCCTCAAGCAAAAAATATATTTTGGGTACAACAGAACACATTTGTCAATCTTGGATTCCCAAAAGTCAAACTTTCTTAAATATGGCAAAAATTCATTCCTTTGGTTAGAACATTGGCATGTTGCCTTAAATCTCTAGTCTCCTTTGTACAACACCTTATCCTCTTTCTGATCTTCCTCATGCTCCCAAACTATGAAATTCACACTCATGCAAGATGGGGATAAATTTTTATAACTTCTCTTCTTCTACTACATCAATCAACTATCTAAAATTTCTTCATCCTCTAAAAGACGTCTTAGTTGGAGCACTAAGCCATCTGTAGCATTTGCTTTCTTGTCACCAACCAAGACATTTTTGTCAAACAATGAAGTAGCTTCCATGATAATTATGTTCCTCTAGCATATTTTAACTTCCTCCCCTTTTGTGTCATTAATAAGAGAAATATCATTCAAAACTTCATTGTTACAACTAAATTAATCATGAAAAACTGCTCTAACCTCACAACAATTATTTAATAAAATGCATGCAAATTTTATCTCAATCAATATTGGAAGAATAATTTATGAATTACAAGCAGCAAGAAAAATACATGTTAGTACTACATGATCATTATTCCCTAATTTTATTCTAGAAGAAATTGTAAAACAATATCAAAATTGACCAAATTAGATAGAGATTCAAGGTCAAAAAAGAAATTTGAGAAGTGTACTGATCTAATAATCTTTGACATACAAATATCAACCTATAGTTTTTACATAGGTGTGTCTTGTCTAAATGCACTCAAGTAAATGGCATCTATGGTGTGTTGGGTCCCAAAATTGCTGCTCACACTTTTCGAGGAATCAATGCACTTCAAGGCCAGGGAGATGTTCCTAAAGGTGGACAGACTAGCTCATCAACAAAGAGTGAGTGATGACAAGTCAATTGCTGAGAGTGGATAATCTCCCTTTCACTTTGAACTCAACTAGACCCAAGAGAGTATTTCTGAAGGTAATCTTTAATAAGATTTAATCACAATTGAAGATAGATGAATGAGACAAACTTGTAGTGATATCCAATGTACGCCTAAACACAAAATTTATCACTAGAACAAGGACTATCCTACTACACATGACCTCTATTAAGCTGATGAAGATATACAAAAAAAGATTCTCTAAGGATAAAACTCAAGGCTTGCTGGAGATGTTTCCTTGGAAATAATACTAAATCATGAATGAACATAAGCTAACTATACTACTCCTAAACTGCTAGTTAAACATATTTTTCATTTTTAAGCTTACGAAAACACTTCAAGGACCAATTCCTATTCAGTGGGTTATAGAGTTGCAATTAGACAAGAAGAAAAACAAATAGAAATGATCAAAGAGAGATGATATCAAAAACTAAACACACTTAATCATCCTTCTCCAAAGTCCAGAAATCCATATGCAATAGCAAAAAGACCATTACAAAGAATGATTTAGAATGTTGCTCATCTAATCTTTATTACATTCATACTAGCAAATGTAGTAAGAGAAACCCTACACTAGAAAGAAGCTATCAAGCTTCATTGCCTAGAAGCTTCCCTGAAGATCTACAAATAGCCAAGGAGACATTCAATTACAAATATATAGTACATGTTAGGTACATCTTCATGATTTACAAAATGAACTACTCAACAAGTGAATGGACTTGCAAGATTTGGAACCTTAGAAGATTCTTGACATTGCAATTGTGTGGAAATGGAGAAATGATCGACCATTGTTCTGTCAAATGAACTGATATTTATAGCATTTGGTTTGGTTATTGAATCCTTGTGGGAATTTGAATGAGAACCAGATCTCATTAATGTTGTGTGAGGAACATGTTGAAATCCTACGAAACCTACTGAAATGGCGGCCTAGAGATGGCGTGGGGTTACCTGCACTTAAAAATTCATCCAACCACTGCATTCATGACGGCATGGCATTCTTCATCATCCACTATTGATTTTGAACTTGGACCCACACCTTTGGGATGAACAACACTTTCTAGAAAGGAAAAACTATAGTTGCTAGGAAACTTCATTATGGGAACATAGGCAACATACCAGTCCCCGTACCCAAAATTTCCGGTGAATCATTTACATATAAAATAGCTATCTCCTTATTCATTTAACTCACATACGCTAATTTGATTGGCATCCCCATCCCCGTACCAGTACCAGTACCCTGCATCTCCTGATAACTATGGAAAAAAACAATTTGGTACTTGTAGAAGTCAAATCAAGCATTGATGAGGCTTCTAGGAAGATCCAACGAGTTAGAGGACCATCTAGAAGAAGTGCAGAAGTTCGACAAGGAATTGGAAGTGGAAAAGGGAGATACGGAATTTCCATACTGAATGTGGTATTGGAACTAGACATTGGAATGGAGGTCCAAATGCACTTTATAACTCCACAAAACTAGTAAAAGAAGTGGATGAAATGCACAAGAGAAGATGTGGGAAAAAGGTGTAGAACTAGACATCAGGACAAAATGTCCAAATGGAAGGATATTCGGAAATCAGGTCGAAGTCCACATAAGAAGAAATAAGTGAAAAAATTCTTTAGAGACCTTTGTAGGAATTTGATGCAGAAGTGGATAAAGTCAAATGTCTCATAGCAAGAGAAAAGTCAACAAAAGGGAAGAAATTTTGTGAAAGGGAAGCGGAAGACAATGTGAGGAAAGTCTGTGGAAGTGATCAAAGGATCAAGAGGATGGAGTTGGACAAATATTGGGATCCCAATAAGAAAAATGAAAAAATAAGGGAAGGGGCCCGATAGAACTTTGTGGAAAATCTATACAAGAAAGGAAGGGAGAACCGGAGGTGGAAAAAATGTCTAGATCCACATTGAGATCCTGCAAAAGGGGTGGAACGAGAGGAAATGGGAGAAGTGAATAGAGCAATGGACCTTGTGAAACCTTTAGGTGGAACAGAACACTAGAACCAGATACTAGTACAAGCAAGAAATGTCCAAATGTCCACTAAAAGCCCACAACACTACAAAAGCACCAGAAAATGACCAAAAACACCCCATACTAAGAATTTTCTTGGATTTTGGTAACTTCCAACATATGATAGGCACATAGAAGATAAAGGAGAACAACACTTAGGCAAATTTGACAAAAGGGGACCCATTTGAATATCTCCCAAATCAGTTATATATGATGGGAAAAATGAGGCCTAAATGCACAAAGGATCTAGGACTCAAGCATATTTTGGCACTGTCAAATTGAGTCCCAACATGGTATATGATTTTGATATTTTAGTTTGATTTTTTATAATACAATTGATGCCCTGCCTAACATGGTAACATACCATTTTGTGGCCAATCAAATGTACTGATCACTGGATAATAACTTGATGGTATTTATCAACTCAACACATATACTCTTACCAAAATCCCTGTGTTGATGAGAAGTGAAATATGCTTATCCTTTAGTGCTCCTCCTCTTGATAGTAGTTCACACTGCATAAACAACAATACAATCAAAATCCATCTTAATCGCAAAATAACAGATAATAGTTAATCTTGAAATGAATTTCGAAGACAAATATAGTAGATGGCGGCAATGAAATTTTCCAAGATAGTTCTTTTCCTTGCTAATGTATTGCAAAGTAGGATTTTTTTGGCAACAGAAGTATGTTCAAATAAGAGACAAAATTATCTTTATATTAATACCCAACTAATACTGAATGTGGAAACATATTCATAAATGCGCTGCACTTGAGTCTTCTCCCAAATATGAAAAATAATTGTTTGATCATCAATGTTTGTAAAAAAATATCTTGCATAACCTTTAACGAAAAAAATGATCAGGGAAATATTAAGCAGTTTAGCTGCTTCACTAGTCTCAAAACTACTCACAACAACCTTCCAAGTCTCAATAGCTTACAAAGAATTTTTTTCTATTCAGCAGTTTTCATCGGCTCTACTTTATCTAGAGGGACAGTTCCAATAACCAAATATATGAAGTATAGATAAAAAGAAGAAGTACAGAGTTCTTGTACAGAATCCAAATTTTCTTACTTATTAGTGAGGCACACACAAGATCAACAACACGGTAGTCTTCCTTGTGCTTTGATCCATAGGTTGATCAAATCAGAAGCTGATCGGCTACTCTCTGACTGAGACCTCGAAGTAGCTACCACTTCAGACAACCATAATCATAAATCTCTTTCCATCACATGATAATCCATGCATTCATGAATTTATATACCACAAACTCTAGTATGACATTGCAAGACCTCCAAGGAATCATAAACATCAATGTAATACATGAATACTAACATATCTTTTCTTGAAACACCATCTACAAAAAAGTATACTTAAGGATTCGGAAATATAATTGTGTAGCTATATATGCTTTTTGATGAGCTTATTTTCATGCTGACAGAAAAAATAGGAAAAGCAACCATGTGTTTTTACCATAGTGACAAATTCAAATGTGGCATGCACTTATAAAAAACAAATTAACTTATAAGGTCTATGATGTTTATTTGCACATATTCACCTGTTTGATGTGCATTTGTGCATGTATACTTGTGTCTATTTTTAATTCTCAGATATTGCTGTAGCAAATATACAAGCAGGTTCATGTTAGTTATTATTGGATACATAAAACCTGAATTCTAAGCAGCAATTTAAACCATGGGATATGTTTATTCACAAACTGTAGTCATAAGCATGCATGCCTGTGAAATTACCAGATTGCATAAAGGTGTCAATAATAAATTCAATAAAGATCTTGCCGGTATATACTAATTGGTTAATAAAATTTTATAATCAGTTAATATGAGAAACCATGTACAGGATGTATTCTAGTAGCAATATACACCATTGCATACCTGTATCTTCATTGTTTGGTAAAATAATAGAACAATATGTTTAAAGGTCACCACATTAGGGGTTGGCTTTTCCGTTTGAGACTTCTCCCACCTAAAAATCAAAATGGATATTCTTTGTGCATCTTCTCTGGATGCATTGTGAATGCATGAGTAAGTTCCTATCTGTTAACTGCATGAACATTTTACATTGGTTTTAAAGTCTATGGCATATAAGTTTCCCTGAGTTATTGAGAATGAATTTTTCCTTAGTTCGTTGGGGTGCCTTTTGCAGATATTTATACAATAGGAATTAGTAAATGAGCTGAAATGAAATATACATAGGTGATTTGTTTAAAAGTGTCATTTCAGTAGAGTGTTTCTAAAATTAATAAGTGCCCATCATTGCTATGGGATATTTATGGAATGGTCACACATGAACATGAGTATGCATAAATAAGGGTCTAAAGTTGTTCATTTGAAAATAATTGTATAATGGAAACTACAGATTTAATTTTGATCTAATATGCATACAGAGTGCGAGGAAAACTAATAAATTGCTATAATCAATAACTACAGATAGTTTGACATGTGGTTTCTTGCAATAGCTTGAAATGCAAATCACAACCCCAATTGGTTTAAATAACCAGACGCATATATTTGTGATTATGCAGAGAGTTGAGCTGCATTTTTAAAAAAAATCCAGTCCCAAAGGGCTTCTAAGGCTAGACAATAAATCGATGAGGAGGACCAATTATGTTTGTTGGGGGCAACTAGAAAGGCATGGTGAATAAAACAAAGTCCAAAGATACATGTAACCATCTACATTCCATTCTAATCGTCCATTTCCTTCCAAACACCTTTGAGATAGATTAGGACAGGACATGCAACTCTTATGGCAGTGTTGCAACCTCCCTTGCAGTTTTCCCTTTTGTGAAGCAAAAAAGTGATCGGAGGAGAAATTGATGGGACACAAAGGCCAAGGGCACCAGCACTAAAATTGGAGCAAGATCAAAAGGAATAGAGAAAACAAAAGGTTAGCAAAAGAGGAAAAGCGGTTGAATTGTGCTACAGAGAGATAATGTTTGTGTTATCTTTCATTGAAAAGCAAGGCCAAGGAACCATTAGTGGATGTGAATTTGGCACTGCAGTAATTTTAGTTCCTTACAGGTACAACATTTGAAAATTGAAAAACCAAGATGAACACAAAAGTACAAGGTTCTTGGATACAAGAAAAGACAACTTGCTCATCAATGATTTCATCTTATCATGTTTCTACTTACAGAATAGATATAATGAGTTCTAGGGAAGTAAATGAAAGTGGAAATGCTTGTATTGTTGAGAGTAGAAAGTATGTTTAGTTAAGAGGATAAAAATAGTTTAAAGAATTAAAGCTATTAATATTATAGTGCCTTCCATGTGATAATGATGTCTATGCAGGGAAAATAGTTTAAACTCTAAGTACAAAAAGGAAATAAATTAACACACCAGCTTAGAATGGCTAATACCAACTCCCAAATTGAAAGCAAGCGCATATGACCTGAACCAATCAAAGACATCAACATCATCTGGATGCTTTGGCTGCACTGAAATCTTCGCAGCCTCAACCTTCACACAAATATGTTCAAAAATTAAAGTCAGCCTCATTTTCTTTTGCAAAAAATCTAAAATTATATATAGAAAAAATATCGTACATGGAGAGCCAAGGCATCATTAGACTAACACTTTGAGCTAAGGAAAGAGATAGTAAAATAACATCAGTCTTTGATATCAATTAGTGTTCACTTTCATTTCCGTTTTAATTAAAAATATGGTCAAAGAACATTTAAAGTTAATCAAAAACAATTTTGTTGATAACAAAAAATACGCATGAAAAGGCAACTATAGAGAACATAGTGCTAGGTTTACAAAGAGAAGCAACAACCCACTAGACACTAAATCTTTTTTGTTTTTTATGATACATGAGAGGGGATGACAATGTGGTATAGCCACAGACATCTTTTTGACAGCAAGTCCATTTGCACTCATATAAATCTCAATAAATTACAGGCCAGCCAGAAGATGATTATTATCACACAAAACTAAACTATGGCATTCCACTATAATATTACGTCTTATACATCCAATAGAGAGATGGTAAGCTAGCAAGTCAAACTCAGAACACTGAATTATTTCTTAGAACTAGCCATTGTTAAAGAATGATAGCAATTAAAATTCAAACATTATGACATACTGGTGCATGCAATCTAACTGAAAAACATCATGATACATATTATCCACAAAGACTATATCTTTTGGGAGGTTACAACTTCCTGCCAACCTAAACTGCATAATACAAACTATACTCCCAAGTTCCAACGTATGATTTGATTAAAAAATAGTGCATTAGATAAGTATTGCTTGACTTTCGACTTACAATCTTGGAAAACATTTATAACTTAACCCTTAGCATTAATGCTTGCATTGCCCTGCTTTGAACATAAGTGCATATGCCCACACTCCAAGTACATCTTTAAATTTACTGTTCTTCCCAAAGATTTGTTCAACAAATCTGCCATCTACCTGCAAGCTGTTTAGATTTTATTCATGCAATTGGAATCATGGTGTACCAATTTCATTTATCTTTCCTTACACACCTTGCTCTGCTTCTGTTCTATGAATCTGATCTCTTCCCTTACACACCTTGCTCTGCTTCTGTTCTAGATTCTATATGAACACTCTTCCATTGCCTGAGGTTTCACAAGTTCAGGGTTAGTAAAATTGATAGAGATGGGGGATGTGGCTAATATGACAATGATAACTCTTTTGAGTGGCCTGAAAATTATAAATTTGTTGTTCAACCTCTTGAGGATGCAGTGACGGCATTAAGGGAGCAAAAGAGTAAGCTTGGTGATACTGAACAAGACATTGTCACTTTCATTACTGCTATTTATTGTGCTTTTTATGATGAAAATAATCAAGAGATCAAGCATGTAGAGGTAAGGACGAAGTTTCAGAGCTTAGTGAAAGAAAAGTTGGATAGGTTACAAAGTCTAGAAAACATGGATATGTTGCTTTCATTTCTAAACATATTCAAATGCCAAAAAAAGAATGAGTTCAAATTGATATTTTGTTGACTAAAAGTAAGTACATCCTAGAGGTCTAGGTCATCTAGATTCTATATGAACACTCTTCCATTGCCTGGGGTTTCACAAGTTCAGAGGATCATTGACAAATTTCAAACAGTACAAGATTCTCAAGACATTGCTGCTCCAGGTTCACAAACTATTGCTTCTGGGTAGCTATTTTTAGCTACTTCTATTTTTGGAGGATATCTTTTTAGATGACATTCTAAGAAGTCTCTTTTGATACTTCATATTTCTAGTAGAAATCTATTTGGATTCTTCTTTATTTTGATTATTTATTTTCAGATATTTTGGTATTTGAGGATTGTTTTGTGTGCAAGCAAACTATTTTTAGCAGAGAAATTTAGTATTTAATTTGTGTATTTATCTTGAATAAATTGCAATTCTTGAGCATGCAAAACATTATGGGCACTAATAAATAAGTGTTTTATGCACTTAGATTGAAGCCAATAGTAATTTTATGCATAATTGTTGCTGAATTTGTTGTGCAAGCTGAGTTTTGTGATTTTATTAGTGTTTTATGAGTTGAAAACAGTTTGATAATTATTGCAAGCTTTGTATTGCAGTTTTTATTGATTCGGGTGTTGTGGCTTTGTATATAATTCTCTGTATTTAATTCATAAAAACTTGTCTATTTTAAGCCAAATCAATCTTTATGTTGTACTCATGTTTTTTGGTCTTGTTTTTAGCCAGAAAGAGCAAGCATTTGTTAGCCACTAAAGGTTGTTTTCTTTAAGTCAAGAGATTATCATAAAATCTCTCATATTGCACAGAAATGCTGATTAGCCTTGTGTGCATACCCAAAAACAAAAAGACAGGTGCTTACTATAAGTTTGTTTATATTGTAAACTGAAAGCTGAAGATTGTTCCCAAAAGTTATAGGGTTAGTTTTGTTTTGTTTACAAGGGAGTTTACCCTTCCAATTTTAAGAAGTTTAATCCTTACATACTGTTCCATTTTGTGTTGTCCTGAAAGGGACAAATTAAAACACTAACAAACAGCTACATTTACAAGTAAACCCTACACAATATATGTTGGAAATATGGAGCCTTGCAACATGAGCATGAAGGGTATATGGTTTGATCTTGCTGTTCCTGTGTTGTCATTGATGTCAACATCGTGACAACTGTATGAGATGCTTACTTGGTCTACCAGAAGCTATTCTCTACCGGAAGTGTTTTTTATTGATGAACTAGTGCATTGGTTTTTGAGTTCAGAATTGACCGCAAGAAAAGATATTGCTCTGATATCTTAACCACGTTATTATGACTCATTCAGACATCTATATCTATGATCTTGAGAAGTTTTGTGTCGAGAGCAGAAAGTTATCATTGACAGAGTTTAACTCTGTACACTACAGTTGTTTCTCTGCTTTGCATCTTAGTGTGGGAGACTCCACATTTTCTTAAGAAGAACATTCTAATGCTGCGGTTCTAATGGTAGTCTCTCTGATGGCAATGTGATGAGAAACTGATGTAACATCGGATCTGGAAGGTGTTTGCTTTGAGAAGTGTATGTTGGTTTTGAGTTTTGTCTTTAGGTCCTAGTCTTAGCCGACCTAACATATGACATGCTTTAGATCTTATATGGTGCCGACAAGAGTGTTTATGATTGAGTTGTTTTCATCTAATTAGGCCAAGCTAATTGATGAATGAGATATACTTGCATATATATGTGAGACTCTTTGAAGGAGAAAGTGTGTGTGACAGTATGGGTGTGAAGTGAATATGTGAAAGTGTAAGTATGGGAAGGAGAAAGAAGAGAGGTATGGTGAAGTGCGAAGAGAATTAAGGATTGTTTGAATATGCGAGCCTAAATGATTTATCAGTTGAGGATCAGAAAAGAATTGTCGAGCGACTGTTGTGAGAAGTAGTACTTCTTATTCAAAGCTTCATTGGAACTAAACCCTCCACACAGAAAGTGCATTCCATCTGTTCATACCTTTGGCAGTGAGCCACAACTTTTATATCTTGACGGTTAGCCATCTTTTGTATTCAGGTAGTGAGCCTTTCAAGGACAGTGAGTCCTGGTAGTGAGCCATGTAATATCTTGTATCCAAATATAATATATTGTGAACTAATCCTCACTGTGGTTATTCCCATTTTGGGTTCTCCACATAAAAATCCTAGTGTTCATGTGTGTTGATGCATTGTCTTGTTTCCATGTTCTATCTTGTTGATTCGGTCAGATTCGTGATAATGTTTAAATGGATTTTATGTGAATGGTTTTATGGAATACTGATTCACCCCAGCCACCCCCCCCTCTCAGTATTTCAGATATTCAACAATATATACCAAGCATAACATACAAAACAGCAGTACATGATTCAGCATTACTGCTAAAGTAAATACATCTCAAATACTGCTCATCTAGCCTGTATGGTTAATATGTTTATGAGCCAAAAACTGTTTTGCACTTTGTCAATTAAGCTACATTAGTCTTCTGAAATTCCAAAAGTTACATAACTAATCAGAATAAACACAAATAAACAAGGTGGGAATTGCAGAAGCACCTGTTGAAGATAATCATCCATAAACATGATGGCATTATCATCTTGGCCAGTATTCAATTTGAATATGCGTAAAACCTCCTCTTTCCTCAAATCCTACAAAATATGGAAATGCATTAGAGTTGACTCTAGATTAGTATCCACACAAACCACTAAATTGAAACGCAAAGCTGCTAGTATTAGTTTATGTTGAACTTTCATTTATGGCTGAGACAAAGTAGAAAACATCACATCATTCTCATCAGAAATCTTTTGAAGTATTATGTGCCACATTTTGGTTGCTGGTGTTATTCTTAACTGATAAATCCATACTGCTTACACAGTGGAAATCATCTAGTTCTACAGATATATATCCAACTACACATACACAAGATTTCTGGAACCTGAACTATTTCCCAAGCATATGCATGTAAATGCCAATGCCTTGTTTGTTTGGTCCTCTGAAACTACATTTCCAATTTACAACCGAAAGGAAACCTTTTAGTGGTTACAAATTACAATATGAGATATGCAGTGGAATGCTTCTCTCCACTATTCTTAAAAAGCAACTTCTCTAGAATAGTTCAGCAGTAGTGTTTGGTCAATGCCTCTTCACTTTCATCAGTTATCTAAATTTTCAAATTCTAGTTCACATAGTTATTTGCCATGATAACTGACAAAAAATGAACTGCTAAATGCACCTTTATAGAAAGTATCAACATAATAAAATGGAATACTTAGTTGATTTGTTACAAAAGGGGGGAAATAATTCCAGAAGCTACTACAATAAGAATCTTCTGAGATAAGCTATTGACACAAATAAGAATACACTCAAATTGATTATTCAGAAATTCTTGTCCTCAAAATGTTTACCACAGAAAGAATAGCACAAAACTCCTAAGTTACCAAATCGGGTATGGATACGGATACGGGTACGCCGGTACGGCAAACTTCTTCTTTTTTTTGGTGGGTACGTTTGGGTATGTCCATACAAAAAACATATAAAAATCATAGATATATACATATTTGTAGCCTAAAAAATAAAAACAAGAATTAAATTTAGAATACCATATATCATGTATATGCTAAATAAAATTTAGAACTACAATAAATATTACAAATTTGAATATTACATAGATATATTGAATGTCAAAATTTGATTTATATTTATTATTTTAAGATTTTAATGTTTAAACTTTAAAGTTCAATTAAATACTAAAATTAATTTATAAATATAATAAAATTATAAATGTAAAATGTTTAATATTAAATAATAAATATTTATTAATATTAAATAAGTATGAAAGAAATTAAATATAAATTAAATAGTTTAAATTGTATGTATAATATAATAATAATATTATTATATTTTAATATTTCAATATTACCCTAAAAAAACAGTATTAAATTTTAATCGTTAAAACTTAAAACATTAACTATAAAAATGAAAAATAAATTATAGATTTAAAACTAGTATTATATTATATTTTATAAACAATATTACCATGAAAAAATAATATTAAATTTTAATAGTTGAATCGTAGAACTTAAAAGATAAAACTAAACTGTAAAAATAAAAAATAAGCGTTTGGGTTTTTCATGGAGTCTGAAATCTGTGCGAATGTTCTCTGGAACCCTTGTTGTGCAACCTCTTGCAGTACACATTTTTTCTCTGAAACCCACGTGTTTATCCTTCTGTTGTTTCCCTGAATTGCGTGCCTTTCTCTTGCTGGAAGTTGCGGGAAGGAAAAACGAAGAAAAACGAGCAAAAAAATAAATTAAAACGGATTAGATTTTTCAACACCCAAAAAACGGCGAGATTTGACCAGAAAAATCAAAAACGTTTGCAGCTGGTAAAACCTATGCCCAATTCAATTCCAGAGAGTTTTTTGAGCGAATCCGATTCCGGTACGTACCGTACTCGGAATCGGCCCTCAAACCCTGTCGATTCAGTAACTTAGCAAAACTCCATGCCTTAACAATTCAAATGAAAGATTATGTTTACAGGAAGTATATCACCAAAAACAAAGCTATATTATTGGTTATTGGATTTAAAGGGTTGTTGTTGAAGCCTCGATTATTCAATGGCCGGGGGTGGGGTGGAGATGGGGGGCAGGGTGCGGGTAGGATGCAAAAAACGACTCTTAAATTGAAAATAATAAAGGGAAGGAAAATATAAAGGCTCCTATAAATTAAGAGAAAACTACTAATTAAACAGAGAAGCCCACTCTTGACCACCCAACACACTAATGGAATTGCCCCCCACCACAGTTCTCCCCACATGATCTAATGAACAAGCCTTATAGGCCAGCCACCCCAAACGCAAGAAGAATGTCAACCCATGCAAGCAATTAACTCAAGATGGAGAAAAAATATGCCACTGACATCCAATCCATCCTGCTCCACACCCTTCATTCCCACTTGCTGCCACTCTCCCAACAAGGTGTCAACCACTCCTAATGCCTTGTTTAGTTGCATAGTGACACAGTGATTATTTGCATTGATACAATGATGGTATTGATTTAGTCAATATGATTACTTACATTGATATATTGATGATATCATTTCGATGATATATATATTTATATACACATTCATTCCCACCTGCCTGCCTCTCTCCCAACAAGATGTCATGACCCCTTCTAATGCCTTGTTTAGTTGCATGTTGATACAGTGAGTATTTACATTGAAGTGATGATATTGATTTAATTGATTTGATTACTTGAATTGATATATTGATGATATGATTTAGAATATATATATTACACCTTGTTGGGAGAGGGGTAGGCAGGTGGGATATTTATTCCTTCCCACCTGCCTGCCGCTCTAAGTGTTGTGACCTCTTCTAATGCTTTGTTTTGTTGCATATCAATATAGTGATTATTTACCTTTAAACAATGATGATATTGATTTAGTTGATTTGATTGCTTGCATTGGTGTGTGTGTGTATTTCATGACCTCTCCTGATGCCTTGTTTAGTTGCCTATACATACAGTGATTATTTACATTGAAAAAATGATGATATTGATTTAGTTGATTTGATTACTTGCAAGATTGACAAGAACTCGCTGAGTTTGCAAACCATGGTGTTCAGTACAATGCTTGCTTGCCCAGGATTAGAAAATAAGCACCCTTATTCCGATAATGTAAATGCTATTTATAAAACCAATGGATGTCTATCAAGAAAATCACTGATCTAACAATTCATAATTGTCATTTGAAGTACATTACCTAAGCCAACAATTAATCAACATAATAGCATTGGCTATACAACATTTATTAATGATAATCATGTAACTGTTTATAAAAGTGAGTTAGTCCGTATGGATGACTCTCTATGTGAGCAAAGTTATACCTCCATAGGGGTGATGGCAGATTGATAGGATGTCTAGCTGAATCAGATTTATTGGATAGAATGATTGGACTCTACCTCTATAAAAGATGAGGGCGATGACAGCCTAAAGAAAACTTCTTCAATGGAGCTATGATATCTATACAGGAGGGCGATGACAGCCTAAAGAAAACTTGTTCAATGGAGCTATGATATCTATACAGGAAATGTGTGTGTGTGTGTGTGTGTGTGTTATGGGTAAGGGAAAGTTCAAAGACAAAAGACTTTAATAAATTTCAGACACCAACTTGGTGTGCATTTTTGTCATGTATCTATATACTTTAGGGGGTAGTGGAGAAGGTGAAGGGGTAATGATAGTATGATGTACTTTCAAATTGACAAACAGTACTAGGAAATAACTATAAAAAGTGTTACGAATATTCATATTTCCATAAATTTATTGCTAACAAACTAAGAATAAATTCTAGCAGTTTGAGTAAAGTGGTTATTACAGCCACAATGACAATACCACTTAATAAAAGGTGTAAGGTATATCAATATAGCAGCCCCATAAATGAATTACTAAAGTTCTCCAAATAAATGTGTCCCACAATGTTGGCAAACGATGCCTAACCCTCGAAAAGAGGAAAGAACATGTAAAATACACTTAGATCCTTCCAATAACTAGATTATGGAATGTGAGTATGGGAATGACCAAAGGGACTCCTCCAATAACTAGATTACCTCTACTAATCACACCAACTAAGAATTACTCCACTGTTGGGCTTACCTCTACTAATCAACACCAACTGAGAATTACTCCACTGCTGAGCTGGAGGTATTGGCCAATCCATTTGCATGCTATCATTCAATGTCCTATGTAGGCTGAATGGAAAGTGGACAACAGTATCAACTTTGAAGTTTTGTCCACACTCCAATTTTGAATCAACATCACACCCCTGGTAATTGTACCTGGATCCCAAATCTTGTGATTGTTGCCAATCATACTCACACATGTGTCCTCATGAGTGCTACAACAAATGATATCAGTAGTGTTAAATCCGAAAATTTGATTTATAACCATCTCGAAATTGCCTGTGCTGTCATAAATTGGCAAGATCTCATCAACATTCCAATTCCAAGTGATATAGTGGCAAAAACATGCACACCAATCCATGCAATCAGCTGTCATCATCAATGCAAATCCTGAAAATTTCATAATCAGCACCATAGAACAACCCTTAAACATAAATGTGTAAGTAGGAAACCAAAGAACCAGGTCTGAAGGTTCTTCCACAATTTGAAACACATTGCTGTTATGTGTTTTCATGAAGTAAGGAATAGTGAAACCATTATGAAACATCATATCTCATGAATAACTTGGACCCACAAACACCATTTTGTGCTTAGCCATAGAATTTAGAATATCAACAAGATGAAGCCCTTTACCAATTTCAAACTTAAGATTTTTATCTACCATCTCTTGATAAACAAAATCATATAGAGATAATGAACAGTTGTTCAACATCATGAAATCAACATTTGTTTCATACCTTTTGTTGGTGCCTTCTTGGATTTCATGCATATCTTCTTCCAGTTCAAGATGTCATCATTATTTACAAATCCAAGAAGTATATCACGATCATACACAGACAATAGACTGCTGTCAACACTCATAGAATCCACATTTTCTTCATCCCCTCCAAATATGTCTTCATAGGTTTCATGCACACCTTCAACCAAGGTTGAATGCTCATCATTATCTGCTAATTCATGAAGTGCATCATGTTGAAATCTGCCCTCATCACCTATTATATCAGCTATCTAATGGTTGCAAGCTACCCTTTCCTATGAAAATTGATCCTCAAATTTCAAAAATTCATATCCAAAATGTGAGTTCCAAACTCTATCAGCATACTAAATCTCTCTAATATGGAGAGTGTTGGAATTATTATGTAATGTTTCACACCTATGAAGTTCATCAATCCCTTCAACTAATTTCTTAGTCTCTATAATCCTTGCATCACTTTCTTGTTCCTTGGTTGTGGCTGCAATAGAAATAGAATTTTCCGCTTTGACTCCACCTACAACTCCCTTCCTCCTTTCCTCAATTTCAGCTGCCCAAATGAGATCTTCAACATATTTGTGGGTACCATCTTCCCTTGTTAACACTTGCACCACTTTCTCATTTGTAACCACAAGTTGGTCCTTCAAATCTTGCAATGCAAGAGGTCTTTGATCAAATTCATCAAGGTGACTTGGGCTGCCACACACTACATTTTCTGATTTGCTTCCATTTGAAGGTACCATATCATCATCAAAATCAATTGTCTCACTAATTGATACCTTGCAACTCCCAAGAAAGAATGATGGGACAGCATTATGCACAAACCCAGTATCATCCAATGAATCCATCTCTTCACAAGGCCTATCAATAACCACCTCTAAATTACCAACATAGAGACTCATGTACACCTCACTTGTAGAAGCAACAAGTGACTCTTTTTCCTTAATGTCCATGGTATTACCCTGCTGGAAGGAAACATTGTGGAAATGATTCTTTTGATTGCTTGTCCACACATCCTCATTTGCTGATTTAGCGAACTCCAAATCAGCAGATTGTTCATCCTCAACATTATGGTGAAGATCAATGTACTCTACTTCATTAATAGAGGCACTTGAGGAACTAGCTTCATCCTCAATCTTTGTAGCATCATAACCATCAGGAACAATTTCGACCACATGTATCTCTTTTCCAACCTCTTCTTTTGTGATTGTCTTTTCTTCTTCAAGCTTCTTCACCTTTTTACCCGTGCATGAAAAGCAAGGATTTTGTCTTCTAAGCTCATTCTTACTGATTTCTTTTTTTCTTGTACTGAAGGATTTCTTTTCCTTAGTATTTGCTTCCTTTCCCTCTGTAGTCGGCCATGAGTCGAGGTAGTCGGCCGAGAGTGTACTTAGTCGGCTGTGAGCCATAAGTAAATAAGATATTAGTTAATATTAATAATCCATGTACTTATGTACGTGTCATGTTGGTTAGTTGTCCCGGGAATTAAGTTTCGGACGAAGCAATTAGTTATAATGAAGGGACGCGAAGGTTGGTGCCTCAACCACCGCCAGTGTACTATATGTACTTGAGTCATGTAGTCGGGAAACATTATGGTTCTACTATGCTATGCTATGTTCTATCTGGAGACATTATGATGTAATTGTCGAATACTAAATAAAGAAGTATATCTATGTTCTGTGTGATTGCCATGTGATTATTACATGTTGTCAATGTTATTTTATATCTCCTTTTACTCTGTACCTCATTTTACTCGTAGCGAGTAAACATTTGGCGTCGTTGCCTAAGCGAATCTGGTAACCACCCAGACACGAGAATGGCGTTGTGATGGGGCAGCCGATCGAAGGGTCGGTACAAGCAAACGAGGATCGCGAAGACGCTCTAATGGAAGACCTCTGCAGTTTGTGGGAAATCTCGTTAAAGGACCACGTACGGAGGGAGGCTCTCAGGCGAGAGATCCCTCAGGCGGTCATTTGGGATAGATTGCGCATCAACGAAGAGGTCGACCATCTTCTTACCAAACTGCCAAGACTGATAGCACGCCACTACATTATCTTACAGGATCTTCAAGCGGAAGAGGATCAAGAACGCCGAAGGCAGCAAATCTTGCAACGGTACGAAGAACGAACCAAACGAGAAGAGGAGGAACAAGACACTAGCCAGAGACGTACCCCTGGCAACCAACAATGATCACGTGAAAGACCTGTAATGCCCGTACGACCGAACAAGGACAAGAACCGAATACCATTCGGGCACGAAGCGAAGGAGGAAAGAATTCGGCAATCATTGAGAGTACATGAGCAAGAAAACCGGCGGCAAAGATTAAGTAGAGCACATCAGAGTTTTGTGGAAGGGAGGGACGAGGAACCCTTAATCACCCTGTACATAGAAAAATATAAAAATCGAGAAAATGAAGATGAATTGAACGGAGAACTTGAGAATAGCATCCAACGCATTCGGGAGTTGTCCATATCGGACGACGACGAAGGGCTGAGGACAGGGAGATCTAAGCCCAAGACCCCTTGGCAGAGGGAGCACCGGAGTGGGACCCAGAAAACTCAAGGTGTAGAGGACATTGACGGAGGATAGGAAAGTGACTCGTATGTGGCCGAGAGTGCAAGTGACGCACCAGAACGTAACAGGGAAACCGGTCCAGTCGGGTCCAATATACAAAGAGGACAGCGGGGAAGGATGGTGACTCCAGAACGGCAAAAGCTGCCAAAGTTTACGGGGAATGGGTCATAGGATCCAGTTCGACATTGCAAAACATGCGAGACAATCTGGATAGCAAGTGGAGAAGATGACCTGGATCATTGGTCGAAAACCTTTCCGACGACACTCAGAGATAGTGCCATCGCCTGGTACTTAGAGTTGGACCAAGCACAGAAAGCTACATGGAGATTACTCAAGAAGGCCTTTCAGGACAAATTCAAACTCTTGAGGGATGACAGTGAGATTGTAGCAGAAATCTACAGTACAAAGCAGGGAAAACATGAGAATGTGCGCACATACAATCGGCGATTGAAAGACTTGTTGGGAAAATTGGAGGTTCAACCGGCCGATGGGCTAAAGAAGCGATGGTTTATTGAAGGCTTGCTTCCGTCGCTGAGGAAGAAGATCAAAGTCGTGCCTCCATCGTTGTACGTTGAAGCATACAATCGGGCGATGGATATAGAAAGTGAAAACAAAACATCCTCCTAAGGGAAAAAGAAGACAGACCATGAGGAAAGTGTGGACGACAGCGACGATGAATCCAAGACTGTACAAGCACTTAGGAAAGATATGATGCGAATGATGAAAGAATTGAAGGCCGACAAAGAGAGTACGAGGGGAGCACGAGAACTATGGTGTACAAACTACAATGGGGAAGGTCACACAAAGGCGAACTGTCCGAAGAAGTTATTCTGCGATATCTGCCAAGTGATGGGACATTCTGTCAAGGAATGCCCATACAATTTAAAAGCCAAAAGTGCACAAGTACTCTTCGCTCAAGGAGAACCATCGACACCGCTAAACACACCATCGAAGCCCCAGTACAATAGCAATGCATCCCCTAGAGGTTACCAAAGCAACAGGAGTCTGAGGAACAGAATACAGTACGACGGTAAAGGACGACCCATGATCCAATGCCGAAAGTGCAACGAATGGGGTCACTTCGCCAAGGATTGTCAGAACGACCAAGGTTCGAGAGGAAGATTGTGTAAGTGGTGTGGACAAAGCGACCATGAAGATAGTGAATGCCCCAAGCAGAAGGGTATCCATATTCTAGAAGTAGAAGAACAAGAGGTACTGGTGATCACCAGAGCGCAAGCAAAGAAGGCAACCTACCCAGATCCACGTACAGAAAAACAAAGGATGAAGGAAGCAAAAGCTGAAGTGGAACTGGCGATGGCGAAGGAGAACAAAATATCTTTGGAGAAGCCAGAGACCTCTCGACGGTCAGAGGTGGAAACCAACATCGTACGGCAGTTACTGCAGACCACCATATCAATCAAAGTAACTGACCTTCTCCAAACGTTGCCGCAGTTGGGACTGGCAATGACAAATTTCCTCTAGGATGTCAAACAATCGCAAGTGGAGGACCGAAGGCAAGAATTGGTACCAGATTCACCACCGTATGGTGAACAAACCATTGATCCCGTGCTACTCATGGGGAACGTCAGGAAGATGCCAGCGGTTGTGCAGATGGAGATCAGAGGGAATATCTTGAGAAAAACTATTGTCGACGGAGGATCGGGAGTCAACGTACTGCCCGAAGACACATGGAAGAGCCTAGGGAAGCCTACACTCTGGCCACCAACATTCCAACTCGTCGATGCCGATCAACATGGTATCAAGCCGTTGGAAACGCTGATGGCGCAGAAGGTGATGATCAGGACACAACAGTTTTTGCTAAATTTTGTCGTTATCCGATTACAAAGGAAAGCGTATGATGCACTACCTAGGAGAGGATGGTTGATAGCTACCAAGGCAAATCATAATTGGAAGAGAAACACACTCTCGATTGAGAACAGCAGGCGGAAGTACGTCATCGACTTGAAGAACCAGGCCGTGAGCAAAGAATTGGCTTCCTCCGGATCAGAATCGGACGAAGGGGAATCAGATGTGGATGAAGGAAGGAAGACGATGGAACCGAACGCCGAGGGCAACCTGGAACTTGAGAGTTGTTCGGAGGACGAGACAAGCTCACTGAATGGCTTATTTCATTGGCAGATGGAAGACTATGAAGTGTTCCACCGAGAGTGTAACATGCTACAGATTGGGGAAATCAAGGAAGAAGAGAACGACACGTTTAGCCAGACACTTTCGGCCGAGTACGGAGAGTACAAAGGAAGAATATCAGAATCGGACGATACACCAGCCCATAAATCCGAACAGGTACGAGATAGAAAAATTGTGTTGGAGCCAAAAAAAATGGAAAAAATAAAGTAGAGGAATTAGAAAATGTAAAAAATGAAGAGAGAAAAAAGAGACGAAGGAGAGAAAAAATGAGATGGAGAAGAAGAATAAAATAAGAAAAGAAAATGGAAAAGATGAAGAACAAAATGAAAAGCAAAAAATGAAGAGAGAGGAGAGAGAAAATAAAAATAAGGCGAAAGGGAAATTAAAAGAATTCAAAATAAAAGGCTGGGCCACAAGGACTGTACAACATGAAAAGTAGGAGAGATCGGCGAAAAGAGAGAAACCTTGGTAGAGTAGGTTGAAGCGTGATTGGTACATTGTACGACCTGAGGAAGGGAGAGTCGAAGTTGGTATGTACGCTGTACGACTGGGAGGAGAAACCGAAGAAGGCACAACAAACGTACGATTTGGCAAGAAATCAGAAGATCAAATACGCCCTGGTGAAGAGTTAAGGAAGCACGTACGGGCTGGCAGAAGCACAGGAGGCCACATCATACGGCCTGGCAGCAAGTCGGGAGGATACATCGTACGACCTGAGGAGGAAGAAATCAGAGAAGAGAGAGAAAACCTACGGCTTGGCAAGACAACAAGAAAGCAAGGCGTACAACCTGAGAAAGGCATAGGAGAGAACGTACAGCCTCACAAAGAAAAAGAAGATCATGCCGTATTGATTGGCAAGGGAGATCACGCCGTACAACCTGGTAGAAGGGAGAAATTCGTACGTCCAAGCAAAAGGGAGAAATCCGTACGACCTGGCAAGAGGCAGTCTGTACGACCTGGCAAGAGACAGTCCATACGACCTAGCAGAAGAGAGGAGTTCGCACCCGTACGACCTGGCAGGAGACAGTACGTACGACCTAGCAGAAGAGAGGAGTTTGTACCCATACGACCTAGCAGGAGGCAGTCCGTAGATCTAGCAGAAGAGAGGAGTTTGTACAATCTGACAGGAGAAAGCACTCCGTACGACCAGGCAAGGAGGAAGTCGTACGCTTTGAGGAGGTCGTACGCCCAGGCAAAGAGGAAGTTGTACGCTTACATCAGAGGAAGGTCGTACAGGTGGATCAAAAGAAGGTCGTACAATTGAAACAGAAGGTCGTACGCTTTAAACAAGATGTCGTACGCATAAGGAAGAAGGTCATACACACAATGGAGGAGGAGGTCGTACATGTCAAAAAGACCGTACCAAATATCGAAGTTTGTAAAAGGCAGGCAGTACCAAACACCAACCTCGAGAAAGTAAAGTCTAAGAAAAACAATGCAAAATCTGTATTTTCTAGCTGCCCCTCGACCCTGTTGGGGGCACTGCCCCCAGACCCCCGCGAGGGGCGTTGCCCCCAGAGCCCCATTAGATTTATTCAAATTGCCAAATTGCAGTGCCACCAGCCATCATAGTACAAGAGCAATCGGCTGCCGAGTGGACGAGAGTTGCAGCTCTCGAGAAGTTAGCGGAGAGAGATGGAGTATTGGGTGAGAGTGACAATCAGTTGGCAAAGAAGGATCAGTTGGCATTCTTGGTTTTCAGTCATCTGGAAGACGACTACTTTGTGGGGGGGATGATGTAGTCGGCCATGAGTCGAGGTAGTCGGCCGAGAGTGTACTTGGTCGGCTGTGAGCCATAAGTAAATGTCATGTTGGTTAGTTGTCTTGGGAATTAAGTTTCGAACGAAGCAATTAGTTATAATGAAGGGACGCGACGGTTGGTGCCTCAACCACCACCAACGTACTATATGTACTTGAGCCATGTAGTCGGGAAACATTATGGTTCTACTATGCTATGCTATGTTCTATTTGGAGACATTATGATGTAATTGCCAAATAGTGAATAAAGAAGTATATGCGATTGCCATGTGATTATTATATGTTGTCAATGTTAATTTATATCTCCGTTTACTCTGTATGTCATTATACCCGTAGCGAGTAAACACACTCTGGATTTGTTTTCTCTTCATCTACAGAAAGTGATTCTAACACTTCAAGATGCTCTAGAAACTTCGTTAAATTCCTATCATAGTCTTGGAAATTTTGCATTAATTTTGTTACAAGCTCCTGCATAGACTTCATTTTTCTCAATAAAATAACCAACACCTTGCTGCAACTGAAAAGACTAAGTGCTGACCACTCACCAAAAGCAAACCAAAAGTGAACTAACCCAACTTTCGGATTCAAAGAAATGCAAGCAAACAAATGGAAACCACTTTTCTGATCAGAATTTTCTGCTATAAAGATTTGGTGCTAAAACCCACTGGATGGCAGAATCACTCACTCTGATACCACTATAATATCCCAACCTAAATTTGTATGCAATTTTTTTTTCACTTTCACCATTTTGTTTACACAGGCATTTCATCATCTAATTGTCATTCTTCAGTTTTAACTTATTCTCAATTTACTTTCAGTAAATAAATATTTGTTCATGCAATGAAGACAGAACATAGGCTCCTTACAAAATCAAATATATTTTTAAGCAATATCCAACTCAAGAATTTACATATCAATCCAAATTCCAAAATTTTATATATACAATCATAAATGGGATATTAATTGACCTGGCAATAAATGCTAGGAATTTCCTTCTAGACTTCCAGATTTACCTCCACCCAACAGCTTGACCCTTTATACACTTTCCAGAAAACATACAGCAGCCTTCTCTTTATACAGCTTCTCCAAATATTAATCAGCAGCTCCAAACAATATTAAATGCTTGTGAGTGTTGATGTTTATAGCTTCGGGAGGTATTACCCCAATCGGCCAAAAGTCAAGACATATTAATTATAAACATTTATTCAAAGTGTTGGGTCGGCTCAAGTGGAGTATGACGCCTAGTCTTGTATAAATAGGAGAGAGACTCTCCTCATTCTATCATCGATTCATTTTCATTCATTTTGTGTGTCCAAGAAGAAGATTTGCTCTCAAGAAGGAGATTTATTTCTGCTCAGGAATTCGCACTACCTACAGTGCTGGCTTATGTTATTGTATTCTGCCATTTTTGGCTTGATCTCAAGTGCGATTTTCTGCACTATTATACCTGATCTTTTATTAAAGTGTTGCTGGGTTTTTTTCTCCCTTGAGAAGAAGGGTTTTCCCAGGATAAAAATCTTTGTGTTCATTGTTCTGTGTTTACTTTTCTATTTTTTGTTAAATCTAATCTAAGACTAATAATGAGGAACCAAGTTGTACTGCCTAAACAACTCAGCTACACCTTAATACCTAAGTAATTGGTATTGAAGACAAAGTGTTAATTAATCCGTAACTTTGTTCACCTATATGGCACCAAAATATAAGTCACTATGCAAAGACAAGTATAGCAGGACAAAAAGGAAGTACAGCACTAAATCTGAGTTTGCCTCCACCTCAATTGCATCTTCCGAGACCATACAATCACCAGCTTTGACCATTCGACTCTGACATGGGAATTCCAAATCACTAAAATATTACTATTGCATTCCATTGAAAATAGAGGTACGGCAAGGATTACCAAGGTGATTCAATTGGCTTCAACCATACGGCTGGCATACTCCCGAGTATATATTTATCTTGAAAACCTTTAATGATAAAATATATTTATATCTGAGTTTCTATTCTTGTTGAAAGCGTTTGACCATAAAAAAGTGGCAGCAAAATAAGAGCCCACTCTCAGGCTGTGATTATTTTATTTAACCTCCATACGACTTTAGTGATACAGACGGCAACGACTGGAATAATAATAGACAAATTTAATTCAAAGCGCCTCCCTTTTTTACCACTTGTTGACTCCATGCCACCCACAGATTGGATTCTATGATACAACTGCACTTTTAATTGCCTGTGACTTCTCCTATGTGCTATGGCTAAAAAATTTAAGCTAGGATAAAGACCTTGAAGGTTATCATGCCTTATAAAGGATATTAAATTGATACCTTATTACCTGCACTTCAAGCAATCAATAAACTTCCTTAAAAAAATCATTATTTGCAAGCACCTGAAATAATATGGATAAACTTGAGCATCTGAAATAGATTTTTTTTTTAACTCTATAACTATGCAACTTATCACTCTAAGAAATCCGTCTTGATCCAAGACTTTACGGATTTCTGGAAACTCCAATGACACCTTGAAGCTCTATGTGAATTCTAAGATGAATTCACCTACAATTGAATTTGGGTTTTCATCCAATCCATGAACCTGAGGGTTTCCATCCTCAAGCTCCTGAAAACCAAATTCTCCAAAAATAAAATAAACCAAGCATACTGAAAAATGAGCTTCCCAAACCTTTTGTTCCTCTTTTCCGTAACTCCTCCCGGATTCTTGAAAACATATTTACCTTTTTATTTACTCATTTCACCCAAAAAGTGGCTTATTCAAAATATTTTACTTTTTTTTACTAAAGTAACTTTTACATTATAATTAAAATAAAAAAATTAAGTTGCCTTTTATTTTATGTATTTTTCAACATCTTAATTAATTGTTTAATTATTAAAATATTTCCCGCACCACAAGTAAACTGTGAAAAATACACAACTCTGACTAGAAACACAACTAACGATGCCAAAAGATACTCCAAATCACATCGGAAAACTGATAACCCGTATACCAATACTAACTATCACCGAGAAAACCAATGACTACAATCATTGCCGAAGTGAATGAAAATGGGGACATTACACAATATGACTGTAATGACCCCTTTTTATGGCCTTTCCAGTATCTATGAAAATTCCAACATTCTTGGAAAATACTAACTCTCCGTACACTTTGGGATGTGTAGACTAGTAATTAAATTATTTAACTTAAATTGTTTTAAAGTAACCTTATATTATTTTCCTAAAGGCAACTTATGTTTATTTATTTATTTTAAAGAAGGGTAGATAACGTCATAAGTATTTTTTAAAAAGGGCCAAAGTGATAATACTAGGTATGGGGTACAAAGTGATAATTTACAAAGTTGTTTTAAATGAAATAATAAAAGTGGCTTAGAAAATAAGAATTAAAAGTATTATCAAATTAAAAAAGTTTGAAAAGTCACTTATAAGGAGCTAGGATTATTATTTTAAAAGTGATTTTTAAATATAACTTTCTGAAATTTTCACAAGGGTTTATAAAAGGAAGTTGAGGAGACTCATTTCATTCATTCTTGGCATTTGTTATTTTATTGAAACCCTAGTTGTGGAGTTGAGCAGATTTCCACCATCCTAAGATGAAAACCCTATGGTGAAGATTGGTTTCAGAAGCGAAAGATCTTCCCTAGCCAATGTTATGGTAGATTCACACAGAATTTACAAGGAGTTGAATATTGAAGTTTGAATATTTGTGGAGACAAAGAAATATCTTTCCAGTTTGCATTAATTTGTGAAGTATTTTGAAGTTCTTTGGATTTATATTGAAGTGTGAGGGAGGCATTCCAAACAAGGGTTTCATACCCTACATTTCAAAGCCGCCCAAGTTATTGTTTGTATAAAGATTGACCAAACCATTTCACAAGGGATTTTAGCAACAAGGTGCATACTTTGGACACAAGGTGTGACAAGAAGAGGTAGAATTGATCCTTGTTGGGTGGGTTTGGGGGTTCCAAAACCCTAGGTGCAGCTGTGATACCAATTGATGCAAACGACACCCTCCTTCCTCACTCCTAAACCATTTCAATTAAATTCCACAAAATACAGGAAGAATTCCTCCTTTCATTATTTTCAATTTCAACTATGTAACTTATTTCACATCTCTTTGTCAATTAAAACGAATTTTGACAATTTCATTTGTCAAATAACTTTAATTCAACAATTTGTAATACCATCAATGCATTATTCTAGACATTTAGTTTGCTTCCTCCATTGGAATTTGTTGTACCCAAACCAAATTTTTTGCTTCATTAAGGCATTTTGCTTAAAATGGTCTAAACCTTGTAAAAATGATGTCGAAACATAGTTTTTGGGCAAATCAAGTATGGGCTTTGAGTCAGTGTCATGCCACGAAGATAATGGCAAAATTTGAAAAAACTGAAAAATAGGGTTTCTGGACCCCTGGTTTTAGGTCAAAACCCCTTAAAATTAAAACTTGTCAGAATTGGCTGAAATTTGTTTTGATTGGCTTATTTTGCTTCACGATCACAATGGTGAAGTTAGTTTCAGTTAAAACTCAGTTTAAGCCTGATGGGTAGTTTTCGTTTTTTCAAGTGAGAAGTTAGGTTTTCTGAGCTCATCAATGGCAGATGGCCAGGTGCCAGGTGTCGAAAGCTAAGCTCAAAACACTTCGGTGATGTTTCTATGGCAAGTTTTGTCCGAAAAGAGGCTTCGTCTCGAAGGGGTTTTTCGACGGAGTGAAAATGCTAAAAAATTGGCTAACTCGCACCTAGAGGCCAGGGGCTCCCAAGAATTCAAGGCATCAGATGTCGGTTTTTGCATTGACTATCTCCAAGATGATCTTCTTAGCTTCAGCCCTACTTTGCAATGAATCTATTAGCCAATTCGTAGGACTTATCAAATGGAAGCAGCGGTGGAGCGAAGGAACATGTAAAACGGAGGTTGAAGAGAAGATCACCAAGGCAAAAGCGCACCTATTAGCCAGGGGCTCCCTTGATTTTGGGGATCCAAATCAGCTTTTTATGACTTGTCTCTTTCAAGATGTCTTCTTTGGAATACTGGTAGCTTCGTGATGAGCCAACCAACCAGTCCAACGGATCAGTATTTCACCTGAAACTGGAGATTGAACGCAAAACAAGGGAAATTGAAAATGACTGTCTGGAGTGAAAAAGCGCGCCTCTCAGCCAGGGGCACCCATCTTTTTGGAGCTTCAAATGAAGTTTTTTGATCAAGTAACACCTAGGAGGTTTGTTTCCATCTTGATCCAGCTTCGCAACGCATCTATCAGCAAGTGAATCAAAGTTGTCATGTTGTCGTGGTCAAAGGATAAACTTGAGGTTCCAGACATGATCAGAATTGTCTAGAAATGTCAAAAGCGCCCCTGGCCCAAGGTTTTGGAGCCTTGAATTCAATGTTCTAAGTTACGGTTATTTCGTGCAGGAGGCCGAACCGGGTGGAGCAGAACCCGGTAGACTCGCCCTGCCCGGCCACAGGGTCAGGCTAATAAAGGACTGGAAGCGCACCTGAGTGTTTGCACCCTTTGGTGGACCCAGGAGTACCGAGGGCGGAACAGAACTTCAGAACCCCCAGCATCAATAAAGTTCGCCTAAATAGAGATTAAAAGCATTTTTTTTAATTTTATTTTATTTCCTAACCCTAATCCGGCCCAATATGAGGCTTTTCAACACAAAAACATTTCATTTCTACTTCTCATTTTGCTCTCACCATATTTTCTCTACATCTTGGCATTTTGAAAGGAGGTGATTGTATTCGAAGGAGATCGATTGTGGAGTGCCAAATAGCTTCTACAAAGGAGATTTAAGTGTTTAAGGTATGCATTTAAACCCTATTCTTTGATCTTTTGAACTATTTTTCAAGTTTCTTAGTTTTTGATGAATTTTTTCAAGTTTGTGAAGAATTTTTTCAAGTTTGTGAAGAATTTTTTCAAATTTATTTATTTATTTTTCATATTTTTTATAGATTGCAACAATGGCCAGTAGTCAAAGTTCAGTGGGTGGGGAGGGAAGTCAAAAGTTCAAAATTGAGAAAGGATCTCCTTTATGGGCACATACCACAAGAATTTCACAAATTCTTGGAGGTGGGGGTTTTGTTTGGAAGTGTAATTTATGCAATGTACAATATAATAGCTCCTATTACCGAGTGAAACTTCATTTTATGGGCCCTAGTGGCAAAGGGATTAATATGTGTGTGGGCCCAAATAAGAAGGGGTTGTCTTCTGTACAAATAGCAGAATTTATAAAAGAACAAGAAAATGCTGACAAATCAATTGCAAAAGGAAAAGAAAGTAGTTATTCTTCCGGAAAGAAAAAAACACCAACATTACCCTCTCAAGCAGTTAGGGCCTCCAGACATCCCTTCTTGCCTATGCCCTCTACGGAAGAGGAAGATGAAGATGAACAACAAATCACCACCCGCAAGAGAGGTCCATTGGAGAGGGCATTTAAAATGGAGGCAAGAGATATTGCTGAAGAAAAAATTGCACGTTGCCTCTATGCCAATGGTCTTCCATTCAACTTGGTGAGATCACCATATTGGCGGGACATGGTGTCAGCAATAAATAGTGCACCTCCTGGTTTCACAAGTCCTGGGTTTGAAAAGGTGCGTACCACCTTATTGCAAAGAGAGAAAAAATCTTTAGAGGCCCAACTAAAACCAATTAGAGATTCTTGGATTGAAATAGGTGTATCTATTGTTTCCGATGGATGGAAAGATTGCAAAAACCGTCCATTGATCAATGTTATTGCAGTGTCCCCCAAGGGGGCAATGTTTTTGAAGGCAGTTGACTGTGAAGGGGAAGTGAAAGATGCAGAGTTCATTTCTAGGATTCTCATTGACTCCATAGAGATGGTGGGTGATGAAAATGTTGTCCAAGTAATTACGGACAATGCAAAAGTTTGCAGGGCTGCAGGTGCTTTGGTAGAGGCTAGATATGAGCACATCTTTTGGACACCTTGCACCGTACACTCCCTCAATTTGGTGATGCAAGCAATTGGAAACCAAATAGAGTGGGTGAAAGAAATATACCAGGAGGCCGAGGAGATCCAGATGTTTGTGACAAACCACCATATGTCACAAGCAATTTTCAGAATTTTTTCAAGATTGGAATTGTTGAAGGTAAATTTAATTTATTATTTATTTAGTTTCATTTATGTCATGTTTTACATAATTGAATAATTTTTTTTTTTAACTTATTTAATTATTTACATGTTCTTAGGTTGCTGAGACCCGATTTGCATCTCACACAATTGTTCTGAGACGACTTGTGAAGGTGAAAGGGGCATTGAGTCAAATGGTTATTAGCAACCAATGGGGTATATGGAAGCAATCAAATTCAGAGAGGGCCCAAAAGGTCAAGGCATTGATCTTGGATGACAATTGGTGGGATCGTGTGAATTATGTATTGGAGATGACCGAACCTATCATGTCTATGCTTCGGTTTGCTGATACAGATGAACCATGCTTGGGGGATGTCTATGATAGCATGGACACAATGTTGGAGAAAATAAAAATTGAAATACAAAAGAGAGAGAATGATCCTGAAGACACCCTTTACAAAAGGGTGGAAGCAATCGTTCTTCATCGTTGGAACAAGATGACAACACCATTGCACCTCCTTGCATATGCCCTATCTCCAAGGTACTATACTAGAGAAGTACTTTCTATCCCAGGGAGAATACCGCCATATAGAGATCTTGAAGTTGCTAGAGGGTATAAGAGTGCATTTAAGAGACTCTTCAGTGATCCAGAAATGGAGACAAGTGTTATGAAAGAATTTGGAATGTTTATCATAGGAAAAAATCTTAGCCCTTCTGTTGCCAAAGACCAATACAAAATGGATGCTATTACATGGTGGTACCTCCATGGTCAAGTTTATATGTACCTCCAACCTCTTGCAATCAAGATCCTCTCACAAGTAAGTTTTTTTTTTTGCCACTTGTATTGTAGAATTTAACACTTAACATTCTTGAATTTATCTTGCATTTTTTATTTTTAATTTTGTTGGTTTTCTCTCTAGGTTGCAAGCTCTTCTGCTGCTGAACGGAATTGGAGTACATACTCCTTTATCCACTCAGTGAAGCGTAACCGGTTGGCTGCAAAAAGAGCTGAAGACTTGGTGTATATTCATTCTAATTTGCGTCTTCTGTCACGTAAGGAACCTCAATACAAGGAGGGGGCAGCAAAGCTTTGGGATGTAGCACCCGAGTCTGCTGACTTGGATGCAACCATTCAGGATCTTGCTAGAGCCACTATGGATGATGTGGATGATAATGATGATCATGACATGCATGGTGCTGGAAGTGGAAGCGGAACCGCTTTGGGTTCAAATGATGATGATCTTGAAGTTGAAGCCACTGAAAATCCAAATCAAGATGACTTTTTTGATAATCCTTTTGATGATTGATGAACATTGAAATTGAATCATGTTTCAACTTTCATGAACTACATTTTGTAATTCAGTAATACTGTAATTGTGATGATTTCCATAATTGATATCATTGATATGGCGTATTTGAATATTTTTCAACTATCAATTGACATTTAATATTTATCTTTGGCATTTGGCATTGATCAATGATCAAGTATCATACTATGAAATGATTTAGTTTTACAATTCTGTATATTTCTCTTATTTTTTTGTATATATAATACATATATATATATATATATATATATATATATACCCATACCATACCCAAACCCCTAAAAAATTTTTTACACCCGTCTTAGGGTTCTCGTGCAGAACCCCGAACGACCGGTAACTTAAAGTCTGTTTGATGATTTCAAGTACTCATCCTGTCTGTGTCAGCTCCAGCTTTCCGTTACCTATCTCAGCCGGGTCAAGAGGATGTCTCAGCAGCCGTCAACCAGAGGTTTAGTGGATTTTAGCCAGTTTATGAAATGGCTAAGTCTGGGTCAAAAAAGCGCAACTCTGAGCCAGGGGCGCCCATGTTTTTGGGTTGTTAAATGATGTTTTTACAAGGAGTGCTCTCCAAGAGCTCTTTCTCAGAATCCAGCCTACTCCGCAGTGAGCTAGTCAACACGTTTTGAAGTTTTGCCGGACACCGGGAAACGTAAAGTGAAAAATGGTCAAATTCACAATGAAAATGATGGAAAATGCTTGAAAATATTTTAAGTCTGAGGTCAAAAAGCGCACCTGGAGGCCAGGGGCGCCCATCTTTTTGAGGCCTCAGATGGATGAATTAGGGTTTGTCACCTCAACGAATCTTTTTGTCAGATTTGATCCTACTCTTCAATGAAACTGTCAGCCAGTCAATCCAACGTGTCAGTCAATCAGAATCAATGGTCGAACGTGAGCTCCAATGAGGTTTTCAAATTCAAGTTTTCAAAAAAATGGCTATCTGGAAAGGACGCCTAAAGTCAAAGGTTGACTTTTGTTGAACTCAAGAAAAGAAGTGTGCATGAGGAAAGGAGTTAGTTAACTAAAATTAACTCTTCAGCTGACTATTTTCAAGTTGACTTCTTCTAGGCCTATTTTTAGTCTATAACTGAGCAAGATCAGCTTGCATGTGTCAGTTGACTGAACTGTTGAAGGTGGCGCCCTATTTAGGGCATATTTTTCATTCAGTTAACTGTTTTGAGAGCCAATTAGAGGCCATGCATGGGTTTTGAAGGTTCAGTTAGAGTTCAAGCGCACTTTCCAAGGCTGTGCATGCATTTGACACACCTTTGATGATAAATTCTTGTTTATTATGCATATGGCATCCATTATTTCTCATTCTGAGTTGATAAAACACGCCTTTCTCAAGTAAATTTTAATCTAAAGGTGCTACAAGGGTCAGAATTCAACGTTCTTCATAGCTACAAATTCGGAATGATCAGAGGAAGGATATTTCAGACTTCGTTTTCCACTTGCATGCAGGTTTTATCAAATCCATTTCAAGCATAGGCAAATTTCTACAGAAGAAGAGAGAAAACAAACAAATAAAAACTTCTATCTTCTGTCTTATTTTCCTCTATTCTCGTCTTAGGTTTTCTCCGCATGTCAAAGAAAACGGCAAAATCTTCAGAAACGCATCATCTGGGTTCGAGTATTTCAACATCAACGACAATACCCATGTCTTAGATTATTTTGTGAAAATTGCCCCGCTGCTTTTTTCTAGAGCACTGTGCATCTTTCCAGAATTTTCTTTGCATGTGGACCTAAAACACGTTTTTTTCACAAATCTATCGATTTGGGTTGTATAAGAATTTGATTCTACACAAAACCCATGTTCCAGATTTTCACAGGAAAAATTGTCCCCAGAGCCCCTACAGCCCCTACAATTCTCAACTGAAAACCTTTTGTATGCGGGCCTAAAACTCAATTTTTCGAAAAACGGAAGTCCGGGTTTGATCAGTTCTCCAGTGCCTACAATACCCATATGCCAGTTTTTATTGCGGAAAATTTTCCCGGGAACCCCCTACGGCCATTAAATCTCTCAACCGAAAAGCTCTTGCATGCCAAGGCAAAAGGTGGTTTTTCGAATTTCTGATGTTTTGGGTTTACTTAGAATTATTTTCTCTACAAAACCCACATCTCAAAATTTTCACGAAAAATTCTCCTACGACTGGCTATTTTTAGCCTCATCGAGAGCTGTTTTAGCTTTCCAGAAAAAGTTGTCAAAACATAGCCGTGATTATAGTCAACAGGCGAGTTTTTCAGAAGGCAGTTCACTCAAACTGGATTCAAGACCAAATTGGTCTTAATTCACAATTTCATAAGAAAAGCTAACACTGTTTTGCATCAAGCACATTCAGAGGGTTGATACTGTTGGAATTCTACGTGTGCGGTGAGTTCGTGTGCATTTCTCATAACTAGAGTGTTCGCGGTCAAACTTCGCAGTTTTGTCATGCAACACTCTTCCATTGAGAGGAATCAAAGGCGTCAAGCTGTAGAAGGAACATAGATCATCACTCCATTTACGGAGCTGCCAAAGTCACTCGGATCCCGTGCCATTATCTTCATGAAGATGGTGCGTATGTTGAGCTTGATGCTGTGCAGACTGAGTTTGAGAAGCTGGTTCGTGATAACCTAGGTGGAGATCCTGAGGCGTCCAAGTTGGATAACTTCTCAGTGATGACTGCCAGTTTCAACAAGGCGACTGGGGAGGTCAAAGACAGTCAGAGAGTGATCCAGGACGAAGAAAAGAGTTAGACAGACAGTTCATCATCGTGGACAGCATCAGAGTTCCAGATGATCACATAATCAACAAATTCTTGGATGAGATAATAAACAGAGAGGACATGGAGCAGACGCCCAGCTGGGCCCTATAGTTATTTACGAGGATGAGTCAGAAACAACAGTTAACTCAAAGTCAGTTCTTGAGTTTTCCTTGTTGATATCAGGCATGTCTATCTCATTCTTGGAGATATCTTCGCAGGAGGATAGACTTTCAGTTAGGACTAGTTAACTGATGGTAGTTATCAGTTAGCTTTCTTTTCAATAAGGATGTGCATGTTGCACATGTCTAGTTAACATTGTTTGTATCGGTTAACGGATGGTAGCTTTCCGATTAACTGTATAGTTTCTTTTATTTAGACTTAGATGAATAAAATCTCGCATGCTGTGAGACTGTAGTTGACTCAAGGTGATTTTAGGGTTGTTTGCACCTTTGATGTCTATAAATAAGAGCTTTCAGCTCATTTGTAAATAACTTTTGCTTGTGATAGAGAATTGTTGCACTGTCGGCAACATGCCTATTCTCAAGATTGGTTCACCTTTGTAAATAGAACTTTTGCACGAGAGTAATATATGTTGTACCCACCTTGCCTGTAATATTGCCTTTTTGTATCTGTTTATGAGTATTTGTCTTGATAATGAATTATTATGCCACTTGGGTTTCATGCAATTATTATGGTGAATGCTCGACTTAGTTAAATATAGTGGCTAGTTTGATTGTAGATTGTACGCGTGTCTCACCTATGCAATTTACTGTCCTAGTTGGCTATCCTTTATGTTTTGTTATCAATAAGCCTATTCGAATTGAGCAAATTGTTGTGCCACCTTGCCTTCATGTTGAGAGTTTGTACCTAAAGCTTATCGTGTGATGTGTGTGATAATAAGTCTATTCAGCCAAGCAAATTGTTGTGCCACCTTGCCTTCACATTGTGAATCTGTACCCGGCTTATCGTGTAAAACCATTCCTGCTCCTTTTCGTCATGCTCTATTTACTTGAAGAAATTGGATAGATTAAAGTATTTATTTTTAGTTGTAGTTAAGACCTGCAAAACCAAAGAAAACCCTTAGTTGCAACGTCCTTGGTTTCCTTAACCTTATGCCTCTCCCAGCTGAGTCGAAAAAGATAGGTTTAGATTACTTTACGTTTAAAACGCATACCAGCAAAAGAGGGAGCTTCCCCTCCTAATTTGACGAGCACTCATCACGTAGTGTGCATAGCTGTCCGTTTTAACTTACACACCAGAGGTGTTAGTTATTACGCCAACAGAATTCAAATTCAAATTGTAATTGATCACCAAAAGAAAATACACAGAGATACCTCAAAGATGTTTATCTCTCAGAAAAGATACAATTACAATCTACAATTTTCATTTGATTCATAATTTCCTCAGCTCGGACAATTACCTCGGCTCCTTTGCTCTTCCAATTTTACTCTATTGGCATTCAAACTGCATAACAACATTTTGGTTTATGTTCCTTATGGCATATAATTTAATCTACATGCATCATCCCTTTTCTTATTCATAAACTGCAATTTCCTTAGCTTCCTAAGGCTTGCGACCTCTTCTATACACTTCTCTCTTCACCAATTTCTTGCAACTTATCATCCTCTCTCTGAGCATTTTATAATGCATTTCAAATTGATATATGTTCGACTAGATTTTGCTTTTTTCGCTACCCCAATCTGCACTCATCTCATTTCTTTTCTTAACCATTTAATCCCTTATCCAAAACCACGACTCTTCCTAATGCTACCTCCTTTCTTCTACTTCTGTGCAATCCAATCTGCCTTCACGTTTCAACCTTTGCAAAGTTCTCCTTGGTTAAAGTGGTGCGCACCTCTGTACATACTCAGGCCTCTCCTATATGTAGCCCCCTCTTTGACTTCTAGGCAACCTTCTATGCAATGGGCAGCCTCCTTACTCTATCCTCCCTACGCTTCACCTTTTTCCTTACGTAGTAGGCCGCCTCCAATCTACTACATTTCTTTTCTTTTTCTATTTCCCCTAGCTCATTCAGCTGTGCCCCCTCCTTTTTCCTCAGGTTTGCATTTTTTGAGTCTCATAACCGTGGGGGAGATGAATGGTCTCTGTCTATTCAAGCACTTCCTCTCCTTATTAGTGTGTCAAGAGCATAGTTATACTTCATATTGTAAATAATAAACTCAGATAATGTACCTTTACCTTGCTGGAATTTTATGATTAGATGTAAGTGTTGGCCTTTGATCTTCAGTGCTGCTTCGTCAATAGGCAGAATATTAAATGTATTAACAACAAACCGATTAAATATTCTTGGACAAAGGATGTTATGCCAAATATTGGTGCAAGACTATACCCTCCTATGCTTGGACTTGAATTTTGACAAAAGTATCATTGAAAGAAGCAAATGTGTGGGCTATACCAAACAGTAACTCCCATCAATTAGCCAACGAAGCTGAAAACCAACTTCCGCAATAACTCTGCATCCATTGCTTGCAATCTCATGAAAACCGGAAAAGACTTATATTTCGATATCCTAAAGACTAATTTCCTAGAACTATTTTTGTGCGATGTTGATTGTTTCTATACTCGGATGCTCCTACATTAGACACGCCGGGTAGAGAGATTGTGAGCATATGGTGGAGTTGAGTAGTCAAACTACTCTTCCAGGTTGAATGCAACCTGCAGCAAACTCCATAGTTGTCCAAAGCGCACCAAATTATTTATTTGTCCTTCTTTTCCAACATCGTGTTGAAACATGCACCACCTTCCTGAAATGTGCTCGTTAAATTTTTCTTTGCAATTTCACCATCACAACCAACACTACGCCAATTGTTAGCATTAGCTCCAAAAGATATTCAAATCGCATGTAACCTTCACCAAGAATGTTCACCAAGATCCTTTGGAAAGGCGAGGTGATAGCATATGGGAAGGGGTCGTTAGCAACCAAACTGAATAGAAGAACAATGCTGAATTGAAGCAAGCAAAGAACCAACCATGAAGAATCCACACAACCACTTACTCAGTGGGGGGAAAGAAATTACAACAATGAATATTTCATCCACTTTACAGCAAGCATCCACTCAACAGTGGGAATTCGCCACTTAGACAGTGGGTGAGATTTGAGAGATTTAATTATTCTTTTCTCCACACTGGCGGTAAACCATTTGTTGATGTTAGAACAGCTTTGGGCCTTATCCTTCTAGCCACGACTTGTGTGAATAAATTCAATATAGCCTATCGGCTATTTAATTTATTCAAGTCAATATTAGTGAAGAGGTGCTTCACTTGGAGAATAAATAAATATTAATTATTATGGGCCGACCTCTCCTTGATAATCGCACCACTTCATATGAGACGTATTTTTTGGTGGCCAACCTTGCTTCATGAAGGGGTGCGTCCTCTCCAACGATTTGTATAGATAAGAGATCATTTTCATTCATTACACATTCAAGTTCATTCAACATAATTCGCATTCGTAGAAGAAGTTCACGCTTGAGCAGCAGATCATCATCTTGCAACAGCAGATCGATTTCAAGGAGAAGCTTATTCATTTGTATTCTTGCATCTAAGAGAGGTGCGATTATTCATTGTATAAAAATCAGCATTGTGTTGTACCTGAGTTGTAAGCAGATTTCTGCTCTTCTTACTTCAATATATAAGCGATATATTTGCTGGATTTTTCTCCCTAAAGTTGGAGGGTTTTCCCAGGGTATCTTGTTGTGTTCATTGTCTTATGTGTTGCATTTCTGGTTATTGAATATCTTATCATAAAACTAACACCATCCAAGGGTTAGAATGTGTGAAATTTAACACAAGTAAATGCAACAAATTAAATGACTGGAACAGTACTACTATTTACAGTCTTACAATGATTAATGTCTACAAAACTACGAGTGTTATTACAATATAATCAAGCTGAAAGAAAGAACTGATCTCTCACACTTATTATCTCACAAATACTAAAAATCAAACCCAACACTATTCTAATATAAATCTGATATTAAACCAGCTTCTGTAAATTTCAAAAACAGCAAACCTAACTCTCCAAAATTGCTCATAACATCCTCAAAACTTCTCCGAATGACCTACAACAAAGAGAAATTGCTTCTAGAGTGAAAGGCACCCAAATTCCCACCAAGAAACTGCAAACCAAGTGGTGCAGGAGCACCTTGCTCACAAAATGCTTTCAAAAGGCAAAATTGCAAAATTTGGATTTTCAATTGTTAAACTTTGTAAAAAAGTCTTGAGAAGACCTGTTCTAATGTATTTAAGTCCTTTAATAGGTTTTAGGCTAAGTTACCGGATGCGTACCTAGAGGCCTCGAACCCGGTTCGGGTTCGCCTGCGGGTACGCGCTGGGTACGCACAGGCCGCGAACCCGGGAGAACCCACAGGCCTGGGCACGCACCCTGTGCGTGCCCAGAGCGCATCCAGCTATTTGGTGCGCGGACCCGAAGGTACCAGGCATGTACCCGGGCGTACCTCGAAGAACCCACAGCCCAGAACTTATAAAAACATTTTTTTTTTAATTATTATTATTAATATGAGGTGCCCCTCAACCCCGTTGGGGGCGCTGCCCCAGACCCCGGTGCCCCTCGACCCGGGAGGCGTTGCCCCTAGACCCCCGAGCTGCCCCTCGACCCCACTTGGGGCATTGCCCCTAGACCCCCACAAGGGGCGCTGCCCCTCAACCCCATTGGAGACATTGCCCTCAAACTCCCATTGAATTTAATTGGTACTCTCCAAGTCCAAGTTTCCATAGTTTTCCTACAAGTCTTCATCTATAATATCGCATTTAAGGCTTTTGAAACCATACAAAACTCCATGCCGCACCTCATTTTTATGGGAAAGAGGAAGATGTAAATTTGTAAAATATATTAATATAGTATTTACTTTCAGTTTTACAAAAACAATTTTCTATTTTCATTTTGTTTAAGAATATCAACATCAACGCATTCCACATGAGGATGCCATTTTGTACCCAATTTGCTTTCAAATCAGTCAAATACAACTATCAATTGACATTTAATATTTATCTTTGGCATTTGGCATTGATCAATGATCAAGTATCATACTATGAAATGATTTAGTTTTACAATTCTGTATATTTCTCTTTTTTTTTTGTATATATAATACATATATATATATATATATATACACGTACCCAAACCCCTAAAAAAAATTTTCACGTACCCACGTACCGGGTTCTCGTACCCGAACCCGTCCCCGAACCCGAACCGGTAACTTAGGTTTTAGGTGGTCAAAATAGCAAAATATGCAAAACTTGTAAAAATTGCAAAAATTGTCAAAAATGCAAGAAAAGGCAATAAATCAGAAGTTGAGGAGTCTTTTGTGGGAAATTAGAGGGATAGGTCAATGAAGAAAGTTGAAAAGGCAGTTATTAGTTGGGAAACATCTATATAAGCATGTAAGGTCGACAAAACTCAGATTTTTGTATTCTTGAAGCATTTTATGAAATAAAGTTCCCTGTTTCCTGTAATTTTTGTGTTCTTTCTTTGTTTCAGTTCTTGTACGGACTGTATTGCAAACTAGAAGCTATATCTTTGTTTAGATTCATTAGATCAGGGTGTTTACATAATTGAAGGTGTTTTGAAAGGCTTTACATCAGATTTGGAGGCTTAAATTTTGTGTTTTGTTGAAGAACTCAGTCAAGGGTTTGAGAGTCTTGTAAAGAACCATTTCCCCATCCCACCATTATAAGTTTAGTAGAATGGTGGGATGGACCTTTTAGGATGTATATAGTATGTTTTGATTGTTGTGTGTGCTAACAGGAATAGGCGAAACAAGGATATAGAGAAATGGTTGCTGCTCACTCAGATTTCCTGAATTTTCACCATGAAAAGTGTGGCTCCAAGTGGTGTTTTGAGGAAAACAAAGTATCCAAGGATGGAAGAAGGTTTAGAATGCATATGCAGACATATCTAAATGTGTTTGGAGAAATGGTTGAGCTTTTGGAGGTTTGCAATGATATTTTCCATTAAATCCTCATTATTTTTGCATTGTTAAAGCCTAAAAACAAGGGTTCTATTGTTGGGTGTTTAATTGGGTCTTTAAGCCCCTAAGTGTTGATGAATCCTAAGTTTTGTCACGTGATAAAAGACTGTTTGAAGTCATATAGGGTTTTGGAGTTGATTCTTTGGTGGTTCCTTTGTAAATTTGGGCTAAATGGTGTGTTTTACCCATAGTTACAAGACTCGCCTAAACTCGGCGAGTACTCGCGAGTCCCGAGGTGGGTGAGGCTGGACGAGTCCCAGAGACTCGGATGACGAGTACTCGCCGAGACTCGCCGGACTCGCTGAGTCCCGTGCCAAAGACTCAGCTGTCACTTTGTGGGCTTGAGTTGGAAAAAAAACATGTTTTAAAGTTTCTTTTTTTTTTCTTTTTGCTTTTATACTTGCCTCTATTCTTTCAAAAGGCACTTCATTTCATTTTCAAGCCAAGTAAGAGAGAAAAAAGAGAGAAGAGAGCCAAAACACATTTGTATTGAAGGAAAATCAGCAAAGAGATTAAGCACCAAATGCTTATTGAATCACATTTGTGCAGATTCGTAGGTGATTTTGCTGCATCTAGAGGAGTCTACAAGGGATTGGAAAGAGATTTGCATTGATTTCAAAGAAGATTGAAGAGGTATGTTTGAGTTTTGAAGGTTTTTTTTGTTTTTTCTTAACCAAAACTTCATTTCTCTTCTTTTTTTCTTCTTTGTTTTTTCTATTTTGTTTTAGTGAAACAAAGAACAAGTTAAAAATAAATACAAACCCTAGGTGTGTTTGTTTAAGTTTTTTGTTGAACAAACCCTAGGCATTCTTGCAAAAAAAAAAAAAATTTTTATAGTTGCAAATTTGCAAACCCTAGGTTTTTTAGTTTAATTAAAAATTATACTTTGAATGCTAATTTTTTTGAAATTTATGTGTTATTGCAGCATTGTTTATATCTATAAATTGTCTCCATCATATTCACCATGTCTCAAAGTAGAAGAGATCCTTGTTGGAAACATGCCATTATTACCCCTGGGCAGAAAAAAGGAGAAGTACAATGTTTTTATTGCAAAACATTTTTTCTTGGGGGTGGCATTAATAGATTGAAATACCACCTTGCATGTATACCGGGCCGAGATGCTAATCCTTGCACAAAAGTCCCTGTTGAGGTAGTGCGTGAAGTCCAAGTGCAATTGGAAACCTTTGAGCAACAAAAAGAGTTAAAAAAGAAGCAAAAAGACGAGATGGCAGTCCTGTGTGGAGTTGGAGATTCGAGTTCTTCCATGCCTCCAATTCCTCAACGGCCTTCACCTTCAGTTGTTGGTAGTGGTAGTGGCAGTGGCAGTGGTAGCGTTAGCATTGGGCCTAGAGTTCGTGGATCTAGGCTAGATTCATATATTTTGCCACGCACTACTCCGGGTTCCCAACCATCTCTTGAGAGCATGGGTTGGAACAAGGATAAACATGATGCAGCCAGAGCTGCAATTGGAGACTTCTGGTTTTATTGCGACATTCCATTTCATGCAGCCAGGTAATTCTTCTTTTGTTTTGTTTTAAAATATATAGTTTGTTGCTTGATAGTTGATTCTTTATCTCTTGAAGTTTATTTTTAGAGCTATGTTGAATTCAAATTGAAATTATACATTTTTCAATACTAATTACTAACTTAATTTAATTTTTTTGTGTTAGGTCTCCATATTGGCAAAATATGATTGATGCAGTTACTGTTTGTGGGGCGGGGTTCAAAGCCCCTAATGATGAAGAGATAAAAGGCCCCATTTTGTCCCAAAAAGTGGCTGATGTGAAAGCCAAAATAGAGGAGCAGCGAGAAGTTTGGAGGACGAAGGGTTGCACCATCATGACCGATGGTTGGACCGATAGAAGAAATAGGACATTGCTCAACTTTCTTGTTTCTTCCTCAGGTAAATATTTTACTTCCTAAAATGCATTGCTTTAGTGATTAACATTGAACAATCAAGATTTTAAATTTATATTTTTTTGAATCATTTATTTTGTTTATTTTTCAGGTGGTACCGTGTTCATTAAATCTATTGATGCATCCGGCCACAGCAAAAATGCTGAATTCCTTTGTGAGGCTTTGGAGGGTGTCTTGGCTGAGGTAGGAGAGGAGAATGTGGTGCAAATAGTCACGGATAATGCAGCAAATTATGTTGCTGCAGGTAGACTATTGATGGATAGGCACCCATCATTGTTTTGGACACCTTGTGCCGCTCACTGCCTTGACCTCATATTGGAGGATCTTAGCAAGCTTGACTGGATCAAAGCATGTGTGGAGACTGCAAGGAATATTTGTAAGTTCATATATAGTCACACATGGGTCCTCAGCCTTATGAGGCAATACACGGGGCAAAAGGAGTTGGCTCGCCCTGGGGTAACACGCTTTGCTACCAACTTCATCACTCTACAATCCTTACTGCAGTCAAAGGGAGCTTTGAGGCGGATGTTTGTTAGTGAGGAGTGGTCTTCCTCAACATATTCTAAGACAAATGCAGGGGTGAATGTGTCAAGTTGGATTTTTGATGAGCAAAGCTTTTGGGTGCCTACTAAGGAGATTGTCAAGGTAAATGTAATAAGTAATTAGTTTAGTAACATTATATTTTCATTCTTATTTTTATTTTATTTGCTTATTTTTGTTGACATCTTACTTATGTCAATGTTTCATAATAATTGCAGGTCACAGAGCCTTTAGTGGTTCTATTACGAGTTGCTGATGGGGAGAAGCCCGCAATGGGCTACATATACGAGGGCATGGATAGGGCCAAAGAGGCCATTAGATCCATTTATGGGGGAATTGATAGTAAGTATCAACCCATTTGGGAGATCATTGATAGACGATGGCACCTCCAGCTTCACAAGCCCCTACATGCAGCAGCATATTTTCTCAATCCGGCATTCCAATTCCGCAAAGAATTCAAGGCGGATGAGGAGGTTTTGAGTGGGCTCTACACAGTCATTGAGCGGATGTCTGATTCTCATGTTGGAGCCCAAATTGTCACCGAGATAGAGATTTTCAGACTTGCACAAGGAGATCTCTTTGCAAGAGATATATGCAAAGATACTCGATCGATATTGCAGCCAGGTAAAAATTTATTAAGGGCATAATAGTAGTTTAAAAATTATCACTTTTCAATCTTTTATATTCAATGTTCATATTATAATTAAATATTCACATTTTCACAATGAGATTTATTTTTTTTCTTTTTCTCATCTCAGATGCATGGTGGGAGAGATTTGGTGCTAAAGTACCAAATCTTCAGAGGATTGCAATTCGAGTGTTGAGCCAACCATGCAGTGCCTCGGGTTGTGAGCGCAATTGGAGTATGTTTGAGCACATACACTCCAAGAAGCGCAACAGGTTGTCAGTGCAGAGGTTGAATGATCTTGTTTATGTTTATTACAACCTGCGCCTTCGCCATAGACAGATATTGGGCACTGACTTGTCACCCATCACATTGGAGGAGGTTGATCCACAATCAGATTGGATCACTGAGAGTGAGGATCCTGTTTTTACTGATGAGGACTTTGATTGGGTCAACCAGGCGGATCGAGAGGCAGAGGCAGTAGCCATGGCAGAGGAGGAGGATAGAGCAGGAGGAGACACCTTGCATGCTGGTTTGGGTGCCACTGAGTCTGACACTGAGACACAGGCAGAGATGATGGCTGCAACATCATTCAGGACCTATCTTAGACGTCTACGCAGGAGGACTAATGCTTAGTGATGCAGGCTCCTTTGAGCCATAGACTTATAGGCTTATAGCTTTTGTTTTACTTTTGTTATATGTTTCGAACTTTTGATGCCATGGATTTCATATTCCATGAGTATTGTATACACTATACATTTCAAAACATTTATATATCTAACTATTTTGACTCTTACTACTATTATTTGTATTAAGTAATTACTTATTTCCTTCAGCCAAAATTTGCGTTTATACTTATGTGATCAATATATGTTTGTGTATAGGATCATAGTAGTTTCTATTTCATGATGTTATTGTGTATTTAAGGTTTATTTACTAAAGGGTGCATGAAACAAGCTTTAAATCCTTAAAAATCTCTGAATTTCTTGGGTTTTTCTATTTGCCGAGTCTTTGCCGAGTCTTGGGCGAGTCTGGGCTCCGAGTCCGAGTCCGAGTCAAAAATCGGCTTGCCGAGTCCGAGTCTTGTAACTATGGTTTTACCAGTGGACAGCCTATTGGTTTCCATATATTTTCCAAAACAACTGTGCTTTCTGTTGAAGTATGTTGAATAAGGCTGAAATGGGTTCCTAAAAATGTATTTAGTCTGTGGAGATTCAATGTCGATTGCAAGATACACCCGATTTAGTGTTTTGGGCACTTACAAGCAAGTTTTGGTCTTTGAGTGCAAGAAGTTGTGAAGCTGATGAAATTGTGTCACGAGGAAGTGATATTGCTTTGTTCCTGTCAGAATAATGATGGTTAAGATGACTTTGGGACTTGGTAAAGGTTTGGAGCCAAGATTTGTTGTTTTAGTGCTTGTAGCAATATGGATTCAAGGTGCTAATTGGGTGTCTTGGTGTGAATGTTTGATGAGTTGATTGTTTCAGAGGTTTCTCAATCGGTTTTTGCTTTAAATCAGTCAAATTGATGTTGGTTAAGCTATATTTGAATCTGATAAGGGTCTGTAGTACTGATTTGGTGACTATGGTGGTTGGTAGCCTTAAGAATGGTAAGTAAATCTGATGGATTTTTAAGTGAATCATTGGTGATTGTTTAATTTGATCTTCTCCATTTGAGTTTGGATTAGAAGTACCCCTGATGTTGGTTGTTTTAGTAGATGCCCTTGCATCAATTGGTATCAGAGCTAGTAGATTCTAATGGTTTAGTTTGTTGAAGTTGTTGTTAAGTTTGGCTGCAAGTGTTTGATCCATCTAAGTTGCAGAGAGGAAGAGTTCTGAGAGTTGTGTGTGGGCAGACAAGCTGAGATCTGTGGTCACCATCCTCCAATGGAGATTAAGCTGGGTAGAAGGTGCAAAGTAAAAAGAGTGAGGCATCTTCTAGGATATGTTGTTGGGTAAGATGGATGGTTTGCTGAGTTGGTGAGTTGTGTGGTGAGGCAGTAAAGAAAGATGGATACCGAACTGAAGAAGCACTTGAGTTTGCAGCCTGAAGAGTACTCCATTGATGGGAGTAGATGAAAAGACAAGTTGGTCAGAGAAGGTCAAGGATGAATTGTGAAAAAAAGAGGGAAGATTGCTGAAGAGAAGCAAAGTGAAAAGGCAGTCCTGTGTCCTTTGGTTGAGAAAGAGTTGGTGGAAAGTTGAGACTGGTGAAAGGGCAGTCCTGTGTCCTTTTGAAAGAGAAGATGATTGTGAACCTGATAGGCAGAAAAGAGAGATGGCAAGAGACAAGTGAAGACAGTGAAGATGGTGGTGAACACAAAGCTAAAGGCAAGGTTGGGACCAAGACAGATGAAGATTCAAGATGAAGAAAGAAGAAGCAGTCTAAGGCAGATTTGAAGTTGTTTTGCAGATACAAGCAAATTTGATACCATATGTTTCCAAGGGACTTGGAAATTTTTTGTTGGTTGGTTGTATGGTGCAGGAGCACCTTGCTCACAAAATGCCTTCAAAAGGAAAAATTGCAAAATTTGGATTTTCAATTGTAAAACTTTGTAAAAAAGTCATGAGAAGACCTATTCTAATGTATTTAAGTCCTTTAATAGGTTTTAGGTGGTCAAAATAGTAAAATATGCAAAACTTGTAAAAATTGCAAAAATTGTCAAAAATGCAAGAAAAGGCAAAAAATCAGAAGTTGAGTCTTTTGTGGGAAATTAGAGGGATGGGTCGATGAAGGAAGTTGAAAAGGCAGTTATTAGTTGGGAAACATCTATATAAAGCATGTAAAGTCGACCAAAACTCAGATTTTTGTATTCTTGAAGCATTTTATGAAATAAAGTTCCCTATTTCCTGTAATTTTTGTGTTCTTTCTTTGTTTCAGTCCTTGTACGGACTATATTGCAAACTAGAAGCTATATCTTTGTTTGGATTCCTTAGATCAGGGTTTTAGTACATAATTGAAGGTGTTTTGAAAGGCTTTACATCAGATTTGGAGGCTTAAATTCTGTGTTTTATTGAAGAACCCAGTCAAGGGTTTGAGAGTCTTGTAAAGAACCATTTCTCCATCCCACCATTATAAGTTTAGTAGAATGGTGGGATGGACCTTTTAGGATATATATAGTATGTTTTGATTGTTGTGGGTGCTAACAGGAACAAGCGACTCAAGGATATAGAGAAATGGTTGCTGCTCACTCAGATTTCCTGAATTTTCACCATGAAAAGTGTGGCTCCAAGTGGTGTTTTGAGGAAAACGAAGTATCCAAGGATGGAAGAAGGTTTAGAATGCATATGCAGACATATCTAAATGTGTTTGGAGAAATGGTTGAGCTTTTGGAGGTTTGCAATGATGTTTTCCATTAAACCCTCATTCTTTTTGTATTGTTAAAGCCTAAAAACAAGGGTTCTATTGTTGGGTGTTTAATTGGGCCTTTAAGCCCCTAGGTGTTGGTGAATCCTAAGTTTTGACACATGATAAAAGACTGTTTGAAGTCATATAGGGTTTTGGAGTTGATTATTTGGTGGTCCCTTTGTAAATTTGGGCTAAATGGTGTGTTTTACCAACGGACAGCCTATTGGTTTCCATATATTTTCCAAAACAACTATACTTTTTGTTGAAGTATGTTAAATAAGGCTGAAATGGGTTCCTAAAAATATATTTAGTCTGTGGAGATTCAATGTGGATTGCAAGATACACCTGATTTAGTGTTTTGGGCACTTACAAGCAAGTTTTGGTCTTTGAGTGCAAGAAGTTGTGAAGCTGATGAAATTGTGTTACGAGGAAGTGATATTGCTTTGTTCCTATCAGAATAATGATGGTTAAGATGATTTTGGGACTTGGTAAAGGTTTGGAGCCAAGATCTGTTGTTTTAGTGCTTGTAGCAATATGGATTCAAGGTGCTAATTGGGTGTCTTGGTGTGAATGTTTGATGAGTTGATTGTCTCAGAGGTTTCTCAATGGGTTTTTGTTTTAAATCAGTCAAATTGATGTTGGTTAAGGTATATTTGAATCTAATAAGGGTCTGTAGTATTAATTTGGTGACTGTAGGTGGTTGGTAGCCTTAAGAATGGCAAGTAAATCTGATGGATTTTTAAGTGAATCATTGGTGATTGTTTAATTTGATCTTCTCCATTTGAGTTTAAATCAGAAGTATTGTTACACCCCGAAATTGTATAGCTACTATTTTAGCAATGCTTAGAGCATTCTGTTTGTAAGGAAGAATTTGGATGAATAAAATGTGTTGGAACTTGTTATCAATTTAAGAATCTTTTTACATTTTATGATTGACTCATTCTATGTTCTTGATTGATGTTATTCTTGGGTAAAGCAATGCATGAAAGAAGATAATTAGTCTTGCTTTTTATAATTGATTTATATACTGCAAAATGTTATGAGCAAGTAACTACCGTGGTTTTGTGCCAATGGATGCAAGAACAGGAACCATTCCTCCAGGCGGAGGGGAGACATCACTCAGGAGAGGGGCTTGGTCGGATAACCAGTAAAGTAAATCAGTTGAGCATACACACACTTCACTAAAGGGTTTAGAGGAACTGAGTCAAATAGGTTTATCTTGATAAGTCATCCTTAGGCTTAGGAGTTTTGGATTACTTCTTTGTGCTTTGTGAGTGGTGTTACTTGTTAACCTGACTTACTGTTCTGTGACCCTGAATGTGGAACATGAATTGATATATCTAAACATAGGCAGGATGTATATGTGTATACGTGTATCTCTCATATGTATGTATCAATATGTATGACATGGCGATACAGACGTGTGTTGGGCAATTATCATGCCATACGCCTGTGTCGACATGGCGTACATACAAATACATACACATGATGGTATAAATGGATTATACACATCTATAAACATATACACACTATCTATGATGTTTTATTATAACATTATTATATTGCCTTGAATTTACAGTTAAACATATATACACATATTTGCACAAATAGGTATATTGAAAGTATGTTGACTGGCTCACAATACACGTATTTGTATGATTTTATGCAAATGTGTATATGTATATTTAAGTGTAAATATATATAGATAAATATATATATATATATATATGTTATTATAGTCTAACCAAAATAAATATATATGTATTTATTTTGAGAAATAAAACTATAATAGACTATATATAATATAATACATTATATATGTATATATGAATTTATATATTTTAAATATATAAAATCTTTGGGAAATAAATGAATTAGCTTTCTTAGCCATTTGGTAAAAATCGTATAAAATTTACCATGGGAAATAAAAGACTTAGTCGCTTGGTGAATATCGAATTTTTATACCATGGAAATAAACTATGTTTTGCAAATTCCTTTCACTGTGGTAAAGTTGGGAGAAATACGCCAAGTTCAAAATTAAGCCAAGGTCGAACTTTTGAAAAATGGAAAATAAGGAATTTGCGCTGCTGCAAATACACGCGCACAGTAGACCAGGTTGCGGCTTGTAAAAACGCATTACTGTAAATGCGTGAGGGAGTCTGAAGTTTAGGCCAGGTGGGACGCAATGTGCTAAGACATTTTCCTGCAATGAATGATAAATCCGCCATTTTTGACGCCACTACAGAGGACGCCTGTAGGTGTCACTCAACCGCATTTTACCATGTGATGTTTGAATCTATCTTCCTGAATGGAGGTCGACTCACCATCAATTAGCTGAATAAGTAACTATATTGCTGCCACAGCATGATTGACATTTTCAAATAAGGGAGGTGTCGATTCTCATGCCAAAACGGTAGCTTGGCATGAGAATCCAAATCCTATAAATTGAGTTCATTTCCTTATCATTTTTACCAATTCACAACTTGCCTTTGCTATTTTCGAATTTGCTTTTGAGAGCCACAATTCCCCTTTGCCATTTTGTTCAAGCTTGAGAAAATCATTTGCTGCATACATACATGTACACACCTGTTGTAGGAATCAATTTTGAGATAAGAAATAATCTGCATTTCCAGAAATTAAACCCAGTCATTCTGAGCTTCAGCTTAAGGATTAGAATCTGGAAGGAAGAGTAAGAGAGAGGGATTTAATAAAGGAAGGAACAAAGGGAGCTGCTAGCCTACTAGTAATTGTATCAGAAGCATTCACAAGCAGCAAGGAGGCCAGCTAAAGGAAACAGGCATGAGTGTCATATTCCTAATATCTCTATGTTAATTTGTAAATAGATGAAACTACATGTTTACTTTGTGCATTAAATTGTATTGTAGTATAAGTAGACCAGTCAAGTAAAAGAGAAAATCAGTTTCCTGTGTATGACTGCATAGACTAAGAGGAATAGCTTGTCTGCATTATGAAGGAATAGCTTGTCTGCATTTTATGAAATTGTCTTGTGTGCAATTTAAATAAGGGAAAAAAGGGAATCTGTTATTCCACTTCATTTTGGGAAAAGGAATTTACTTTGATGGAATGCATTTGTGTGTATACTGCTTGATCTCCTTATATAAAGGAAATGAGGAAACTAGCTATTTAATACTAGGACAAGGATGAAACCAATACCAAGGTTAGTCTAAAGCTTAAAGTTAGTAGGTTAACTAGGAAAAGCTATGTACTCCATGGATAAAAATTTCCAAGATAGGAGTTACCTAAGGGACACTTGTTGACTGCTTTTCAATTCCTAATTAGGTAGACTGATGTAGGAGGTCTTGGGTGATTGACTACCCATGGTAAAGGACTTAGCCTACGCGTAGGATAAGATAGCCTCAAGTCAAACTGAACCTGACTTAGTGCATGTGATAGATGACCGTTAGTTTAATACTGCCGAAACACTTTGGCCAAAGTAGTGTAGTACACCTACGTCCACTTAAACTGTGAGACGATTACACTGTCAATTCACTGTTGTCCAGATTACATGCTAGATTGAGATTGTGGAATTACAAGGATTTAGTTATGTAGGACACAACACTATGCTCAGTTGGTTAAAACAGAATCAGTTACCCAACCAATCTCTTCATAGAAGGGAGGGTCGTCTACTTAACAGTAAACATGCGGGGGACCGCATTATAAGTCTGTGGTTGGCGGAAAAGCACCTGAGTGATGTTTCTCCTCCACAACAGACTTCTAATTGAACCAAGGTTTGAAAGAACCTAGACCATCTTATTCCTATTTGCTCAAAAGCTTCCGAGCTGTTTTATACTTGTATGTATTCTTACTCTGTTATTTATTTGGAAAGGAAAGTAATGATGTAATATGTCAATTGTTTCTTTAATATGAAATGTTGCAATGAAAAGAAAAGAAAAGTTTATTTACTTTATCATCATGTATGCTTTTCCTTGTATATTATTTGTGAAAGTAGAAAATTTTTAATTACCCAGTATGGGGGTTGTTACAAGTACCCCTGATGTTGGTTGTTTTAGTAGATGCCCTTGCATCACAAAGCTCAATAATTATTTGGTACGAATTTCAAGAGCTTCCAGGCATGGTACAGCCTCATAAAAGGGGCGACCTTCTCCATAAAATCAAATAATTCTTAATAAAATCTGAAAATGCACAATAAGAGTCGCCTCAAGCATAGGAATGAGATGATCAAATACCCACATCCAAAATAAATTTACTCTAAGAGCTGCAAACCAAAATCTACTTCAGCTATATGACAACCAACAATTACAGAAACTGAAGTATCACCAAAATTTGTCAACTTTGAAGCACAATCTACTAGTTTGGATGAGAAGCAGTAATATTTCCAACTAGGTGTTATCTTTCAAACACGAAATTGGTTCTTCGCTAGGAGGTATGCATTCCTCGGAGCCAAAACTATGAAGTCATTCTGACACCATAACAATAGCATAAACATTGGATCCCCAAATGCTAGAGACAAGCCTTTCTTTTATAGAATTGGAGATGACCTTTCAAATTCCAAAACTCCCTCCAAGAAAGGGACGCCCATTCACCTTTCGAAATATTTTAATTATAAAATAAACTTTATTCACCTTCTCTTAGGTGTCCAAGGCAAAGGGGCATAATAAAATTTATAAAATATTTAATTACCTCACAATGAGGTGTCCACCCTTCAAGAGCCACCTTTTAAAACAACTTAAGTCATTAATACTAGGCCAAGGGGCCAAATATCACATTATAATAATTTAATGACTTAAATAATTCATTCCTCCAAAAAGCATCTCAAAAAGCCAAATCCAGAATTGCCCAACCTGAAGTAGAAAACTTACTGAACTACTGCCAACCTGAGCACTACTAAAAATAGTAAAGTTTGAAAAGCTGCTCAATTCACTTGCATGTTATATCATTGTGAAGCTTTTTGAAAACCCAAAAAGAATCTGCTATCCAAAACTCAAAACTCTAATGTGTAGGCTAAAAATAGCAAGTTTCAGGAAAGGTTGTCAGATGGAGATGCATGCTACACCATTCCGAAGCTCTCCAAAAACCCAAAAATCTCCACCAGACATGCATCAAAAACTCTTACATGCAAACCTTCAAAAAAACATCAAAACCTCCTATAAAATAGGAAACCCTAATTTTACCTCTGACAAGCCTACGAGCTTCCGGAAATAGGCTATCAGTCACAGAAGAGCATATGGCGAAAATGGGGACATTACACCTTTCTCCAACAACATTGCATCCTCTCACTTCTCCCCCTGTGGACTCATGTCCACCATAGTCCAACCTCCTCTACCAAATGTTTTTTATTCCCCTCTTCTCCTTCGTGGAATTCATTCCGCCACTAACCAACCACCTCCACCAACTTCCACCTGCAAAATCCTCTACCATCTCTACACACAAACACGCAACATCTACAACATGCTCTTGTTCTCTATCCATCTCTTCTACCATCTCATCTGAAAATAAAATAACATCATAAAACTGATTTACCTCATCTTCATCCACAACTGCAACATCAAATTTCACTGCGACATCTTCCACATCCTCGTCAGATGCAACCTTCCGTTCATCTTCCTTCGCTACAACAACAAGCTTCGACATCCATTCTTCCTCAATCGCCAACATTTGTGCGAACAAATCTTCATTTTCACCATTCGCTCCAACCTCTCTACTGCTCACTTCATTCTTTTCCTCCCTTTTCTCCATGCCTTCCTCATGGCATGTCTTTGCTGCAATTTCTTTGGTAGGGGCTACATCTTCCTCCTTCCATCTCGGATTGCTATCATCACTCTTCTCGCTCCTCTTTACCACTTTCCTCTCACTTTTCCCAACATTTTTTTCCAATTTCTCGATCCTCGTCTCAATCTTTCCCACTTCTTCATAGACCATTTGTCCCATCTTCTCAAACTTCTCATTCTCCACTTTCTCCCAATACTGCTCCCAAAACAAATTTCGCACAAGTCTCCTCACGACCCATCCCATCTTGTCTGTTGCAATCTCACCTCAACTCACATCGCTTCGCGGTTTCCATCTCTCAATTGCTTAGAGCTTCTCTACCTACAAAAATCCTCTTGAGCTCTCCACAGCCACTTAAGACTTACTTTTTAGTGCGAACTGCCTCACGGTCAACAATCTGTTCACACAACTCCACCCACCAGTCCTGGCACAAGCTGCCTCACGTTCAGCACTCTACCTATGCACTCGGGATCACGAGCTCTGCTAGCAAGTGATGCAATTCAAAGGAAGGGTGCTGCATTTTATTGAATATTTCAGACCTCTCCCAGCTGGCCACTCCATACTTACACTTCCATTCACTCATTCTGAGTGTGCAGCAGTTTTCTGGATAGTCTATGACATTTTTTGTTTGGATTTTTTACTCTCAGCTCCTTTGTTAATGTCAACAGCAGCGGTAACATCTACAGCAGTCAAGGCAGATCAATACCCTGTAGATTTATATTCATTCCGAGTATGATAACAGTTGTATGAGAAGTAAATATAACTAAATAATCAGCTACAGCAGATCTGGTAAGAATTGAGAAATATTCATGATTTAGATCTGGTTTTCTGTGCCCACCTACAGCAGCAACATTATGGCATCACTTTGAGGTCAGAAATTAGGTTACAACATTCTACGTATTTCTGATTTTATATCGGCAAATAACAGTATGAATATTTATCAGCATACATAAGAGATCTGAGTGGGCAATTCTTTGTGAAATTACTCAATGATTGCAAAGTGTTTGTGAAAATGTCAATGACCTGTTCAATGCATGACAACTGTTTGTGAATATACCTATGATCATTAATGATAGTTGAATATTTTCTTCATTACTAAACTCAAAAAGATTGAATGTTCAATGTCCCACCAAACTGTTTAACGAAATGTCTGAAAGTTGAAAATTGAGAAATTTGCAAGTTTGTTGGAATTTCTTGGTAGGGACATTACAATGACTAAAACATCCTTTTGGAAAGGTATGCTAGAACATAGCCTGGGTAATAATGCCATTAATCTTCTCAGATCTTAGACTACTATGCATGGTTTCTAAGCCTCAGTCATGAAGTTCCTTTTACACATGAAGGAACAGTTAAGTAATCAAAAACGAAAGTTTATATATACTCCACTTGTGTTTCTTTGGGGCAGTAGTTATGGATTTTTTCTTTATAAATGAAGAACCTATGGTTGACCCCCAGTTTACCAATCCAGAAAAAGAAAATCGGTATTGATAGGAAAAATTAGATTATAAATAATTGGGCTAAAAGGCTAAAGATATATTGTCCAAAATAAGCTGAAACAGTAAGATAGTTACGACAACCTAATCCCCAAGAAGAAAAAGGAAAGTATTAATTTGGGATTAGACTTTACAAAGAAATTAGTACACAAAACAAATTCATAAATGTACAGTGCATATCTGTATTCTATAGAAATTAATATATCTGAATTCTGGGAGCTAGCAACCGATGCATTACAAGTTTTCTGCTGGGCACAAATATGAAGGGACCTATCAACTGCAGATGAAAGGCAAACAAACAACACAAACTTTACCAAATAATCCTTGATATAAGAAAGGTACAAAGCATTACAAAAACAGCATATCAGTTAACATGAAACAAAGTGTCCTGCTTGGAATGATGTCAAAATAAGCAAAACAAACCTCCAACTCTCGGTCAACTTGTGTTCTATCTTTAACACTGCTGTATAATTGTGACCGGAGAACAAATGGCTTGGTTGCCACCTAGAAAAATAAATATTTTCATTAAGCAACATAACTCAAAGATAATTACACAAACTGTAAGGTTATCAAAAAGTTGCAATATTGAACATTTGATACTTGATCAAACTGATGGATATGGACATTATAAGTATACTCTTGGTTCAGAACTTCAACTTTCAGTTTGTAGGACAAATTTTGTAGTTATTATGCATCATGGTTTTTTCATGAACAACTTTAAGGACCCAAACGAAAAATACAGCAACAGTCAACAAATCCATGCACAGAAGTATCCAAACCTTTTCAATCTTGGGAAACTGGGATCGCATTATCTTCAGAGCAATTAATGTATCTTGGAACATAATGAAGTCCTCTGCAATTTGAAGTAATATAGAATATTAGTTAAATTATGCACCAAATGCAGTTCAGATATTTTACAAATCTTGAAAGTAATCAATTCAATATGTCAAATACAGATTTTACTTAAAATGAAATGCTAATTAATGAAAGTTTGAAGTATCTTATATCAGACAAAAAGAATATTCATTACAGCTTTTAATGAAGAGTAGTGAATGGAGTAATGTGAGGGAGTGAAGTTCTGCAAGTGTGTGAAGTTGTTCGAGCAAAAGGAATGAAGCAAGCAAATGAGGAGAAAAGAACAACAGTTGCAGATCAAGGGGGGGAGGTGGTGTGAGTTGAGAAAATAGTTTGGGTGAAGGAGCATGAGGATTGAAAATGGGCAGAGTATGAGAGGGGAACAAGAGTAGTGCTCAAAATCTGTGCGGGTGAAAGAATCTAATTGGGAATTGAATGGTCACCAACAAAGTCAGAAGGAAATCTCCTTAAAGATTGGATTGGATCTGAAAATAGTGTTTCTTTGTAGACCATTCATAATGCTGTGACAGTCATTGTGCCCTAATTATCCAGAAAAAATGGTGAAAATTATTCTTGGGGCCAAACCCTCTGGACCAATGGATTGATGAATAGGTATATTAGAGTTTTATTTTGTTCCTTTCAAGACAACACAAAAGGGAACAGCATGTAAGAATGAACCTTTCTTCAAATTAGAAGAGAAAGCCCCCTTGTAACTAAAACATAAACTATAACCCTAGAACTCTAAACTATGGATATAACTGTCTTTTGGTTCTTAGGTATGGGCACAAGACCAAACAATTCTTCTACACAAGATGAGAAATTTTAGAATATTTTGACTTAATGTTACTATCTAACCGATGACAGCTAACATACACTCACACTTTCTGATAAAAGCAAAGACAAAACCTTTCTTCAAATTGTAAGGGAAAGCTCCCTTGTAACTTAAAACAAAAATGAACCTTGGAACCTAAGGAAATGACCTCTGGGTTTTTGCAATATGTAAAAGTTAACTCTCTAGGTTTTGAGAATGCATTGCAAACAAACTAAAGAAATTGCCTATCTTTTTAGTTCGCAGACAAGGGCATAAAGTGTATCAACACTTCTACTCAAGATGAGAAATTATTTTATCTTTTCTTGACAATTAGCACCTAAAATAGCTAACAAATGATCACACTCTCTAGCTAAAAGTAGAGACTAGAAAGCTTGAGTACATCACAAAATTTAGGATTGGATAATACACACAAGATATTATGAATTTAATATGGAGATTTGTATGCAAAGCCACAAATCCCAAATCAATAACTACTGCAGTACAAAGCCTACAATAAATATCAAACACTACAAAATTCACAATATCACAAATAAAACACATAAGTGGGCTTGAATATCAATTTCAGCTGCAAGTAGGCATAAAATCACCATTACCAAAGTCTAAGTGCCAAAAACACTTCTTTACAGAGTGTTTACAAGATTTTTTGCATGCAATTTATTCAAAATAAAAAAAAAGTATACAGAAAGTTCCTACACTAAAAATAGTTCACTTGCATACAAAACAAGTTAAAATACACAATCATCTTCAAATCTATGCTCCACGGGGTTTCGGGGATGGGGAGTACCCGGTACAGCGGGACGAGTTTTCGGTACGGGGGTACTTTTGGGTCATTTTTTAGGGGACGGCAGAGGACGGCTGATAAAAAAATAGGGAATTTTTTTAAAATATAGAGAAATTTCAAATGTTCATAGCATAACATTGATAAAGCATTCATTCTAGACATTGTATAAGCTTAATAGTATAATGCATATCATTAGACTTGAATTGAGATTTCACATGAGAATTGACAAACAAATTAACAAAATTCAAATGCTTTTCATTATCAATGTGCATACATATCATATAAAAGTCTGATGATTATAACCAAAATGCCCAAAGGCTCCAAGTCTCAACAATGAAATGACATGATAAACATAAAACTAAGAAAATATATCACTGTCCAAGGTCCCTAATCAGCAGAAGGTAGGTCTAAATCACCATTGCCCTCGCCATCGGAGCTCGAGTCTAAGTCAGTGTTAGTGTCCATGTCAATAGAAGGATCTGCCTAAATCAATGGAACCCCAACCAATCCCTCATGTGCATCCTCCTCCTCAATCTGCATAGCATCTTCGGGATTAACATCCCAACATAAGGCTGGAGTCTGACGATACTGACTAGTCTGGAAATCCTATAGCCGCAAAGCACTGTGTACTGCCACCAACTTCTCCGATCATCTAGAGGTAAGGCAGTTCCTCTTGATTGATTGGATGAAGCTATATGTGGACCAATTCCTCTCTGCAACAGAGGAACTGGCAACCTGTGAAAGAAGGTGAATGGCAAGTAATCTCAACTCAGGTGCATCCTTCCCATGCCACGTCCACCATCCAATAGGGTCGGTTTGAGCCAATGTATAAGACATAAATTAGGTTAAGTTGCTTTTCCTCATTTTAGGGCATATATAAGACATAAATTAGGTTAAGTGGCATGGGGTGTCCCTTGTGGGCCTGCCCATGCCTTTTTTTCATTTTAAAAAACTTTAATTTTTTATAAAAATGTGTATTTTTTGCTATTGGGCCGTAGGATACTTCTAGCTGTACCCGGTACGGATGAGGGACGGCTGGGAAGTTTCAGGTACTTCTAGAAGTACCCTACGTCCCCTACCTTTTGCCAAAAGTCCCCTGGAAGTGCCGGGTACTTGGAGGGCAAAAAGGGACAACTAGGGGACGTTTCTTGGCCGTCCCCGCGTCCCTGTTTTGTACCCGGTACGGGAAACAACATAAAAACACAGGGGACGCGTCCCCGTGGAGCATAGCTTCAAATACATTATCTAAAATAGGAAATCCTTAAATAGATTATCTAAAATTAATTGTCTCCCAAAAATAGAAGTGACAAAAAATAGTTGTGGTTAAAGTAGTGTGGGCTTAAAATAGCCAATCTCATATAGTTGACTCCTCTCAACAATTATGATGTAGCTTCCCCATTCTGAGCATGGTAGATCCTCTAAAGAGACTTGAAGCTGACAACTCACCAAGCAATCTTGGTGACTTGAATTCAAAAACTGTCATCCTTTATTCTCTCTACAAACTTGCAAAACCTTGGGATTTTTAAAGCTTAAGCCTTGTTACATATGACCCCCGATAGTCTATCATGGATTCAACCATTGATAGTGATCTTGAAACACCTTGAGGGAAGAGTGAAAAAAATGATAACTTCTTTGTGTTTGCTTTTCAAACCCTAATTACCTTATGCCAAATCTATGAGCTTGGTGTTATGAAAGCCTGTTGAAGTGCTGAAAGAATGAAAATAAGTTTTTATTCTTGGACAATTGTGATGAAATTTGAACATTTTTCTGCTAACAATTAACAAGATGCTAAGAAACTTGCTCCAATGTGTTAGTTTTATGATCAGAAATGCAATAGCAGAAAACTCAACATATGAAACAATGAACACAGTGATTACCCTGGGAAAACCCTCCTACTCGAGGGAGAAAAAACCAGCAACAATATTCTCTTACATATTATAAGAAAAGTGCAGAAAACTGCATACAAAATCATGCCCTAGAATAGGCTGAGTCTCATACAATGAGAAATAGCACTTCTCCTTGAAGCAAACCTTAGATGCACTAATGATAACACTTCTTCAAAGTCTGATCTGCTGCTAGGAGGCAAACTGCTGCTGAAGATATTCGAATTGGAGTGAATTGATTGCTTGATCAAATGAGAGGACTTCATCCTCTTTATATACAAAGCTGGGCGGCCTCCTCTCTAGGTCGGCCCTTAGAAAAATATAATTTATTTATGAAGCAAAGGCCAACCTGCCTTTAATTAAGAGAAAATAGCTCTCGAAGCTATAAAACACTAACACAATGGAACCCTTGCTACCAATGAAGCCTTTCTCAACAATGACCAAAAACACAATGGCAAACACTTCTATGAGGATAAGACACTCGAATAAAGCTATCTTGACTTTTTTTTACCTCCTCACTTAGACGCACATTTGAGAGTTTAAGGACCATTTTTTTGTTTTGCTTATCACTTTTAGTTTTGACTACCCATTGATAAGAGTCATAAGACACTTTTTAGACATTTGGTGGAACTTTCTTCTGTTTTTGACTTGGAATTTGGTTTCTTCCATGCAAAATCTCGCTTCTTGAGTCCATATGCACTTTTTATGTTTTGATGTTTTCTTTCCTCACCCAAGCGCTCTATTTTGACCCTTGATGACCTTCTTGAACTTGAAACTTGCCATTTCTCTCTACAAGCACACTTTTAAGTGATTTGCACCTCTTTTTCATGTTTCTATGGTGACTGAAGTGATTTTCTCTCTCTAGGTGCATTTTAGAACTCCTTGCACTTTTTTTTCTAAAAACTTGTTCATTTCCTCCCCAATCATGCACTTTTGAGCTTTTTGCACCATTTTTCATGTTTTTGAGTTCATTTAAGTGACTTGGGCACACTTTTTGGATTTGTATGCGTTTTTTAACATGTTTCATCACTCATTTAGGTGATAAGGCACTCCTTTTGTGGTCTCCATGTACTTTTCCTAGCAAATTTATGTTCATTGAGGTGGTTAGGTCCACTCCTAGGGTCTTTGTACATTTTTTCATGTTTCCATGTTCGCTTAAGCGAATGAAGCATGATTTTTGGGCCTTGGTGTCCAATTTTGTTATATTCTAATGTCACTTTACTCTCCTAATTAAAAAGCACTCCCTTTTGTCACTTAAGGGACTTTTTTCTAATTTGAAATCGACATGGGGCAACTCATGCACTTTTTTTGCTCAACTTACCTTTTGTCCCAAAAAAATCACTTTTTTGTTTTATGCATTTTCCCACTTAAGTGACTAGAGCACTTTTGAGAATCTTTTGTGCCACTTGTCAGGACTTAATGCTCAAAAGTGACTCTCCTTTGTCCAAGTATGCTCCAAGTACCCTGATGTACCATTTCCTTCACTTTTTCCACCAAAATTGGACCACTTAAGGCATTGGTGCACTCCAAAGGCCTGAATGTACCACTTCCATGCCTTCAACCATTTTTCCTTTCCTTCCTCATCCAAGTTTTGATCTTTTCCTTTTTTTGATGATAAGAAAATTCCTTTTGTTGGGCCTACAAAGACATTGACTAGAAATAACAAAAGCAATGTTCATGACTATAGAAGACAAGGATTGAATTGTGGCTCACAAAACAAAGAATAACAAGGATTTGACTCGATATGAAAATTTGTGAGTACAAGTTGCTACGTTGAGAGCTCTGGGATTTTATATTAAGACTATTCAACAATTAGTCAAAGTGCTTTGGGAGATATGCCCATTGAGACATGAGGCATCTCAAGAGTATGACCCACAAGACTCTTAGCAAGAGCAAAGGGAACAATCTTTAGAACCCTTCCTAAGAATAACACAAAGCAGAAAGAGAAACTATTGGTTCATTTGCATGGTGACATGAATGCGCATCATGAGTGTCAAAAGTAGGGAGATCATATTCATGATCTATCGTGTCTTCAACCTCCTAATTTTATAGGTTCCACAAATGGAGTTGAAGTCAAGGCATGCTTAGTTAGCCTCACTGGTGCTTTGGGTTGTGGACCTATGAGAGCAACTTGAAGATGTGTTTCTTGATTCCTCTTCTTAGCGGTTGGCTAACATATGGTGGCACCAAGAGGAATAGAAACATCACCATGTGATAGATGCCCTAACTTGGAAATTTTCACTAGAGAAATTTCCTATGAGCTATTTATCTAAGCATTTCTGTTAGCATCTCATAGAAGAGTTTGTGGCTTGCAATAGAGAAGTGGCACAATTGTCAAGTGGAAAGATAAGCTTTTGGAATTGTTGCAATACATAGACTATCTTAGGGATAAAGATTTGCTAGTCAAATGATTCATCAAGGGATTGATTATCAACCTAGCAAGGGTAGTTCAAAATATTTTTTTCCTACCTTGGAAATTGGTGGAGAGGGCTTATTTGGCAAAGGACAACCTTGGCAAGGCATAAGAAGCAAGCAAAAGGAACAAAGTCTGGTTTGAGGACAGATTCAAAGATACACAAACACCACCTAAAAGAGGGTTTAGAAACTTTAGACCCACCCCATTGCTACCGAGACCCCCTTATTAGCAACAAAGTGACCTCATTTTTAGTAGGATCCATGTAGAGACAAGGAAATCCTAGCAAGAACAAAGTCAACATAGAGATGCAACATTTTAGAAGCATAACCAAAATGCCTGCCTTTTCTTAAGCAACATTAATTGGTTCTAGCCAAACACAAATGAAGCAATTTAGTGGTTTGCAAGAAGTGTGTGACCACATGGGAGTTGTTTCTTTTGTGCATGGAGACCTTGAGCACATAGCCAAGGGATGTCCATACAAGTTTCCCACGATAGACTAGCATAAGACCGAAGGCAAAAAGCCAATAGTGGGTGACCTTGGTAGATTCCACAAGATGCATGCAATGGTAGATGAACACCAAGTGGATCACCAAGCTTCAATGATCAAGACCATAGGTATGATATGAAATGTTTCCATTTTAGTATTGTTTGATTAAGGAGCATTAAATTCTTTGGTTGCTCCATTTGTGGTAGAAAATGTAAGTTGGTGTCTTCAAGCCAAGAGCTTAAGTGGGATGTAGAGTTGACCATAATTGATTCCCTTATCCATGGTTGTAGAGGTGACCATGGTAGACCTTTGAGTCTTACCTTTAGTTTCATATGGGGTGGTGCTTGGCATGGATTGCTTAACATCAATCAATACCAAGTGAATTATCATAACAAGACCATTACATGTTGTGATGATCACAATGTTTAGACAATGATCTCAAGATTGTAAAGACTTGTTTATCTTAGGATGATCTCTACAGTGCAACTTAAGCAGTGTTTGAAGAAGTGTTGTTAGATGTTTGTTGTCATAGTGATTGATTGGAGGAAGAAAACGATGGACCTTCCTTGGATGATCACTCAATCCTTTAGGAGTTTGAGGACATTTTTTTTAGTAAGTTACCTAGTTTGTCTCCCTAATGTGAGATTGATTTTCGAATTGATTGAATTCTTTCTAAGGCCCCATATTGCATGACTACTCTAGAGCTTTGTGATCTCAAGCTTCAATTAGAAGAGCTTCTTGAGAAAGCGCTTATTTGTCCTAGTGTGCCACCGTGGGGTGCACCCGATGATCTTTGTGAAGAAGGATGGATCCCTTTGTTATGTGTAAAGTATATAGGTAGCTGAATAAGGTGACAATGAAGAACTACTATCCTTTGCCAAGGATTGATGATTTATTTGATAGGATGAAGTGAGCCAAAGTATTTTCTAAGATAGAGCTTAAGTCAAGCTATCATCAACTAAGGAGTGCATACACAAATTGTCATTAGACTACTTTCGGGACACGCTATGGACATTATGAGAAACTTAATGATGATATCATTTTTACTTATTAATCTACCTTTAGGTTTCATGAGTTCAATGAACAAAGTGTTCAAAACTCTTTTGGATAAGTTTGTGCTAGTGTTTCTTGATAAATTATTATACTATTTTAAGTCTGACAAGTAGAGTGAGGAGCATCTTCTTCACGTATTGGAAGTTTAAGCGAAAATGAGCTTTACAGTAATTTGGCTAAGTGTTAGTTCTTTCAAACCCATGTGCAATATCTTGGTCACATCATTTCTAGAGAAGGTGTCCTAATATAGTTCCAGGATTTACACCATGGTAGAATGGCTGACACATTTGAATGTGGAAGAGTTGAGGAGTTTCATGAGACTGTCAGGCTATTACTGCATGTTTAGGATTTCTTGTGGATAGGGAACCCTATCACTTCTTTGTAACAAAAAGGTAAGAAATTTGAGCGGTTGAAGAAGTATGAGAGGACTTTCTTAATCCCTACGAAGTGTCTCATGAGTATGCTAATTCTTTTAGTACTGGATCTAGTGGGTACTTTTGTTGTTTGAATGGATGGCTTCCTAGAAGGTTTAGGCACCATTCTCATGCAAGAGAACAAATTTGGGGCATAAGTCACAAAATCTTAAGGATCATGAATTGAATTATTCTAGCCACAAATTAGTGTGATGGCATCATTTTCTTCATGGTAGACAAGGCCATTTCAAATCAACCCCAAGGAATAGGTCTAGTTCTAGGGATTTGTCACAGTGTAGAGAGGTTACTCTTTTTAGTGCAAGAATATGAGCTTGTGATGCAAAGTTGCTACCATTGCTTTGGTTTGGTAAGGTTATTGAACTAGTAGTTCTAAATTAGAAAGAATTAATTGGTTGATTAAAATGGTAATTAAGATGTAATGAAATTGAATTTTTTTTTTGTAGTAACCAAAGGTGGTTATTACAAGTGTTTCCTTTCAAACCAACAGAAACTTGTTTTCTCAACTTGGGCATTCCCCTCTATGCCACATTCGCTACCAATTTTGAACCAGCAAAGAGAAAGATGCACATTCAGGTGGAGTCTTAGGATGAGGTGTTTCAAATGTTGATGGTGCTAGATATAACTAACTTTTTTTCTTCTCTTCTGGTTACTCTTTTGCTTTGTTTTGGGGATGGAAATGTATTGTGTTGTAAAACTATAAAACTCCCGCAAACTCACTTTGGTGTAGATTTCCTCTCTTTAGAGCAGACGCACAGATCTGCCATCAAAAGACTTATTGTTCTAATCAAGTGTTTTGCTTTCTCTGGAGAGATTTTTGTACATATTAGACAGAGCGTGAACGTAAGTAGTTTTCCAGATATACTCATTATGGACGGCTAATGGTATTTTACGGGTTGAGTCGATCCACCGTGAAGAGTGAAGGCACTTTATGTGAGAGCATGGGCATTCCATGATTCTTCATCTCTGTTTGACATCTCTGCCGCAGAATTTAAGATTGAAGAGCTCCTTTTGAATCTCAAGTTATTTTGTTCTTCTTTGGTTGGGATTGAGAAGATGATTTTCAAAGCACAATCACATACACCTGCCTGCTAATCTACTCCTGAGATTTCACTCAGAAAATAAGGAAGTGGAAAATCATATTAATTCTAAAGACCTCCAAATTTTCAATAGCAATTTAAAATTGTTTAGAGGTTGATTATTGTTTATGTTTGTGTCGATTACTGGATAAATTATGATTATTGTTTATGTTCAGAGACATTGTATATAATAGACTTGATTAAAGGAGAATCCAATTACATAAACCATTTACAATAATGAACACGATATTTTCGGTCCACTAGATAGAATGGCAAAGCTTCTGGGAAAAACTGAGCAATCTTAATCAATGTTTTGTATCACTGTCATCAAGATAGTGAGATACAATAATGAATCGCCGAGGGTGATCCAAAAGTTAATGAAAATTATATTTTTCAAGTTCTTTTTTATGAAGTTTTGTCACTTAACCACTGACAACTAAAATTTTCTGATATGCAAAACTAAGAAAATTTAGGAGTAAACAATAACTATGGCAAATTTGAAGAAAAAGTTAATTCTGGTTGTTTTAAAACAATAAAAACAGCAGATCAGTTATGACCAGACCTGTTTCCTCTACCTCTTCCTCTTCCTCTTCCTCTTCCTCTTGGGTTTCATCCCTCCTCCTCTTACTCCCTTTGCTTGCTGAAAGGGAGTGGCTCGCAATGTTTTCTGCAGCCTCACCAGCTCTCATCGCAAATATTCGGCTTCGTCAATTCTTGGATTAATCGGTTCTTACCGATATAAATTTATACCAACCATATCTAAATTGCGCAGGCGTATTGACATATGCATGGAACTTATTGCTTCCCTGTCAACACGAAAGAAACTTACTTCCCATAAACGTGAGAGGGAAGTTAGTCGGATAAATATGAATGGGAAAAATATAGTAACATGAATATTTAGGTTTAGCTAAATAAATAAGGTAATTGATAAATGAAATGAAATATTTTAATAACGTTCACGAGGTCACATCAGTCTAAGGGACCCAGGAATAGCATTGGACCGCAGCAAAAGAAAAGACCCTAAACAGATTGAGATTTTCGTTTGAGGTCAGCCCTACGACAGTGAATTTTGATGATGTAGTTTGTTGATTTGACCACCCTTTCCTCCTCAAACAAGGTATTTAAGTTATCAACTTGTAAGGTGTCCTCATAACTGGCCCGAATATCTTTATACGTTGAGCACTCCATAACAAAGTGTCATTTTGTCTCCACCGATCCCATATCGCAAAAACGACATATTCTTTTTTCCCTCTTCTTTAGGAACCATCCACCTGCCCGTCTCACATCTAAGACAATGTGAGCTAGTCCGAAGCTGAGCTATCAACATCTTTGCTCTCCATTTAATATTTGCTTTTATATAGGCCTTTTCTTCGTGGTCCCCCTTGGGATTAAATTCTTTGATATAATAATATTTTTCTCACCCTGGTTGTTTTGTCCATATAGCATTTTTGAATTTTTGCTTCACATATTTTTTAATTTCTTCATTTGTACTTGGACAATCCTGCATATTCACACCCTATTTTTCCATCCATTTTTTGTTTTGTTTCATCCATGTATTCTTTCTTCTATCCAACTTTTCTTCTACAATTAGCTTAGGCCAACGATGGTTCTCCATATTTTGAACCTTCTGCAAGTAACATAGTAATTGAATCATCGTTGAAGCTTCCAAGGGGAAGGTATCTGTCTCCGCCAATAAGATCTCATAGGGTATCGCAATTTTGAGTTTAAGGCACCTGTTTTGTAGAGTATAAAGTGCTTTCCAACCCCCTTGGATTCTTTTTGCTCTACAAGTTTCCCAACTGAGCTTGTTGTGAAAATCCAACCCAAAGAATTTGTATTCCTCCACAAGTTCCAGCAGTTTTCCTTCAAAAATAAAGTTAATTTGCTACTTTTTCCTTCGCAGAGAGAAAATCATTATTTTAGTTTTACTAGTGTTCACTTCCATCCCAACCTCCTTACAAAAGGATTCAAGAGCTTTCAAATGTTTTCTTAGCTCATGAGTTGTTTTAGCAATCAAAATGAGATCATCGGCATACAAGAGCAACTTTATTACATAATTGGCCAACTGAATACCTTCCCCACCAACTTTTTCTATCCACTCTTCCAACTTGTCAATATCTTATAGAAGCTAATCTCCCTACTAAATACATAATAAAGGGAGAAGCTAATCTCCCAACAAAACGCACGTGTGTCTTATAGATTATAGCATAATAGCCCCTTTCATATGGCATCCTTTCGAGATAGACTAATGAAGGGACGTTTAGGTCCGTTTCGGCACATGTCGTTAGTACTTTCACCTATTCTGTTGTCGAAAAACATGGCACGCCAGCATGATCTTAAATCAAATTGTTGGCACATTTCAAATCATCTATTTTGAAAGAAAATAGCCACCATATTTCGCATTTTGCAGGTTGCAAGGAGCTGAGAAGAAAGTGCAGAGGGAAGTAGAGCAACCATTCTCCCTTTGAAGATGCAGAAGAGATGAGTGCAACTACCTATGGGCTATGTATATCTGCCAGAAATATGTGATGTTTTTCCATTCTATGTAGGGACTATGAAGAATTGAACGGGTAAAAATTATTTCACTGTGTTTTGGGAGTTGTTTATGTGTTCATTTGTTGAGGATTTGTAAACTTTGTGTTTTGTATGAAAAACTCGCAACCCACTATGGAAATCGAACCTACATTGTTTTTTGCCCATAACGTTGTCATTTTCAACATTCGCATTTTAAAGGTTTCTAGGGAGCTAGGAAGGGGGTTGCAGAGTAGCCAATCTCCCTACCAAAAGGCATGTGACGGGTGTGGGCAGCTTGCTAGCAAGTATGTATATCTACTAGAAATATATGTCAGTTTGTCATTCTTCCTAAGGGACTGTGAAGAATTGAACGGGTATTCGTTATGAAAAGGGGTATTGATTGATGGGTTTGTAAGGGTTTTCCTTGTGAAAAGGGGTTTCCATTTGATATGAAGAGTTGTTTATGTGATTTTCTGATGAGGGTTTTTTAATTTTGCAATTCTAACATTCTCTCCAAAATTATCGCAATTTAGGAAAACTTTCCAAATTGAGCTCATTGGTGACTCGACAATTGGGGTGTTACGTGTTGAGTTATGAATGTTCTCACACAGATAGAGTTTAAGATTTGAAAACACAATGTCATTTGTCAACTATAATTAATGGCATAGACCAAGCTTTAGGGTAGACAATTAAACCTACAGAGGTTGGTTGATATAAAAAATTCCATGTTTCAAAAACACAGTGTGTTTGTCAACCTCCACATTTCAACACTAGCTACCAAATGTAATGTATATTTTTATGCATTTTTGTATGTTATCATGTCTATGACATGTCGTTTTGTTGTGAGATTAGTTTTGTCCAAACCTGTAGAGAATGGCTGCTATAAGAAATTGAATGCTTCAGAACATAGTGTGTTTGTCAATCTCCACATCACAACACTAGCTATCAAATGTAATGTATGTTTCTATGTATGTTTTTATGCGTTTTTGCATGTTATCATGTCTATGGCATGCCATTTTGTTACAAGATTAGTTGTATCCAAACTTGTAGAGGTTGGTTGCTATAAGAAACTGCATGCTTCAAAACATAGTGTGTTTGTCAACCTCCACATCACAACTCTAGCTACCAAATGTAATGTATGTTTTTATGTGTTTTTATATGTTATCATGTCTATGCCATGTCATTTTGTTGCGAGATTAGTTGCATCCAAGCCTACAAAGGATGGTTGCTATAAGAAATTGCATGCTTTAGAACATAGTGTGTTTGTCAACCTCCACATCACAACACTAGCTACCAAATGTAATGTATGTTTCTATGTATGTTTTTATGTATTTTTGTAGGTTATCATGTCTATGGTGTGCTATTTTGTTGAGAGATTAGTTATGTCCAAACCTGCAGAGGTTGTTGATATAAGAAATTGAATGCTTTAGAACATAGTGTGTTTGTCAACCTCCACATCACAACACTAGCTACCAAATGTTATGTATGCTTCTATGTATTTTTATATGTTATCATGTCTATGACATTATGTTTTCTTACGAGATTAGCTACGTCCAAACCTACAAAGGTTGGTTGTTATAAGAAAGTGTGTGCTTCAGAACACAGTGTGTTTGTCAAGCTTCACATCACAACACTAGCTACCAAATGTTATGTATGTTTTTATGCATTTTTGTATGTTATCATGTCTATGACATGTATTTTTGTTGTGATATTAGTTGCGTCCAAACTTACAAAGGTTAGTTTCTATAAGAAATTGCATGCTTCATAACATAGTGTGTTTGTCAACCTCCACATCACAACACTAGCTACCAAATGTAATAATGTATGTTTTTATGCATTTTTGTATGTTATTATGTCTATGACATGTCGTTTTTTTGCGAGATTAGTTGTGTCCAAACCTGTAGAGGCTGGCTATTATAAGAAATTGCATGCTTCAAAACACAGTGTGTTTGTCAACCTCCACATCACAATACTAGCTACCAAATGTAGTGTATGTTTCTATGTATGTTTTTATGTGTTTTTGTAGGTTATCATGTCTATGACATGTCATTTTTTTGCAAGATTAGTTGCGTCCAAACCTACAGGTCAACTAATTGATATAAGAAATTGCATGCTTTAGAACATAGTGTGTTTGTCAACCTCCACATCACAACACTAGCTACCAAACGTTATGTATTATTTTATGCATTTTTATATGTTATCCTATCTATGACATGTCGTTTTGTTGTGAGATTAGCTGCGTCCAAACCTACAAAGGTTGGCTACCATAAGAAATTACATGCTTCAGAACACAATGTGGTTATCAACCTCCACATCACAACACTAGCTACCAAATGTTATGTATGTTTTTATGCATTTTTGTATGTTATCATGTCTATGACATGTCAGTTTGTTGCGAGATTAGTTGCGTCCAAACCTGCAGAGGTTGGCTAATATAAGAAAGTGCATGCTTTAGAACACAGTGTGTTTGTTAACCTCCACATCACAACACTAGCTACCAAATGTTATGTATGTTTCTATGTATGTTTTTATGCATTTTTATATGTTATCATGTCTATGAAATGCCATTTTTTTGCGAGATTAGCTACATCCAAACCTGTAGAGGTTGGCTACTATAATAAATTGCATGCTTCAAAACACAGTGTGTTTGTCAACCTCCACATCACAAAACTAGCTACCAAATGTAATGTATGTTTCTATATATATTTTTATGCATTTTTGTAGGTTATCATGTCTATGACATGTCATTTTGTTGCGAGATTAGCTACATCCAAACTTGCAGAGGCTAGCTAATATAAGAAATTACATGCTTCAGTGTGTTTGTCAACCTCCACATCACAACACTAGCTACCAAATGTTATGTACATGTCGTTATGACATGTCGTTTTGTTGTGAGATTAGCTACATCCAAATGTGCAGAGGTTGGTTGATATTAGAAATTACATGCTTCAAAACACAGTGTTTGTCAACCTCCACATCAAAACACTAGCTACCAAATGTTATGTATGTTTTTATGTTTGTTTTTATGCATTTTTGTAGGTTGTCATGTGTATGACATGTCATTTTGTTGTGAGATTGGTTGCATCCAAATCTAGAGAGGCTAGCTGATATAAGATATTGCATGCTTCAGAACACAGTGTGTTTGTCAACCTCCACATCACAACACTAGCTACCAAATGTTATGTAAGCTTTATGCATTTTTTTATGTTACCATGTCCATGACATGTCATTTTGTTGTGAGATTAGTTGTGTCCAAACTTGTAGAGGTTGGTTGATATAAGAAATTGTATGCTTCAAAACACAATGCGTTTATCAACCTCCACATCACAACACTAGCTACCAAATGTTATGTATGTTTTTATATGTTTTTGTATGTTATCATGTATATGGCATGCCATTTTGTTGTGAGATTAGATACGTCCAAACTTACAGAGGTTGGCTGCTATAAGAAATTGCATGCTTCAGAATATAGAATGTTTGTCAACCTCCACATCACAACACTAGCTACCAAATGTTATGTACATGTTTTTATGTATTTTTTTATGTGTTTTTATATATTATCATGTCAATGACATGTCGTTTTGTTACAAGATTAGCTGCGTCCAAACCTATAGAGGTTGGCTTGCGATATTAGATGTGTCCAAACCTATAGAGGCTAGTTGTTATAATAAATTACATGCTTCAGAACAAAGTGTGTTTGTCAACCTCCACATCACAACACTAGCTACCAAATGTTATGTATGTTTTTATGTGTTTTTGTATGTTATCATGTCTATAACATCATTTTGTTGCGAGATTAGCGGCATCCAAACTTGTAGAGGTTGGTTGCTATAAGAAATTGCATGCTTCAAAACACATTGTGTTTTTCAACCTCCACATCACAACACTAGCTACCAAATCATCCAAATTATTATAAGAATTATATAAAATTATCATAAACTTTTATGAATGTTAAATTTTTTTAAATTAGGTTTTTAATTTAATTGTATAAATTTGCTTGTAATAATATTTTGAATCATAATTAGTGATGTGTCATTATGATGGCGAAATGATTTAATATTTCAAATCACACTTTCTTCTATCATTGTAATAATTGATAAAAAAGTGATATAAAATATTGATAGAGAGTTCAATCAAAAGCATACTTCATAAGACAGTGTATTTGCCAACCTCCACGTCATAACGTACCCAACCCTTGGGTGGTTTACAAGTTTGTATATGTAGGTGTGCATTATAAATAGCAAGAACATTAATTTCTTGCCATTAGTGGCAATATTGAATAAACTTGTTGATAATGGTGAACGTTGTGTAGTGCAGGTTGTGAAACACTATGTGTTTTGAAGTCTGCCTTTACTTATATGCAAACTTTGTTATGGAATTCAAATGTACAAATATATAAATGGGGTTCTATTTTATGAAATAGCACATTTCTCATTGTAGGTAGCCTCTATTCACAATCAATACATACTGGAAGATACATATACATTTCAAGCTATAACCTAAAAATGCCTAAAAAACACTATTATAACTAAAAACTATATTTTGATCTATCATACTTTGTAATGTCTAATCTTACCAAACTAATAAGGAGCATCTACCGATGGGCAGTTAGCTTAATGGAAATGCCACATTGTAAGTGCCTAGATGGTGTTGAGTTCAAATTTCAATAGAAAAAAATTTTAAAAATGAGAATCTAGGCATGCTATAAGTAGTTGTTAAGGTCAATGAATAAAACCTAGGAAAATTCAAAATCAAAATCAAATGTGCCATTTAACATTCATTACGATTCAAGTTCTCACTATCATACGATGTTGATCTGATATGATATGTGAATTGATATCATCTAAAATTGAATTAATGTAACACGGCATGACATATGGCACTGCCACTTTGAGATGCTTGAATACCCATATATCATGTCATGGTAAAATAATTCAATTTAAGATCATATCAGATCCACAACACATGATAGTGAAAATTTGAATCATAATGATGTGAGATGCCTCATGAGTTTTTGTTTTAAGTTTGACTTGATTTTACTTTACGAGTGATCCTCATGATAAATAATTTGTCCATAGTTAAATATTTAATTACATAAAAAGTATGGAAGTCTAAAGAGGGAGAAGCTAATCTCCCTACAAAAATGCATGTCTTTGACATGATAACATAATTCCCCATCTAGCATATGATGGAATCGTTACGAGATAAGACTGACTGACAGACATTGGCGGATGTTTGGGCATGTGTCATTAGTGTTGTCACTTGTGTCGTTACCAAAAAAATGTGGCATGGTGGCAAGATTTAAAATCAATGCATCGTTTTTAAAACAACACATTTGAAATTATTTATTTCAAAAAATAGTCTCCATGCCCATAATTTTGCATTTTGTAGGTTGTTAGGTTGTTGGGGAGCTCGAAAGAAAGTGATAGGCATTTGATACTATTGGGGAGAGGGATTTGGATTTTGAAGTGTTTTCATAAACCATCTACTCTCAACCCACTGTTTTTTCCAACCTACAAATATATTGAGCATTTTATTTTTTTATCATATGAAGGTATTGAATCCCAATTTTTACTATAACTAACAGTTGTGGTAAATTTAGAAGTTGCCTTTCATACTGTCTGAATAACAAAAGGTCTTCAAGACATTTATATTGTGAATAAAATTGCAGCTTGGAAAACACTAGGTGTTATAAAACCTGCAACCCACATACTGTTTGAAAACTAAAATTGTTTGTCTTAGACATGATAACATAATGCCCCATCCATCATACAATGGTATCATTATGAGCTAAGTATGGTGGAAAAACAGGGATGGATGTTTAGGCGTATGTTGTTTCGAGTGCTATCATGTGTCCCTTCGCAGGAAGAACGTAGGGCACCAGTAGATTTTAAAATGAGCATGTTTTAAAATTTATCTTTGTACAAAGTCTTAGACATGATAACATAATGTGACACATGCGTGGGTTGCAAGTTTCATTAACCATCTACTCACAACACACTATGTTTTGTGACTCATAAATATATTGTGCATTTTACTTTTCAATCATATGAAGAATTTGAAATGCAATTTTTACTGTAACTAATAGTTGTGGTAAATTTTGAAGGTGCATTTCATTACATTTGTACTCTGTAAATAATAAATAGTTTTGAAGACATTCATATTGTAAGTAAAAATGGAAATTTAGAAAACACTGGGTGTTATAAAACTTGCAACCCACATACTATTTTAAAACCTTGAACACGTAACAACCCAATTGGTTAGTCACCTCTCACCTCAATATGCTATGTTTTATGATTGTCTTGAAAACATTTTGTTTTGTAGACTATAAGAATGTAATAAAATTGGATAAGAGAACATGTTATAAAATTTGCAACACACGTGCTGTTGTAAAATGCTCTACATGTAACAACCCAATTGGTCAGTCACCCCTCACCTTGATTTGGTTACATTTATGTATCCCCCACTTGCAACTCCTCTTTGTGTTCTCCACCCTTCACCTTTCAACAAGCAAAATAAAATCATCTACTGACAACCCACTGTGTTTTTCCAACCTGCAATTATTCAGTGCATTTTTTTCCATCATATAAGGAAATTGAAATGCAACATTTAGTCTACCTAAGACTTGTTATAAATTTTGAAGGTGAACTCCATTATATTCTTACTGTCTACAACAGAAAAGGTTTTTATTAAATTCATATTGTTTTCATATCTATTACAATTTGCAAAATAATGGGTGACTAACCAAATTGAGGTGAGGGGTGACAAACCAATTGGGTTGTTACTTTGTAAATACTAAACAACAAAAGGTTTTGATTAGATTCATATTGTTTTGTAAAATTGTAGGTTGGAAAACACTGGGTGTTTTCAAACCTAAAACCCACCTGTTGTTTTAAACCCTCCTACACATAGCAACCCAATTGGTTGGTCACCCCTCATCTCAATTTGGTTAGATTTATCTATCTCCCACCGTGCTCTACACCCTTTAGCTTTCAACATGCAAAATGAAATAATGGACAACCCACATTGTGTTTTCCAACCTACAATTATTTTGTACATGTTTTTGTTCCAATCATATGAAGAATTGAAATGCAATTTTTACTCTAACTTAGCGTTGTTATGTATTACCTTATTTAAGATGTCAAGGGAGATGATTTTTTCATATATCTGAATGAGCATTCACTTCTTCACAATTCTAACAAAATGGCAAAATGGTAAATATTATTGTTGATATATATTACTAGTGTTAGTGATAGGTTAAAATGGAAATTAAATTCCCATTGTACAGTTTGATATGTTTGTTTATTGTCTATACAAGTTGGAATGTTGCAGTCAACACAACATATAATCCAATATCGGTGAAATTTGGAAAAAATGAATTCTTTGTAGCACCAAATGTCTTTAATTTTCCAATTTAATCTATTGCTAACACTTGTCTTCCTTCCAAGTGGTTGATATAGGTGATGAAACAAAATTGAATAAAACAAGGGGAGGTGGATTATGAAGGACGCTTGGGGAGATGTGAAGCATCTGCACTAAATATAGGTGATTCTATCTCTCTTAGCTTGAATTGCAAGTGTACTGGACAATTAAATTTCCAAAATTTATTTTGCATTTAGAAGTTTTGGTTTATGTATAGATGAGATGCTTACTGTGGGGAATGCAAAAAATATGTAGTTCAATTAAAATAAAATAAATGTATTATTAGGGACCTATTATATCCCAAAATTTTATGTGGAGGATGTTTCCTCATTGAAGTGTGACTATGAAATGTGAAATGGTTAAAACAACATTGAATAAGGAAACTGCATCATTTAAATTAGCTTCCTCATAATTGATCTTTGTTTTCTTAGTGTACATTTGATATAATATCTTGCATTATTGTTCTCATGAACATCACTAAAAAAAACAAATATGAGGCTTATTTATAGTTCAATGAATTTAATAAAATATAGAGCCATCTAAGGAAATAAATAATAATAAAAATTATTGCATATTTTCCAACAAGAGTGATATACAATGATTGAAAGCAATGTTGCATGAAGTATGTATTGCTCTCTTTATCATCACTAATAGAAAATACATGTGGTCTTGCAAGTAATTTTAATCCTACGATATTGATTTGCCAACTAGATGTTTTGTATTGTGTGAATGTGCTACATAAATTTCAATGAATTAGTGTGAAAATATATGTAATACAACTAAAGTCATTGATTGTTGTATATCAAATCATGTAGATTATTTATTAACAAATGCTCTATATTTATATCGAATTTTATTTTTATGATTCTTGGTGAATTCCGAAACTTTTATTCTAAAAAGAGTGAATCAAATTTCCTTTGCTAAATACACTATTAACTATTTATCTAAAAAGAGTTAATTAAATTTCCTTTGCTAAAATTTCCAAAATATATATATATAATATATATGGTTCACATCCCACCACCTAATGACATCACCTACATTGAATACAAGTTGTTGCATGGAAGTGGGAATTCCATAGTGGCATGTTGAGTTGTTTATGTACTTTTCTGTTGGGGGTTTATAATTTTTTGTGTTTTTAATGTTCATGCCATAACTATTTAAGGAAGAATAATGAAATAACTCACAACCCACTATGGAAATCCAACCTACATTTATTTTTTACAATTGAAATAGTTCTCAAGTAATATGTAGACAAACCAAAAATGACATGTCTATGTAATTTCATGTTGGAAAACACTATGTGTGTTGTATAATTAAATTATATGAGGTGAGGGGCGACTAACCAATTAGGTTACTATGTGTAGATGGTTTTAAAGCAATAGGTGGATTGTAAGTTTAATAACACCCAATTTTTTCCAACTTGCAATTTCACAAAACAATATGAATCTAATCAAAACCTTTTGTTATTTGGTATTTACATAGTAACAACCCAATTGGTTTGTCACCCCTCACCTCAATTTGGTTAGTTACCCACTGTTTTGCAAACTGCACTATAGGAAAATAGTGTGAATGTAAAGAAGACATTTTCTTTTGTAGGCAGTAAGAATGAAATGAGGTTCATAGTTAGAGTAAGAATTACATTTCAATTTCTTCATATGATTCAAACAAAGAAAATGCATAAAATAATTGCAAGTTGGAAAACACAATTTGGGTTGCTATCTATTTCATTGTGCACATTCAAAGATAAAGGGTGGAGAGCACAAGGAGGAGTTGCAGGTGGGGGATACATAAATCTAACGAAATTGAGGTGAGGGGTGACCAACCAATTGGGTTGTTATGTGAAGAGGGTTTTAAAATAGCATGTGCGTTATAAGTTTGATAACACCAAATGTTTTCCAACCTCTAATTTTACAAAATAGTATAAAGGCAATCAAAACCTTTTGTTATTTACAAAGTAACAACCCAATTGGCTTGTCACCCCTCACCTCAATTTGGTTAGTCACCCACTATTTTAAAGACGTAGCCAATCTCTTGACAAAATGGCATGTCATAGACATGATAACATACAAGAACACCTCACATATTTCTAGCAAATATACATACCACCTAGCTAGTTGCCCGCACCTCACATGCATCTTGGAAGGGGGAATGGTTGCTCTGCTTTCGCTTGTGCTTTCTTTCGAGCTCCCTAACAACCTGAAAAATGTGAAATAGCAAGCATGGTGGCTATTTTCTTTCAAAATAGATAATTTGAAACGTGCCAATGGATTGATTTAAAATCATGTTGGTGTGCCATGATTTTCAGCGATGGTACATGACAACACTAATGGAACATGCCTAAATGTACGTAAACGTTCATCTGTTAGTTTTATCTTGTAAGGATGCCATCATATGGGGGATGGGGTGTTATGTTATTGTTGTCACGAGGATATCACCCTTGGATAAGTGTGAAATTCATATATCCCATGAAACATTGGATCATCTTCAAATTATAGGTTGTCTATGGTGAAGATGAACCTTCAAAGCGGGCTAGTTCCCCTAATGTACCTCTTAAAACTTATTGTTGATTAGGAAAAGGGATAGAGTAACTCAAATGAAATGATTACTAACCCTATGAGGTGATTCACCAAAGATCCAAGACTTATACTTGTTGGTTCAACTTACAACTTCTCTCAAAAATTAGCTTTACCCTGTGCACAACTCAGCTTTCACAAGATCACACAATAATGTTTCATAAGAAGGTTGTTTTCACGTTTTTTGAAGGAAAACTAAAAAAAAATTCACAATTATAATTGTTGAAAGAGATAACATGACCTATGACATGTATAAATCTTCCTTATTCAAGTATAAAATGCTTTGCAATGAGATATAATTTAAGGATCTCTCATTCATAATCACAAAAATTAGATCAAATCATCTACAAAACACTCGACATAAGAATTTAGAGAAGACAAAACTTGTTGCTTTTATTGAAAAATGGGAACTTCTACTTGTACAAATCTAAAAAATCTAAATGAAACTACATAAATCTACTACTTTATGAATCTTGTAATGAGTTACAATCCTTCTCTTTTGCATACAGCAGAAAGAGGAATGAAAGAACTAACTCTAAAACAATTGCAATGCTTTGCTTTATAGAAAATCCACCTCAGATTGATTGAATAACCTCGTGGAAGATATTGAGTGTGCATGGATGTGGAACTAGATGTGAAACTGCCTCAACACTATTATCCAATCATGCAAACTTTGGTGATGAGAGTTGACTTGACCTCTTTGACTTCTTTGACCTTTGTTTAACTCTTTGAAACTCCACCTCCAACTGAACTTGAACTGTACTCCAAAATTGCATGATGCTCATTTGAAAGTTGAGTTTAAACCCTTTGCATGAGTTTTCAAGTAGTTGGGAGTATAAGGCAAAAAATCCATTATTTAAGGGCCTCAAACTTCACCAAAATGCATAATTTTAGGCTCAAACTTCACTTAACTCCAACTTTATCCATATGGGCATCTTAAGTAGGCCTAAACTACCTCAAATTGCATTAAAAATGAGCATGGACAACGCTTAACTTGCAGCCACCTTGTGAAACTCCTTGCTCGACAGTAGGCATGTAAAGCTAATTAAAGATAGCCAACTCTTCCAATAATTTCATCTATTGTCCTACTCTTTGAAATCTCATTCATTTAGGACTACCACTCCTTCCTTCTTCATGGATAATAGGAAACTATCTCTTGACTAAGGTGTTCTGCTATCTTTTTAGTATATTGATCATGATGTGTGTCTTTTTTATGTATGATGACCATTTTTGAACATATTACCTTTACAAAATCTGCCCTTTGACCGTTGTCATCTTTTCACCAACTTTTATCATTGTCCTTTACCATGGATTTTTCATTTAAAACCTTGAAGACAATCATGACTGTATATTCCTCCATATGTTGCCCTCCTTAAGTCAAGGTGACTTCTATTGTGGACTACTCACTTGTCTTATTACAATATGTGATTAGATTGACACTACCCTGCATCTCTACCTGGTTTTGTTTTTTTCGAAAGGGAGACAAGTTGTTTGTCGACATTGGATCATATTTTGTCTACATACACTTACCTTTTTTGCAAGTGATCACATCTTTTGGGGGGGCTATCTAGTCTCTCTATTTCCCTCCTATGGGGGGGCCATTGTTTGTATTGTATTCATGTGATGATTGTTGTCCTTGGGGGGATGATGTTGAGTCCTCCAATCATCACCTTTCTGCATTTCATCTCCTTTTTTGGAGAGGGGTTTTCTTCCCACTGGGTTTTTCCTCTTTTCTCCATTTGTGGGAGATTAGTTGCATTTTCATCCTATGTACATGGGTACCTAATATGGCCATCAGCCGGGACCCATCATCATCATGCATAATCATTGCATTTTCTTTTCCTCCCTAAGTTGCACTTATGGGGGGGTGTTAGTGTAATTAATTAATTAATTATTACACTAGCATAAGTTAACCTAGGACTAATATGATTAATTAACCCTAAGCTAACTTATGCTAGTGTAATAATTAATTAATTAATTACACTAACACCCCCCTTGGACAGCGGTGGTTGTCTCCATACAAGCACTATCATCTTTAAAAAAAATTGCCACCTCAAGGGTTGTCCACTCATCATTAAAGGTCTTCAAGCATTTCACCATGATATCTTCCTGATAAGTATTTTATCACATGCTTTTTCCCTTTCATTGTTCTTTGAAACTCTAGTTTCATTGCTACTATTATATGGTTGACCTAGAACCACTATCATTATGCCTTTATCTTTCCATTTATTGCCAAGCCTTGGGTTTATGGATTTGTTGCCCTCTCATGCTTGGTACATTGTCATAAGGTTTATGACTGCCCTCTTATGATATGAATGCCTCTAATGCACATTGGAACCTTATTGGAATTCAATGCCTTAGCATTTAATCACTTGATACTAATACTATCACTTGGTTTTGGCAATATTAACCATGAGGTGTTGCTTTCTATTTACCATATAAGTTTGTTTCTCTTTAATTCTCATGAGTTTGTTGCTCATTTGTCTCTAAAAATTTGCAGCACTTTAACTTTGAGAATGCTACTCTTTTTTACCAACGAATTTGCTGCTCATTAGTCTCATCATTCGCTACACTATTGAAAAAAAATTGCTCATCTATTTGGACATTAATTCTTGTCTTCATTGGCTATAATTTGTTGTACTTTTAGGATAAAAAGAGCTGCACTTTTTATAATATTATTGTTTCTCTTTATCACTTTCACAAGGATTTGAAATTTAATTGTCAATGGATGTCCTCATTTTGCTTTAATGGATGTCCTCTTTGTGCTTTGATGGTTGTCCTCTTTGTGCTTTAATGGCTGTCCTCTTCTTTGACATTGACTCGTCTCCATTTGAAATTTACTCCTTATCTTATGTTGATGAGGGTTGTCATCTCTGATAAAACCTACCACTACCTTTTACTTTACAATGACCTTATTGTAAAATGGCTGCCCTCATATCCTCGTTAGTGCAATCCTTCATCTTTTTGCTTTGCCCTTCTTGGCTTATGGTTGTCTTTGCATTCTTTGAGCTCTTTCTTTTACCTCTAAAGTTTTCCACCTGTAGCTTTGTCTTCTATGACATGACTGCCCTCTTATGAAGTCTGCATTGTAGACACTGAAACATGTCCTAAGCTTGCAAACACTACTTTTCACATCAATTCCCTACTTAATTGAATAATTTTAATTAATTGATTATTGTCTAAGGTTATATTTATTCTATTAATTAAATAATTTTAATTATTTAATTAATTCACTTTATCCTCTTTATTATTCTTCCTTGATTAATTAAATAAATTATTTTTTATTTAATTATGTCACTAATTAATCCTTTCTCTCTATAATTAAATAAATTCTCATTTATTTAATTATTTGCTTTCACTTTCATTCTATAATTAAATAATTACTTTAATTATTTAATTATTCATTCATCTTTTCTTCCATAATTAAATAAATCTCATTTATTTAATTCCCACCTTTTTCCTCCATCATTAAATAATTTTTTTAATTATTTTCTAATTTGTCATTTTCCTCTACTTTTAATTAAATGGTTATTTTAATTAAAAGTTAACTTTCCCTCTTCTTCTATAATTAAATAATTACTTTATTTAATTGTTCACTTTACCTCCTAAATTAATAATTCTATAATTATTTAATTTACTCCAACAACTTCTTTTTCTATGTCAATCTCCTCTTTTATTTTCAATTAACCTCCACCCTTGAGAAGGTTTTATTACCTTTTAATCTCCACTGTCCATCCTTAACTAAACCCTATTTTTGCCCTAACCATATTTCCTTGCTTCTCAAAGCAATCTCATCCATTGATCTTCATTATTTAATCCCATCACTTCATTCAAATTTTGGTTTTCTATAAAAGAGACCTATCCCTTTCATTTCAACAACAACTACTACTATCTTCAATATTTTGTTATCATTATCACTAGGCTTGTTCTTGCATACTACAAATTTGAGGGCAACCAAGCATATGAAGCAAAATGGAGAAGAGCAATGAAGGTGATTCAACCATAGCATAGGAATTATTGGTAATATTACTTTATTGTTTATGTTTCTATGTTCATTTGTGCTTCATTGTTGGACTAGGGTCTTTAGGGCTTGATTTTTATGTATTTGGTGGTTGGTACTATTGATTAATGCCTTTTCCATTGGTTTTACCCTATTCTACATTGGTGAACCAAACATGAATCAAATTTTGCAGGTTTTCCTAACCTTATATTGTTATTTTGTGCAAAAATTTAGAGACTAACATTTTGTAGCTAGGGTTGGAGACACACGCTTAGGGTTTGGAAAGATTTAATCATATCTCACAAATGGCTGCGAAATTTTTCACAAAATTTTGTTTGCAAGTTGGGGATGGTATTAGGACTTTTCAGTCAAAAACTCAATTTTTTTGGATTTGTTTTGAGCGATTTATATTTTTTTTATGATTTTTCATGAAAATTTAATTTTGGGAGCAAAACAGTGAATTTTTTAGATTTTTTATATCTCTGGAAAGCTCTCATAATTCTAATGGGGATATGTTCTTTATGTTTTTAATTTTGATAAAAAAAACAATTAGCAAAAAATTAGATCTTTGAAAATTAGGGTTTTAGAAATATTTGATCATATCTAACAAACACTTGTGAATTTTTTCACAAAGCTTTTTTGCAAGTTTGGGATGGTATCAAGAGCTTTCAATCAAAAACCTAAATTTTTTGGATCTGTTTTGAGCGATTTATAATTTTTTTATGATTTTTCATGAAAAAATAATTTTAGGAGCAAATCAGAGAAATTTTCATATTTTTAATATTTGTAGAAATCTCTCAGAATTCTAAAGGTGGTCTATTCTTTATGTTTCTAATTTTGATGAAAAATAATTCATGAAAAAACACATCTTTAAAAATTAGGGTTTTTCAATAAATCTGCTCTCTAGAGCCACAAGGGATCAAGTGGAGAATCTTCACATTCAACTACAATAGCTCCATACCCAAAGGGAGCTAGTAAAAGAAAAAAAACACAACAATTGACAGATTCTACCAATAGTGAACTAAGATTCCTCCAACTCATTTTGAAGGAAGAAAAACATATAACAACCAACATCTCAATCCCAACTACTCTTCAAGAGGCAGAACATGTACACTAGCACATATACAAGGACATATAAGTACACTCCTATAGGAATAGGCACACTGGAATTCCACATTAGCTAGACTAAAGATACAATACCAACACCTCCTTCCCAATTGAGCATCACGTCTTGAGGACAAGCCATCATTTTAAAAGGTGGGATGATGTGAACAGGTCAAGGGTGATAGAAAAGTATACTACAGGCTATTGGAAGAGGTCTATGGTACCAAGAAAAAGGCATTAGCCATAGTTAGGAGTCATTTACCTTCAATGGAATATATGTATATATGCAATAGAAATCATAGGGGATAAATAGAATATAGAAGATACAATAGGAATATCATACCGAAGTAGAGACTAAGACTTGCCTTTTGTATTTTTTTATGATATAATATAAAGGAGTTATAAGGATTACATGTGCGTGAAATGGATGTATGCATATTTTCTTTTGATATCATGATGTTGTGTGATATGTATGCCTTATTGATTCTTATTACACATGCTTGTTTCTCTTACTATATCCTTTGCGGTATAAATAGACTACACAAGGAGTGTAGGTGTACAGATCTCCAGACTGTACTTTCCCATTTCTATTTCCAACAAAAGTGTAATATTCATGGATGTGGACCTTACAATAATTTGAATTAGTGTAAACCTTAATCCCACCATTATATTATATGAGGCTTCACCTCTTTGTAGGTTTTCAAGTGTTTTGGCCCTTGGGAGAAGCATATTCCTAATTCATTCTCTAAATCCTCTTCTTCTACATTAGCAAAGATGCTAGGGTCCAACCCTTGTACAATGTTAGAGATGTTGATTATGTTAATGAGGATCTATAGTGTATATTTCATCCACCTTATAGGATGTGGTTGGCTAATCTCTCTCATTCGTGGGTATATTAGGGTGAGCTCATTTTTTTATGTGACACATCTTCCTTCATGTATATATAGATATCCATATCATATAAGCTATGTTTATTACATAAATTTTATTCACCTCCTCAAAATGGAAGGTGGAAGTTTCATTATTTTCTAATAATTACATTATATTCATGGTGGTATTGGTTGAGATGATTGATCCATGCCTAGAGGTTTCCCCCTTTCAAAGGTCTTGTCCCCTTATTTGGTTGTAGGTTCCATGTGATGTTTTAGATATGGTTGGAATTTATCATGGTCTAGATTTTAGGTTTAGGTATCATAACCCTGTTAGTTGCAAGCTCATAGTCGATCGATATCCTAATTTTATTTCTGGTAGTATTCACTTTGAGTATAATTAAGGTTTCCATGCCTCACTTAGTGAACCTAAGTGAAGGAAACAAATTTTCTAAAATAGAGTGGAAGGGATTACCTTCATTTTATGGATCCAAGATCTTCCCAATAGTAGGTTATACCCTATATACTTGTCTACCATGTAAAATTTCATTGATTCAATCTTGGATTCAAGAGAGACAAGAAGTGTAATTTTGTAATTGATTATTTCTTAAATATTTTCAAAAAACCATAGAGTTTATATTTAATCTATGATGTTTATATGACCATGCCCCATTCTCACTAAAAGGGAAAATAAGATAATGTTGATTGTTCCCCATCGCCAATAATGGTTATTTTGATACAAGTATTATAAATTTATACCACTAAGTACAAGGAAAGATCCATGTTTGTAGTTCAAAGTCCAAAATAGATCCCACCACAAGTTAACACAAAGGGGTTGTGGAGGATAGAAGAGACATTATTTGTAACTAGGAGGCATGTCCCTTCATGGGAATGCACATATATATGCAATGCAAATAATATGTGGAAGTAGATAAGCATAAAGATAGACATATGAAAGATATGTATATGAGTAGAGACTAAGACCTGCCCTTTTGTATACAATATAATATAATATATGGAGATATAAGGAGTTATCTATTCACATGTTATGAATGAATGAATGTCTCTTTGTTATTAGTATAGTTTACATGTCCTCTTCACCTTAATATCTTATTTCAAATGCTTATTTTTCTTACTATTTCCTCTAGGATATAAACTAATTACATAAGAGGTCATGGGGTACAAATCTCCAAACTGTACTTCCCCATTCTTCTTGCCAACATTGGTTTTGTTGGCAGGGCCCTAAAGAGAATGGTAAAGAAAGTATAAAGCATAAGAAGGGAATAAAGTACGCAGAAGACTGGTTTATGTTAGACCCTAAGGGCCACCTTTATGAGAGGGGGTTAAGCCATTAGAGGATGACAAATGGAAAGGGGGAAGGTATCTAAAAAGACCCCATTCTTAAAAAAAAATCTTTCACCCATGATATATATATATATATATATATATATATACATATATATATATATATATATATATATATATATATACATATATACATATATATATATATATATATATACATATATATATATATATATATATATATATGTATATATATATATATATATATATATATGTATATATATATATATGTATATATATATGTATATATGTATATATATATATATGTATGTATATATATATATATTGTAGTGTCGTAAGTTGTCACCCTTGACAATTTCATACTATGTTTTTCTCCCCTTAAGTATTTTGACCTAATTGAACACCTAATTTCCTAAGTATGCATTTTGTGGCCCATTTTATCACTTTTTGACAAATTGCAAGCACAAAACAAATGCATTCATTTAATACTTTTCCCCTAACTCCTTAATTCTTGTAAAATAGGTCTAAGACACTGATGCCTAAGGCACTTATGTCCCCGTATTTTGGCTCCAAATTCAAATATGCTAGTGTCAACATTTTATTATTTGAATTTCAAATGTTTATTGTCGACTATCGAGATTTAATTTTTGGGAAATTAGAATAATTGCATATAAATACCTAGTTATTGCATCATTTGAAAAGTAACAAGCAATTATTGGAGAAATTATGGTCAAGAGCATTATCAAGCAATTCAAGAGTAGAATTTTAGAGATATTTTGCAGTAATTCAAGATCCAAGCATCATGTCAAAGTGTATGTGAGTTCATGTTTATGTTATTATATTGTTTGTGAAGACTAATCCTTGTAGGTCTCTAAACAAGCAATATTCAAGCCTTGAGGAGATTTGTATTAACTTCAATCCTTTAAAGAAGACATTGAAGGGTGGTGAGTTGTAGAATTTTGTTGATTCACCATTCTTATTTATCATTTATCCATTTATCATTAACATTGTGATTGTTGAAGTGGAAACACTAACAAGGGGTTTGATTAAGGCAAGCCCCTAAATGGTACAACCCTTCCTCTCTCTTTGAATGTGCAATTTTTTAGGTTTGAAGAAGAGTGAAAGAATTTTGAAGGTTAATTATCCATTATTGCATTCAAATCCTACATCTTGACAACTCATGGAAACTTAGTTGTAAAATTATCTAACAGTGATATGATAGTGCGACAAGCAGGGAACAAAAGCCCTGATTCGACACTAGAGGACTATGAAATTATATCTAAATTATCCCTACAAAGACATAGACACCTTGTGTGACTTATTCCAATATTTTCAGGTCCAAATTTATATCATAGGTGCACAATATCCTTCTCATCCCTTTCTATGGTATGTTTTTGTCTCTAACTTTCCAAATCTATTGTTTTTGCATTAGAACAATAATTTGATCATTAATTCAATTAAATCATTGCATTTCATCCTTAAGGTCATTTCAAATTTGGTCAAGGGCAGGTTGACTCACCTTTCAAGTTTTAAGTCAATCATATATCTTGTCAAAATCCAATAAAACCCCCTTTTATTTAATAAAATAAGGAAAAAGTGTTAGATCCCCACAAAGGGAGATCTCCCCTAGAGGGTCTCACATTTTCCACCATTTCATATATATCTATATATATATAAGGAGTAATGGAAGTTCAGATCTAAAGAACACATGGGAAAATGAGATAAAAATAGAAGAAGGGAGGTAATTAAAATAATTAAGTTGGGAATGGAGATGAATTTAGAATAAAGGAGGTTGAAATAGATTCAATAAAGACATGAAAAATATTTCAAAAGAATAGAAGAGGCAAAGAAGAGGCTAAGGAATAGAACCTAAAAGTTGTGAAAGAAAACCATAACAAAGAGAGTGAGTGCACCATTGAGGGTATTTTTTAGTGTGCCAATGTGGGCACTGTCGGAGAAGAAGAAGAGCGCACCATTGTGAGTGATGCCAGAGAGGATAGATAATAAATTATGCACTTAGGTTCTATCATAAACAAAATGAACCAAATCATTCAAAACATAGAAGAAATTCAAGACTATGCAAAATCCAAACAAGAAATGGAACAAGCGGTAATATAAATCATGACACATCCCATAAATAAGATAAATATGGAGTGATAACCATTAAAAACTCCAGTACAAAAACTTTGCAATACAAAATTTGACAACAATTACTTGGATAAATTAGTAACCACAAGTGTATTGAAGATAAGAAACAAAGATGAGGTAACCAACCAGGAGAATTATATGAAGTTAAAACCCTATAACAGAATAAAACCATCCAATAATCAAATGACACTAACCACTAAATGAACACCTATAAGAATGGAGAGAAATTTTGCAAAATACAACCCCTAAACCAAGAATCACCCCTAATATTGACAAAAGCAAGAAGTATTTTAATAGAGGAAGTAGAAAAAAATCTAGGAAAATAAAGCACAAAAGAGGAAAACAATATAGATACATCAAGTGAACAAGAATTTAATATAAGATACACAGATAGTGATTCAAAAGAATGAATTATCATTAATACTACCATGAAATTGCCCATGTTTGGATAGGACACAACTGAAGCAACCAAATATGTATTCATTATGGAGTCTCTGTGGCAAAGAAAACACCTAACTAGAGACAACATAAAATATTTTTGTTGGATCTATCTAAGGAGAAACATTACGGTGGTATCAAAAGTACTATCTGAACCATAACAAAGATTGGGAAATGATCAAGTAGGATTTCCTAGCAAATTTTGCCACACCAAAATTACCTATAGAAGGAGTAAGTAAACTCTGGGAACTAATGGAACATGAAGATGAATCAATCAAAGAATTTGACAAAAGATTCAAAGAGGTCACTAGACAACTGGAAGAACCTTTAAGTGAAAAATAGAAGATTGAGTGGTTCATCTCTAGAGTCCTACCAAAATAAGAATAACACTTGATGGATGAAATTTTAACACATATATGAAATTAACTATATTTGCATACTAGATTTAAAACCAATCATGGAACAAACAAGACAAAGGAAGAGAAAACAAAGAGTTGGAGAAACTTAGTGTAGGCATAAAACAATTGAGACTTCACAAGATATTATGGAAAAGAGAGAAACATATACACTTAGACCTAACATATTGTGTATGTACGGTGAAAGATAAGTTCATGTTATAAATGAATGTCTCAAAGAAATAGGGGAAAAGAAAGCAAACACGCTATGGGTAGACCTACGAAAAGTACCCAAAAAGGTGAATTCAGTCTACTATGGAGTTTGTGGAGAGTTGGATGACCATGATACTAAAGAATAACCATCATAGCTATTTTGGTTAAGGGAATACCCTACCACAATAAGAAATAAAGACAAAAATACACTAGAATATGTAAAAGGATTGGACAAAGAAAAATATATGCATAGGATAATGGATACAAAGTTCCTCCATGGTGACAAAATCAGAGGTCTGTAAATACCACACAAAATCTGGAGCCATACAATAATAATGGCCCATTATGGGAGGCAAAAGTTGAGGTTGAGGAAGAGAAAGGAGATAAGATGCCACACAATGTGAATTTTGTAGCCAGAAAGATCATGATGCCTTCAATTACGATAAGACATATCAATATTATAAAAAATCACCATAGAACCAAAATGATGAACCACAAGAATCCAATACAAACAAAGGAGAAAGACTCCTCTGAAAGGTGCCTAAGAACTTGAAAGAATAAATGAGGATATTTTGAAAGACAGGAAGGGACGAAGGATATACTATAGAAGAATATAGTACATGATAAGAGTATCACAAAGACCCTAGAACAAAACGAAAAAATAAAGAAATTGTAGTCACAAGACAAGGTACTAATACCAAATGATAGGAAGCAATACTGATAGAAGAAGAGAGCTCAGAGGGGGAAGAGGGATTATGACCCACTAAACAAGAACATGATCAAATATTAGAATAGGCTAGGTAAATCATTGGACAAGAACAAGGAAAGTAAAGAGAATAGAACAACTACTTTTCAAAACAAGAATTAAGAATACTAAAACAATTGGCATAGATGGTAGGAATAAATGACCTACTTAAAAATTGAAACTCACTAAATGATGGAATGAGAAATCCATTCCACAAGTTAGGAGAAATCCATTCCACAAATTAGGACAGTAGGGAAGCATTGGAAAACTAGGCCCATCATGATTAACCTCTAGATTCATAACAGGAAGATATCTAAAGTAATGACTGATTTAGGAGAAAATATCAACCTAATCCCAAAAATAATATGGGAATACCTAGGAAGACCCACGCTAGAACCTACCCCATACAACATCAATCTAGCAAATGGTTATGGAATGAAAACCTTAGGAACTTGGAGACAAGTAGAAGCAAATGACAAATGAGTGAAATAGATAATAGATTTTGAGGTAGTCACAATTTAGGAAACATTTGATTCCTTTGATTCACTTTTAGGATTAAGATGGTTTGTAGACTCATGTGGAGTAATAGACATAAGGAAGGAAGGAATTTCATTTGTTTATGATGGGAGAATAGTACACATCCCCTTAGGCAAGAATAAAGAAGAAACCTATGTAGAAGAGGTGGATGTAGAGGAATATGATGATGATAATAAAAAAATTAACACCATAACTAGGATACCTACAACTAAAATTTGGGAAGAACCCAACTCAAAACGGGAAATAGAGATAGATGAAATTGATGAGAGCATAGAGATAATGAGACTGTATTAGAAGCATGGATACAAGATGAACCAAAATCATATTCTCACCAAATATTTGGATCCAGAAGATATTTATGGTCAAGAAGATGTTAGGAGGAGAATGACCTGTAGAAAACATACCACATGATAGTGGTGCCAATAGATAAAATGATAAAAAGAATAATACCAAAGCATCTCATAATTCCCACCATATTTCACATGGAATCTCACACATTAAGTTACCTAAATATTTCAAATTAGGGGATTTAATATAATACATCTCACAAATAGAACAAATATTTGCAACAAAAGCTCATAGACTTGATATATGACCACATACCCTCATTTGCATTGTCGCATGTTGGTATAACACACATAAGAAAACCATTATAAAGTGGGAAACTTTCAAAACTCTAATAAAAGCAAGGTACCTACCAAAAGTAGGAGAATACAAGGACATACACACATACAAAGGAGATATATTATCACAATATCATTTAGACATGTAGATACACCATTGGGAAGAAGGATACGAGTATGATGAAATACTATACATCCAACTATTTTAATGGACATTAAACCTCGTAGAAAAACTTGGTACATTAACCAAGAGAGATGCAGAGAAACCAAAACATGGGATGAAGTAACGATAGACTTCCTCCATACTTTTTCTTTTTATAACGAAAACCCCTAGATACATACTGCATTAGCCAAGATGAAGAAAATCACATTCAAATCGAAAGAAGATTAGGAGATAGCGGTACCTCAAGCTTCCTCTCCTCCATATAGAGAAGAAGATATATGGGAGTATATTAAATGGTCGGAACATGAATCAACCAAAGTACAAGAACATTGTTATGCAACACAAAATGATGAAGAAGAACATATCCTAGATATAAAAATAGATCAAGGAGAAAAAGAAATAGAAGAAGCTACCGAACCTAAGAAGAAATACTATAATAGTCCCATCCAACTAATACAAGCAAACATTGCGATAGAAGGAGACACCAATATGGCAAGAATAGGGGATTATTGGGACAAAAAAGTAGTAGCAAAAATAATAGAATTCCTCTCAGAATTTCAAGATTTATTCCTTGAAACTTTCACATAAATGAATGGGATTAAAGAAGAGGTAGGAGTAATGAAAATTCAACTAAAGGGAGGAGTTAAATTGGTTTGGAAAAGACCTTATAAACTAAATTCAAATATGAAAAGAAAGTTCAAAACAAAGATAGAAAAAATTTTATCTATTGGAATCATCAAAATGCTAGAGGATGCAGATTATATAAGCCCCATGGTTGTCCAAAATAAGAAACCTAGAGAGATAAGAATTTGTGTAGATTTATAGGAATTGAATAAAGCTTGCATTAGTTGTTGGAAGAGATATGTACTCATTTATTGATGGCTTTTTTGGATATCATCAAGTAAAGATAAAGGAGGAAGATCAACCTAAAACTACTTTTTCCATAGAATGAGGATCATATATGTACATTGTTATGCCTTTTGTGTTAAAAAATGCCCCTATGTTATTCAGTAGAATAATCATTAACACATTTAAGGATTTCATACATGATTTTATAGAAGTTTACATGGATGATTGGACTGTTTAAATGCTAGTGAAAGATCATGTACAGGTACTTTGTATGATGTTGAACAAATGTAGGAGCACACAAATTTCACTAAATTTGAAGAAATGTACCTTTGTGGTACTAGTTGGTGTTGGTAAATCCGCCTCAACTTTCTGGCTTGATATTCCTTTTGGACTTGGCATTTTCTCCATGTTATTGGCCTTTACCGCCATACCGTTGCATGCTTACCTTGGTGGTGCGGTTGTGTGGTTTACCGCTTTACCGCGGGCCACCTTGCTTGGTCTAGTGGTGTTACCACCCTACCGTGTCGGTCTTCTTCATGTCTGGCGATGGCACGGTAAGTGGTAGCAGTCTAGAAGGCAGTTACCGCCTTACCACAGGGTGCTCCTTTTGGTGGTGCAGTAGTGCGATGAGCGGCAAGTTGGCGGAGCGTCCGGTTACCTCCCTACCTCGGGGGTCGCTTGGAGGTGGTGTGGTGGTAGCGACAATTTGGTTATGGCAGTTACAACTCCACCACAGGCGGTGAGCTCCCTTTCCATGGTAGCGTGGTGAGACCGCTAACGGTCAAGCTGGAGGTTACCGCCACACTGTGATATGTCATGGTCAGGGCAGTCAAAGTCAGATAGTTCAGATGGGTATACCACCACACCGCGAGGAGTCTCGACGAGCTCGGTAGTAACACGGGGAAGTCTAGGTGAGCTCAAGCGGGCTCACTGCAATACCGCGGTTGGGTCCCCTGAGCTCGGCGGTAGCGCGATTGGAGGTCGAGGTTGAGTTGACATAGGCTTACCGCCATACCGCGGTAGGAGCCTGAGCTTGGTGCGGTAGCGTGGTGGAACACAGAGGTGAGCTTGGTAAAGTGGTGAACGAATGAGAAATCAACATGTGGCAAGATCTTTATGATCTGATTGGCTGAAGCTTTATTTTCTTATTGCGATTGGGCTGCATTATTGAATGGAGGTTGATGGACATATTTGAAACCAATTTAATGTTGCACGGCTCGATGCATGTTGATTAAGCGGTGCACGTTATCTGGGAATGGTCGAAGCTTGCAGGTAGGATAATTAATTATCCTGATGACCATTGAAGGCTTTGTCTAGCAGAACAGGTTGGCACACGGTAAGAGATTATATGTAATCTCGTGTGCAGTCAGTTAGGAGAATGAGCGATCGGTGTGAAAGGCAAAGAGAGTGTTCGAGCGGTCCTGACCGTGAACACTTTATCTCTCAGTTCTATGAAGATGTGAACTTGTGGAGGTCATGTGGTTGGGCTGGCCATGAGGCTGGCTATGTCAATCAACTAAGGAGCTGAAGGGAATCTACATGGTATGTCTTTGGAGACATTGAAACTATGTGAAGGTTCTGGTTTTTGTGTTGCCTGCTTTCTCCAGATGGACAAGATGTAATCTCCTGAAGAGCATAGATCTGTGTTTGTATTGTAACCATTTTTGTTACTGAATAATACAAGTGAGCTGAGTGTTTTGGAGGGTGGGATTTTTTACCTGAAAAGGTTTTCCCCACATAAATTTGTGTGTCCATATGTTTGTCTTTCATGTTGTCTGATTCATGTTCTTGAACCTATGCTTGTGTTGAATTTGCTATCTTGTTATGCATTTACTTTTCTTAGAGGATCAATGGGGGATTTAATGTGCCTGTTTCCGCTTTATGGCATAGTTGTTTGTGTCTTTGAAGTGATAAAAATGAAAATCACTAAGGCACTGCTATCTTAGACGCCCGTTCTATGATGATAGACCCATCTCGTATCCCCAACAAGTTGTATCTGAGCTGGTTAAGGGAGGCCAAGGCTTGATGATACCCAACAAGTGGTGTCAAAGCCTTCTCTTGGTTATTGAAGTTCTGGGCATTTCTCATGTGAAGATTTCTTAGCCTGGCAAACTTGAGGAAATCTGGAGGAATCGATTGGTGATTAATCCTTCGATGAGTGGAAGTTCCTGCTTCTTTGATTCAAGACGCAGCTTGAAAGACGCTAGAGAAGACTGGGGTTGATCATATTGTGGTGATGTGGTCTAAGGCTCTTGTCTGGTAGCAAATGATCCTAATGCAAAGGGCGTGAGATATGCTTATGGTTGTGTTGCAGCAGTGTGTGGTTTCATACTGGGTGTATGTGTGTGAGGCTCCCTGGCGGTATGGAGTTGCTTGTGTTGTTGTTCAGCCATGGAGTATTGTGCTTGTGCTGGGTGTTCTGACTTAGCACTGAAGGCAATTTTCTCTGTTGGTCTATTTGCATGAAGGCTATGAAGTTGATCTAGGTGGTCTGTAACTTCTGTATAGCCTGGCTCTCTCATATGCTTGTGCATGGTTGTGGTTTTGGAATTGGTCTGGAACAGACCTGTTGTTCCTGTTTACCTGTATCTTGCACTCACATGTTTCAGTTTCATGTCTTTGGCTCTGAAAGTTTTTTGTAGATTTTCCTAAAAATTCTATCACGCATATTCATGTCTTTCATTGTTTTGGTTAACCATGTTGGTTATGTGCAGAATCTTGGGTCGTCCAGATGAGCCGTGAATATGGAGATGCGTGGGTGTTTTATAAACACTGTGGTTTTGCAGGTTTTACACGGTAAAAAAAAACTTATGGTGTGTGGAGTTGTTGTTCAACTATTTTTTAGACCCTGACTTTTGGGGTGTGACTGGATGAGATAGTTGCAGTTTGACATGGTTTGAGGAGGTGTGATGTCTTCTCTGCATGAGAGTGTTGGCATATTTTTTTCATTCAACATTCTTGTGGTGTTGCCTGCTAGTTTCCTAGACTATGGTGCTTGAGTTGTGGATGTGATTGACAAATCGGATCTGTTGTTGATCTGGTGTTTGAGTCATGTTTGTCTGCTTTGGCTATTCTCTTTGATGATCTCAGTTTTGCAGTTTCCAGTGCGATGATAGATTTGCAAGTTTCATTGGTTGCATCCACGAGTTGTCCTTACCTATATGTTTGTTGTGAGACAACTCGGAAGTGGATTGTCAATATCCACGAGGTTGTAACAGTGTGGTGCAGATCTGTTAGCTGACCTTATCTATGGTCACTTGTGCATTGGAGTGGTTGTTTTGAGATGAGAGGAGGAATGGCGTTTGAGTACCTGAATAGTCGGTTATGGACAAGTAGCATGTGAATCACGATGTCATGGAGAGCTTGGTACACTAGCCTATGTAAGCTTTTGACAGTGATGGTGTGGTCGGTCATGGTGCTTGGAAAGCTCGGTGTCACGGTTCATTGGGAGCTTTAGCAGTGACTGTGGATTCATCATTTGGTGATGAATGATCTTCTTTGGTGTTGTAGATTCTCCTGATGGGACTCTTAGATCCTGTTGTTGTAGAAGAGTTCTTTTGCATCTGCATGGTCACTATTTGAAGTTGTGCAACATCTTGGAGCCATGGAGGACGTTGGTAGTCTTTGGTTGAGATGCTGGTGGTGCTTGATAGGTGATGTTGGTTTAGAGTTTGTTTGCTTCTTGTCATGTGTACTCTTGCTTGTGCATTAGAGTTTTGGCATGTGTCTTTGCTCTTGAGACCATGGATAGTTCACTTGAAGCATGGTATCTCCTTAAGGGGAATGCGTAGATCATGGTGTCATGATAAGTTCTTGTTCCTAGGTTTGGAGCTTTGACAGTGCTCTGGTGTTTCTCTATGTTTTGAGTACTTTGGTCATACGCTAGAGGACTTCATTTTTAGTGCAAAAATGCAGGTTGGAGTCAGCATGAGATGATAGGTTGTTGGTACTCATGGATGCATGGAGAATAAGGTGAGGTTGGAATTCTTTTGAGAATATTGTTGTTACAGCTAAAATTTTGAGTTGCCTGCACCTTGGTTGAATGTGAGTTCAACAGAGACCATGAAATAGAATGCTCTTGGGTAAGTCACGGTGGCTTGTATATCTTGGAGGAGCATCTTTTCTTTTCTTTTTGGTCTGCTTAGCAGTGGTGTCTCTTTGAAAGGTATTTACCCATTATTGCTTTCAGATATGTGTTATGCTTGCTTTCATGATATGAATCTTGAGTTTTTTTAAGATTCTGGAGGATTCATAATGAAAGGTGGACAACATAGTGGATCTCCTTGTGCTTTTGAGGACTGATAGGAGATGGTTATATGGGTTAGTCTGATATTTTTTGAGGTGCTTACATCCATGGAACTATTGGGTGTTGTTATGGATTTTCCCTTTGGGATGTGAAGATCATTCTTGACACAGCTGGCATTTAGAAATGTATGTAGGAGGATGCTACATGTTTTGATTTGCAGTTTCTCTCTAATCTGGTATTTTCTTCTTGTATGTTCATTTTCATATGAATTTATATGTGAGATGCCTTTGTGGAGCCGAGTTGGTCACAATTTGTGGTCATGTTTTGTCACTTGGGTGATGACACGAAGGTTCCTGTGCCTCTTTCTTCAGTCAGATATGGAGGTTTTCTTGGAAGAGCTCTGGAAGATAGTTGAGAGAAATGTTTCTTGCAACAGGTGGTGCATATTAGTGTGATTGTTCCTCGGAACTACATGGTTCCTCATTTCTTTGTGCAGGTGATTGGTGGACTTAGTATGCCTGGATCACTTGTGATGATGCTTTGTTTGCATTCATCTGGACAGTACCCTTGCAGTGGGAGTACCTGTACGTGTTTGTCCTTTTGACTGGTTGACACATGGTGCCTATTTTTGCTGCTGATGGGTGGTTATGTCATGGCATGAGTTTACTGATGGTCATACCTTTGAGGTATGGGTGATTGGATGGATTAGCATGAGTTGTGTGTACTATTTTTTAGTCGCGTGGGTTTGATTAGTTGGATGGGGGCAGTCAGTTGTCTAGTTGCATTTCTACTTGATGGTTTTATCTTATTCTGGAGAATGTTTTCTTGTTCTATGTTCGCGTTGTGCTTTGTTGCTGCTTCTGTGGTGCCTTTGCCGCCTGAAGCATCAGATGTTTGTGTTCCTGAGACTAGTGCATTTTTCGCCTTTGCATGTTCCTTTGTTTGGAGTTGTTGCTTGAGATGGTGGACATTTTTGGATGTCGTTGCAGGTGTCTTGGTTGGAGCGTGAAGGCTTGGTTTGGTCCTTGTTCGGGTTTTGGAGGAAGCCTGAAAGTCTTCGTCAAGTGGGATATTGTTGAGAAATCTGCCTCAACTTTCTGGCTTGATATTCCTTTTGGACTTGACATTTTCTCCATGTTACTGGCCTTTACCGCCATATCGCTGCATGCTTACCTTGGTGGCGCGGTTGTGCGGTTTACCGCTTTACCGAGGGCCACCTTGCTTGGTCTGGCGGTTGGGCGGTGTTACCGCCCTACCGCATCGATCTTCTTCATGTCTGGTGATGGCATAGTAAGTGGCGGTAGTCTAGAAGGCAGTTACTGCCTTACCGCAAGGTGCTCCTTCTTGTGGCACGATAGTGCGGTGAGCGACAGGTTGGCGGAGCGTCCGGTTACCTCCCTGTCGCGGGGGTCGCTTGGAGGTGGTGCGGTGGCAACGATGGTTTGGTTCTAGCAGTTATCGCTCCACCGCGAGTGGTGAGCTCCCTCTCCGCGGTAGCGCGGTGAGACCGTTGATGGTCAGGCTGGCGATTACCACCACACCGCGGTATGTCATGGTCAAGGCAGCAGTAATGCGGGACGATCAGAGTCAGAGAGCTCGGATGGGTATACCACCACACCGCGAGGAGTCTCAATGAGCTCAGTGTGGCAGCATGGTGGAATATGGAGGTGACCTCGGAGCTTGATCAACTGAGCTCGACCGAGCTGGACTAGAGTGAAAGCAACAAACGAATGAGAAATCGACACATGGCAAGATCTTTATGATCTGATTGACCGAAAGCTTTATTTTTTGATTGTGATTGGGATGCATTATTGAATGGAGGTTGACGAACATGTCTGAAACCAATTTAATGTTACACAACTCGATGCATGTTGATTAAGCGGTGCACGTTATCAGGGAATTGTCAAAGCTTATAGGTAGGATAATTAATTATCCTAATGACCGTTGAAGGCTTTGTCTGGCAGAACAGGTTGGCACACAATAAGAGATTATATGTAATCTCGTGTGCATTCAGTTAGGAGAATGAGCGATCAGTGTGAGAGGCAAAAAGAGTGTTCGAGCGGTCCTGACCGTGAACACTTTGTCTCTCAGTTCTGCAAAGATGTGAACCTATGGAGGCCGTGTGGCTAGGCTATCCATGAGGCTAGTTGTGTCAGTCAACTAAGGAGTTGAAGGGAATCTACATGGTATGTCTTTGGAGACATTGAAACTATGTGAAGGTTCTGGTTTTTGTGTTGCCCGCTTTCTCCAGATGGACAAGATGCAATCTCCTGAAGAGCATAGCTCTGTGTTTGTATTGTAACCATTTTTGTTACTGAATAATACAAGTGAGTTGAGTGTCTTGGAGGGTGGGGTTTTTTACCTGAAAAGGTTTTCCCCACATAAATCTATGTGTCTGTATGTTTGTCTTTCATGTTGTCTGATTCATGTTCTTGAATCTATGCTTGTGTTGAATCTGCTATCTTGTTATGCATTTACTTTTCTCAGAGGATCAATGGGGGATTTACTGTGCCTGTTTCCACTTTATGGCATAGTGGTTTGTGTCTTTGAAGTGATAAAAATGAAAATCACTAAGGCACTATTGTCTTAGACGTTCATTCTATGATGACAGACCCATCTTGTATCCCCAACAGTTGGAACTCTATTATGCCATATTATATGTAAATAAGGATTAATGGTGAACCCTATGAAATTTTCCCTAATACTAAACCTATCGCCACCTGAGAATGCACGAGAAGTTGAGAAAGTTTTGGGATATATAGGGTATCACAAAAATTTCATGAAAGGATATATCGATATTGTTGCACCATGAGAAGATCTCTTGAAGAAGAAAATTGATAGGAATATTGAATAGAATGAAGAGTCTCAAAAAGCATTTGATACTTTAAAATAGAAGATCGTAGAAGCACCAATCCAAATATTCCTAGATTGGACCAACCCCTTTCATGTTCATGTTGATGCTTCTGGTATCACTATAAGAGTAGTGATTACCCAAACCAAAGGGAACAAAGACCACCCTATTGCCTTTTCCATGAGAAAACTATCTACCATGAAAAAGAATTATACCGCCTCCAAAAGAGAGGCTCTGGATATATGGTCTATGTACTACAAAAATATAAACATGACTTACTATCCACCCCATCCACTTTCTTTACCGACCATAAACTTCTTAAGCATCTACTCAATAAACCAGTAACACGTGGATGGAAATGTAGATGGTTGCTACTATTTCAATAATTTTATTTCAAAATTATGGTGAAACCTAGTAAAAATAACCAAGGATTGAGCTAGTTATCCCAGATTGAGACTAGAGAAGAACTAGACGCTCAAGGGGAAGATCTCCCCGATGCACATCTATTTCATATTAAAGCGATACTAGAGGAGCTACAGGATATTTCCATTTTACTTTCTACAGGGTAATTTCCCAAAGATATCTCATTCCAAGAAAAGCAATCACTTGTCTAGAGGGTTTCCCATACACCTTAGTCAAAGGAGAATTACACCATTTAGGTAGGGATGATATCTTGAGAAGAGTAGTGTATAAGCATGAAAGGAAATCAATCTTAAAGGAAGCACACAAAGGAGATGTAGGGGGCATAACTTCATTGAAACTACAACCAAAAAGATACAAATTATAGGACTATGGTGGACAACTGTTCACAAAGATGCTAAGGAATATACAAAAGATTGTGATATTTGTCAAAAGGGTAGGGAGACCTACCGCAAGAGATGAAATTCCATTGAGAACAGTACTAGCACAAAATCCTTTTGAAAAATGGGCCATAGATTTCATTGGACCTATTGAGCCACTGACAAAACACTCTAAAGCAAGGTTCATCATAACAAGAGTAGAATATCTCACAAAATTGGTGGAGGAAGAACCTACAAAGGGTTGTATTGCAAAGGTTGCCGCTATATTTTTATACAAGAACATAATTACAAGATATGGATATAGTATAGTGAGTGACCAAGGGAAACATTTTTTCAACAAAATGATAAATAAATTACTATAGGATTTCATGATAACACACAATAGAAGATCCCTATCACCCACAATCTAATGAAACAAGTGAAGCATTAAACAAGATAATTAGAAAATCCCTTACCAATTTGTGTGTTGGGAATAGGATATACTGGGATGTAAAGTACCTGGGATACTCTAGGCATAACACACATCATATAAAAGAACCAACAAATTCACTTTATTTCAACTAGTCTATGGAATTGATGCTACAGTCCCTTTGAATTTTATAGTCTGCAACCTACATACCGCACTCACCCTATGGTTGGAGGATGACCAATCCCTCATACAATGATTAGAGGATTTAGATAAAATAGATGAGTATAGACAAATTGTAATAAATAACCACCAACTTAAGTGTCAAAGATTAAAAAAGCATGGCATGATAGGAACTTAAGACTGAAAACATTCAAAATAGGGGATTTGTACCACTTTATAATAGCAAGTTCAAGAAACATATGAAATTAAAAATTAGATGGCTAGGACCATACTATATCCATAATATAAATGATTTTGGAGCAGTGAAACTCTGAAAAATGAATTGCAACCTTCTAACTGACTACGTGAATAGAGAACATGTCAAACACTACCACTTGTCAACAAAATAAAAACATCAAATAAGGAAAATCAACATGTACATTATGTATTATATTTCAAACCATGAAAACACCCAAAAAAGTATCCTATCATGTCAGAAAAATTAAATAGCTAGAAAAACCCACATAACGAGAAGTAACATTAAATGCAGTACCACCCAAACACTTATTTAACACTCACATCTCACTCCAAACACTCACTTGTCACCTACATAATTCATAGAGTGTGCTCAGTCAACTAAGTCCAAACCCTAACTTATGTGCACTCTACAAAATTCTTTGCAATGGCCATCCCAACCGTAGTTAAAATATTTGAGAAACGTTAACCCAATTACCATAAATACCCATACAAGGCCCTATAAACAAATATAATGGGGTATTCTCTTAGATACCCCACAATATAGTATACTTGGATGATGTTCACAAATATATTCATGAGAAAATTGTGGAAATTGATCATACAAAGTTCAAGGAGCTCTGCAGGACACTCCTCCAAGTTGACGAGAAGACATATAAACCAAAATGCATAGAGATTGGATGGAAGAAGTTGTATATCTGGAAAGACTATCTATATTTCTACGATGAGTGTGCATGGGTGAGAATTATATTAAGTCAAGTGCATGATGAGTCCCTACCACATTTCAAAGGAATAAATTCACACGATGATAAGGCTTAGTATGGTAGACAACATCCCCACCAAGAAATCCATCAAAAATAGCAAGGTGAAACAATTTACTAGAGCAACCCTTGATGATTGGAGCATGAATGTAAAGAAAATCATGAATGATGGAGTACACCATACCACGATGGGGATTGCATACAAGGTATCCTATGCCAATCGGGAAGACTTAGTCACCGCCACTATAATTCAAACCATTTATCAAATAGTAGTGGAAGGAAAAGATTTAAACCTCTATGATTTCATGTGAGAGCAACTAATGGAGAACATACAAAAGATCAAAACCTCCAAGTACCATTTTTAGTACAGTACATTAATCATATGCTTAATGTTTTACTTTCTTAGAGAATTACCAAACTTCAAGGGAATTTTTTGGCAAAACAACTAGATAGTGGCAACCCAAATTAAATATCATATTCACTAATTCTCAAATGTCTAGTCCTACAAAGCTACATACAGGGAGTTCTTCAAAACCTTCAAGGAGCAAATGCAAGAAAGGGAAAGGATTTCCTATGAGTCTACCACCCAATACACCAACACAATGACCTTTTTGGTGGATGAATATTACACATACATGGTGGCGATAAAACCACGTATAGTGTAGGTACCACGGTTACCCTATGAACTCACCACACAAGAGGTAGTTGTGTATGCATCTACCTTGCTCACCCAACCAAAGGACCCTAATGTAGAGTGGTTTGTACTTATAAAGAGGTAATGAAGAGCATAATAAATAAAGAGGCATAGGAGAAATTGGAAAAGAATAAATAGAAACTCCACAAACAGTGCAAAATACTGGAGGGAGGATTTTCTCAATTCTCTACTATCGCAAGAAGGTCAAGAAGGCTACAAAGAACTTCCCTAGGCAAGTTATAAGGCCCCACAATCTCCACATAGATAGTATCTATATTGAGGAAACCACCACAAGTCACGCCATAAAAGAGGTCCCAACAAGCAAGACCCCAAAAAATAGCCAAGAGATAGATACATAAAGACACAACAAAGGAAGAAGTGGAAGAGATTGCAGAGGGTAAAGAAGAGGTCAAGAAACCTCTCAAAAGGAGGAAAAGAGGGCAAAAAACTCTAATACCTCCTCCTCAAGTGACTCTAAAACAATATCAACCACAAATTGGCATCCTGGAAACCACCAATGCTATCCTCCATTTTGGGATGTTATCATAAATAATGAACAAGTACAAGGAAACAAATGAGGAGAAAAAAGGTAGAATAATACAATGCCTACTCCAGTATATCAACCAATCAAAAAAATGGATGAACAAAGTAATGATGGAATTTACGTAGCAAGTAGTTACAAAAATATGAGAAAAGAGGTTCAAGGCACTCAATAAAGAAGAAGAAATGAGGGAGAAGGCCATCTCCACAATAATCCCAAACATCACTGAAGAGAAGAAGTAGGCACTAGCCCGAGAGAAAGCTCAAGAACTCCGTAAAAAATAGAGAGTGGATAAAATCATGGAGGAGGATCTAGAGAACATAGAAACAATCTGGAAAGAAACCGAGGATGGTTAAGAACAACACATAATAAGTATAAGGGTACCAACCACCAAAGACTAACCCAATTGGAGAAGAAAAAGACAAAAGTGAAGATATCGACATCGTAGAGATAAAAAAAACCCACTTCCACAATCTTTGCCATTAAGAATTTTTTGGCACAACAAAAAATCCAAGCAATGTTATAACTGCAACTTCTAGAAGTTCTAATGGCGGGTTCACAAGTGGATCTCTCTAGCATATCTTCACTACAAAAGATTTGACTGGGAGAAATTCTACATGCCACCGTGAGGGAATAACTTCTTAATGATCATGTAAGAACAGTTGAACAAATATAAGATGTAGTGGATACACTACATAAGGCTATTCCCCACCTACCTCGAGACACTTCATTGCCCATGCCGCAACAACTCAAACAACTGGTGAATAGCTTATAAGGAGATATGGTCACCACAAAGGACACCATAAGGAAAGAAGCACAATAGGAGGTCATAGGGAAGAAAAAAAAAAGTATACTAAGAAGTGTGCCACTACATACTCCAAATTAGAGGAGAATATCAAAGGGCCAGAGGACACAATTATAGAAGTAGGGATGATCTACCAATTTTGCTTAAAATGGCCTACCACTACAAAAGGTCTCAAAGATCAAATGGAACAATTGGAGAATCATATAACACAAGTGGCACCAATCTACAACCCTCTCTAGGACAAAGATGACACCATTAGAACCCAAGTGGAAACCCTTCACTCCCAACTATAACAGCTACACATCCAAAGGGAGCAGATCAAGGAACATATCAAATAGATGAGGGAAACAGTCGGCTATTAGATGACCCACCTATTAGGGATAATGGTAGAAGTACAAGAAATAGCCAAAATATTCAAATCCCTGATAGTCTAGCTAATGCAAAGGCAACAATGATTCAAATTTAGAGCCACACCTCCACTTTATAGCTAGCCAAAACATAGTGGACTAAGACATTGAGCCACCTCAAAGGGACATACAAGCATCTCCTTCCCAACTAAGAATCATGCCTTGAGGAAAAGACATTTTAAAAGGGGGGATTATATTAGTAGGTCAAAGGCCAAAACATATCCTACCGCAAGTTACCATAAATGGTTTATGGAGGATGGAAAAGACATTAGTTATAACTAGGAGACATGTCCCTTCATGGGAATGCACATATATATGCAATGTAAATAATATGCAGAAATAGACAAGCATAAGGATAGATATATGAAAGATATGTATATGAGTAGAGACTAAGACCTACCCTTTTGTATGCAATATAATATAATATAAGGATATATAAGGAGATATCTATACACGTGTTATAAATGAATGAATGTCTCTTTGTTATTAGTATAGTTTACATGTTTGTTCACCTTAATATCTTATCGTAAATGCTTTTTTATCTTACTGTATCCTCCAAGGTATAAAATAATTGAATAAGAGGTCCTGGGGTATAGATCTCTGCACTATACTTCCTCATTCTTCTTGCCAACAATCCCTCTCCTTGACAACTCTATTTTAATTAGAATTTTCTTAAGACTAAAGAAAAATCATGGATTGTGTAATTTTTTGTTCAAATGACTTACGTCAAGGTCCACTTGATTTATTTACTCCTCTTGAGGTAGAGCTATGTGGTTTAAATATTTTATCCCAATTTCCTCCAATATGGATACTTGATGTGATGGAGAATTCCTCATAATATTAACAAAACAAATCTCCATGTACATCTTCTTGAGGTAATCTATAATGTTGTGTGGATCAATGGGACTTGGTGCAAGGTCTACAATTAAGATTTCGTATCTATCCAGTATTCCCTTTCTTAGATTAATTGTCTTTTTATGGATATCCCTATTTTGAATGAGTTCAATACCTTAACATTTTTTATTTCTCTTTTAATCCCTAATTGGCTAGGAGTTTTTGAGTCCCCTATTGAGGACCATAAATTCATCTTTACATGGCTTGGTTGGTAGAATTAGATCTATTGGAACTATTTCCTTATTGATGTGATTGAAAACTATCTTGATAGATCTTTAAATTAATTTTTTTAGTGGTGATTGGCCCATAATGGTTATGGTTTTTGTTTCCTAGAGAGGGGAAGAACATATCAATGAAAAAACATTGTTACTTTTCTAGGAGGTTTGATATAAATTAATTGTACCCCAAACATGATTTAGTGTAATTACCCTTATCTCATGAAATAATTAGTATTTATCAAGTTTAAAATTTAGAGGTATTTGATATGGATCATATAAGTTTTTCATAGGTACACTCATTCTATTGCTGCTTGTTTCATTAACCATAATTATTTGTAAGAAAATAATCAATGATATTTATGTTTTAATTCCCTATTGTTGAATATATGTAGCCACAACCATAGATATTTTTACTATAGTTTTGGATGTTGTTCTCATTCGTAGGTGGTAGAGAATCTGTAACCCTATTAGTCGTAGCATTTTGATTATTGTTTAAAATTTAGGTGTTGATGATTATTGTTGTTGTTCTAAGTGACTAATCTTCTATTATTGATTTATTCTTTCCTTTTACTATCAATTACAAATTGGTCAATACTAAGAGTTATTTTGAGAGCCTCTTGATGATCTATAAGCAAGTTTTTGGACCCTATTTAAGGCATATAGGAAAATATTACAAAGTTCCATCTGATCCATGTTTGGTACACTTATAGGTGAATAGAAATACCATCTCCATCATGCTATAAAGGTTGAAATTAATTCATTGGTTTCTTCTTTGGTATTTAATTACTCTTGAATTCACGTCTTTAACCAAAATTTTCATATCAAAATTAGTGACAAACTCAATGATGAGTTGTTAGAAAGAATGGATGGATGCCTCTAAGATTTTTTTAATTCTAACAAGTTGTATCTCTTATAATATTTTTGGGAAGATTCTTATGAATACTCCATCCTAGGGAAGGAGCTCTTGAATAACTATGGTATAGGATTTTATTTGAGAGTTGGGATCTCCCACCCCTTTGAACTAAAGTAGTTCAAGCAGTGGTCACAACAAAATTAAATTGTAAATAATGTGATCTAAGGGCTCATTTAGGTACTCAAGGTATCTCCTAGAGAAGGGATTATGTGTGGAAGGAGAGAACCCTCCCAACATGAGCAATATAGGTGGAGCTTGTTGTTTGGGTTGCACTTAGAAGTGCATGCTTAGTTTTTATATCTGGGACTAGATAGCTTTTAAGAGGTATACTTAGGGGTTAAAAACTTGGTAAGATTATATGGTTCATATTTTGAGTTTTAGGCATCCCATCTATTTGGTTTAGTCTCATCATATTGTATGAAAAAGGAAAAGGAGGCATGAGATTATGATTTCTCATATTGCACAAGTAGAATTTGAGATAAGGGGGTAATGAAATTAATCTTGACTTGGTTCATTTGTTGTCATGGTCAAGAGGCTGGTGCAAGGCTGGTGCCTCATAAGCCTTGGTGAATTATTCATCTAGGCCATATTTTCAAGTTGTCACTCAATGCTCCCTACCTCAAGCATCATGGTCTATTGTAATAGGGTAACTATGAGTGCATCTAGGTTTTCTTCTTCTATTTGATGTATTTTACTACCATGAGGTTAGTTCTAATATTCATAATATGGGGGTTGAGTAGCCTCATTCATTGCCACTTTTATTTGATATTCAAGTATTACTCTTTGCATGAGACATGATCATTTTCAAAGATCATATCAATGACTATTTTCACCACTTGAACATTTTCTAAATTAATTTCAAGGAAATCCACGTCATTGTCAATTTGCATAGTCATATCCTTGTAGGTAGCCAAGCTAGGATCCTATATTTAAATTTTGATTGCACTAAGAATCAATAAGATCTTATTTATCCTAATTTTGGTTGCAAGATGGGTTCTTGACACTGACCACATATGGGGTTATCAAAAGTTATGAATTCATGGTCCCAATGGGTATTAATAGTATACTTTAGGTTTCCACCATTTGAATTGAAGTCCTCAAATTTATACCTATATGTGATAAGAACCATAGGATCAAAAATATGTACTAATGAAATGATGGGGGTTGGCTTCATCAAAGTAATTCTATCCTTGAGTTCCTATTAGTCTTAACATACTTGGGAGTACCTTAGATACCACAGATAAAAGGTATGATAAAAAAAGGAGAAGGTGAGATGGAATGGAATGGAAAGATGAAAGAGCTTGTCTCAGAAGGATCTTCTCTTCATGTTAGGCTCACCAAATATGTTTTCTTCTAAATCTACTCACCATAATTTTTTATGAGTTAGATTCAATTTAGCACATGTATTGTACTCATACAACTGATGTGATGTTGGATCACTCTTGCTCATGTGGAAAAATCCAATGGATAATGGGAGTTTCCAAAGGACTACCCTCTTCATGATTAAGTAGATTCATGTGAGTGTCAATGATATTAATGCACAAGGTGGGTGTCACACCAACTTGTTCACTCACTTTATGAGGAAGGAGTTATTGATGCCATACAACTATGTTGATGTGTGGAGTTGGATTTGGGATGTGTGTATGTTACCTAGATAACATTTAAGAGGTGTAGTTATAATAATTCTTCTATGGCTAGGTGTGTTGTTGGATTGGATCAGTTTCATTTCATGTTGAGGTAAGCATAGAAAGTGTTGAGATGAAAATTATCTAACTAAATCATTTCTCAAAGTAGGGATAGCTCCATCACATGTCTCCTATTATGTTCCTGTTGTATTTTCTACAAGAAAGAAAATTTCTCCTAAATGTTTTCTATGTTGAATGCTTCTTGGTTTGGCCAAGCACTTCCAAGCTCATTTAAAATGGACTTTACCAAATCCTCTTTGACCCTAGGATGCATGAGCCTAATAATGAGAGATAAGAAAGTGGTATGTCTCGTGACTTCTTGTTACGTGTCAAGTTTAGGATTATCTTATTTATTTATTTTATTTCCTTATGTTGATATCAATGGTTTTTTATCTTCATAATTTTTGGAAACTAAGTGCATGAAAATGGGAGACAAATTAGTGGCCAACCTTGATAATTTTTGCAAAATGTATTTGCATTAAGAAATACATAACATGTTTTAATTTTAATTTGTATTAACTTTAATGTCTTGAATTCATTTTTTATGTTCCCATCCATTTAGGATTATATTTCAAATCCTACGAGTTGGACATCACTTGTGGCTCATAAATTCATGTTTTTAATATAAATTAATTAATTAATTTTTCAACCTTATTAGGTTTACATGTTTGCAATAAAATTTTATGAAACCACCACCAAAAGGAAGAGCTACTTCTTAGCTCTCTAACCATACACTTTTTTAATATTTTGAATAAGCTAAGGTATTTAATTGTTTTCTTTGAAGAGTGTATTCATATGTTTTTTGCTTCGTAAAAGATAAGTTTTATATTGTTGCAAGAATTTAGCCCGGCTTGCACTAGGTGAGATCATAGAGGAGGGATCTTATCCCCACACATTCATTAAAAACCCTTTCCACAAGGGGTGTTGCACAAAAGAGAATAAAATAAACAAATAAAATTGAAAACATCACCTTCTTAAATGAAGGAGATCACCTCAACACAAGGACAAAGGGGAAACAATAATTTATTATTTTTTGTTGAGGATCTTAGCGCCATTGGATGATTTGAGATTACTGAAGTAGACCACTTCCTTTTCAATTTTGTCCACTTTTTTTTAATGCGGAGTGCCTTTGGGTGGTTGTGAGGAGAGGGAATCAACATTTTCCATGTTGAATGCACCCAAAGGAGTTACAACAAACACGGGAACTGATGGAGAATCCACATGATCAACCACCTCCATTATGATACATTTCGTTGATAAGGTTGAGGGGGAAGTTGGGAAGTCCCCATCATTTGGGTCCTCACGCGACAACACAAAACAATCTTGCACAACCAAAGGAGTTGGAGAATTTGGTTTTGAAGTGATTTTCTGAGGAGCTTGTGTAGAAGACAAGTCATATGGAGTTCTAGGAGTGATGATATAATGGTGGTACTCTACCCCAATCCACCAGGAGGGTCTTCCATCTAAGGCCTGGTTGATGGTTTGCCTCTTATGGCACTATTCAATTGAAAAATATTTCCTCCATCAAATGGTTGCCTCCAACACCTTTTACCCATGAGATATCTTAGCTGGTAGCCCATTAGATAAATCCATTTCCATGCATATACATGCACAAGTGGAACTCCTATAGTTGATTGTTTCATTGGAAGTACAATGGTATTTACCCAAGTTGTTTCTAATAGCACACAGATAATCCAATCCCTAAAATTGAAGAGGGGGATAGGGTAATCTGACCCAAAGGAATGCAGAAGAGAAAGTCTTAATACAGGGATCAAAGGAAGTATACCAAAGATTCATGCTTATGAATTCACCCTAAAAGATCCAGGGGCCTAATTTCAACACTAGATCCATGTCTGTAATAGAGGAAAATTCCAAAATAAAGAAACCTCTAGCACACGGATAGATACAAATTTCTTCTTTCATGTATTCCTTCCAATTTTGTGTAATCCAAGTGTTTAAGTCATACAACCTAGGCCAAGATTTCATCAGTCTAAAAATGAGAGAATTTTCTTGCAAATAATTCTCTCGATCACAAGCAAGACTATCCAAGTTGACCTTAGGGATGAGCTCATAGTGACGAACTAGGAGGGGGCAGATCTTGGTGCCATTCACATTTATTAATTTGGCACTGCCAAAACCAAGGACAATGACATGGTGAGAGGTCGGATGAGGGAAAGGATGGGGATCGTCATTACGGGTCTTTTTTCTAAACCATTCCATACTTCAGAACTCTCAAGATGCCATTGATTTGTGGGATGGAATTATAGAGCTACATTGCCCTCTCACCCCCTCAGTGAAGCTAAAACCCTAGCTTCACCCCTCACAGCGTCTCTAAAATTCATCTAGAAGGTTGACAAGCTCTTTCCCTTGTGCTAAGAAGTGAAAGCCCAGTCTTCATTGTAGATTTCACTACGCTCGCCATGGAAATCATCAAAGGAGGGAGAAGTAGTCTTTGAGAATGTTGGAGTTGAGTGCCTCATAGCACTAAGTTTTAGCAAAGCTTTTTGTATCTATTTTTCACTATTTGGTTGAAGAGTGTATTCATATGACTCTAGTGCATAAGGGAACGGTGGAGACAAAATGGCACTTCATCATGAAATGCATAGCTTATGAAGATATCCACAATCAATACACAAATAGTTTGGAGGTGGACAATATCCAACAGTTATTTGAGGGGGATAAGATCAATCAGACGACCAGCCTTCTAGTCAAAATCAATAGTAGGAGGTCTGACTTGGAAAAGAGCTTGAAGACAAATTAAGTTGTTTGTCTCAATCCCATAGATTGTTTAGTCTCGTGGACATCATTAAAATCTTTCATTCATTCATTCATTTATAATATTTAACTTGGTTATCCAAAAAAATTTTTTGTATAGGATTCTTTTACACTTCATTCTATACATATTCAAAAATAATAATTGATATTTTTTTATTAGTTTTATGTAACTTATGTGATGTGCATGCTCAATGATGTATTTCTTAGGATGCAACCACTTCAAAAAATTTAAAAAAATATTTAGCAAAAAATACAACTTGGAGTACTCACTCTTGGATATATTTCCACCAACTAATTTCTAAAAATACATAATATAGGAAAAAATACATGGGTGCACACCAAACACTATGTTATATATTAGTAATAAAAATAGTAACACTTTTGTGTGTGCTCAACATTTAACCCACTTCACCTTAACCATTTTAAAAATATTTAGAAACTAGCTTTAGAGTACTACAATTCTTGTTCATACCATATCTTTGATTTTTTAGTATACACATCTCAAATTACTCATCCAAATTTAGTATTAGATAATTTTAGAAACAAAAAAAAGTGGCCTCTTTTGACCCATTTTTTGTCTCCCATTTCCATGCACTCGTCAAACTAAAGATTAATCAACTAAATACCTTAATTTAAATGTGAAAAATAAATATTTATTCTCCTTTTATATTTTTTAAAATTTGAAGTGCGATTTAATTAGCTAGTATAAAATGATTTTAAATGGTCCTAAATGCAATTTAAGCTAATGTTTTTGTAGAGAAGGGGGATTCTCTACTCACGAGTTCTCTTCACTCAGAGAGCCTCACGAGGCAAACTGCCCTAAACTACCTCAAGGAATAACAACGAGAGTTCTAGAATTGAAAAGAGTAGGTCATAGAGATTCTCTAGACAAATTGGCAAGCTCTCGGCCAAAGGATGATAGCACGGAATACGAATGACAACGCGACACGCTAGCATCCCTGAGGCACGTTGGCATCTCGCACGGACCAGAAAGCAAGAATGTCACAAAAAATGGCAAAGTGAATGCTTCTACTCTGATTGTTGAGAACTTCTAGAATGTGGGAAAATGACAGAAAGTGATAAAGCTGAAATAAAGTGAAATAGATAAAGAGAATAAGAAGTGAAAGGGAAATTCTTACAATAACGCAAGTGATGAAGCTTCCAGCATGTGAATGTCTTCAATACCTGCACACAAGGGAGAGAGAAATTATTGGGGGGCTGTATAGGGGTTTGCCTCAGTCAAACCCCCGTTTTGGTGTTCCCACCTCCATGGACAGCTAGATAGATAGAGAGAAGTATGATAAAGCAGGAAGTGAAAAAAAGAACACAAAAGCACTACAAAACAGTGTTATGCTACTCAACCAAATAATAGAGGAGAGGAGTAGAAATCTTACCACCTCCACCAAGAGCACTCAACGCTAATGGGGGAGAAAATGAGAGGACTCAAACCTTTGTTGCAATGGTGTTGTTCCACACTTGCTCTACTAAGCTAAGGGAGTGTTGATGTTGTTTCTATGGAGTGTAAAGTGTTGCTTGAGAGTTATGAATTGAATTCTTAGAGCTTTTGAAGAGCTAAGCGAGATGAATCGAAGGCCTAGAGTCTATGAAGAGATTGTAGAAGAGTCTGTGGAAGATGATCATCTAGAGGTAAAATGAATGAATGAATAGTGGATTTGGATTTGAAGGAGAGAGTGAAGAAAACGACCATATTTGGGTCGGTCGATCGAAGAGGGATTTACAAGTCGACTTCCAATGGGAAGTGTAATGCCTCTGTAGGCTCCAACCGTAGGAATCTTCCAGGTATGTAAGCACACCACGCGGACGTCTGTGCATCGCACGAGCATCCTCGATAGTTATTCCTTTACCGACACACAAAATGGATGCCAAGTGGAATGAAGGCAGCAGGCTTATGTGGAATTTAGCCTCCGAATTTGGTTTTCTAAAGTGAGGAAGGGAAAAAGGGGAATTAGCGTAAGGGGTGCAAATTCAATCCTATACAGTTTTAATTTATTTTTTATTCTTAATTATTATGAATGTCTTGTTTTTTATCAAGGGCATTTGATCTTGTTGCCTCATGTATTTATTGGGGGTTTTCTAAGACAAATGCTAAATTTATTATACATTTAATCTAATATAAGTGATCTAATTACAATAGTATTGAATTCTAACTATTCTAATATATAATATGGTGATAAAATGTCATCAATCTAGACAAGATTGAGGATAATTAATCTACTTGAAAATATAAACTAATAATCTTTCAAAGAAAACTAAACTAAGAATTGAAAATGAAAGCAAATTGATGCCTCTTAGAAGATAAGTAGACAAAGACTTGGTGAAATTATGGCATATCAATCCTCAAGGGCTCAACTTCTATATTCTCATTTTCACTCTGGATTGGAGTGCTCTAACCGATGGAAGAAGGGTGAAAGATAGGGAACTAAAATTAAAGAATAAGTGGAAAAGTGTTGTTATAATAGAAGATTTAAATATTCAAGAAGAAAGAGCCATTGAGGCTTGCAAAGAGCATGGAAACTCTATGGGAAATTAACCTAGATACCTTAGAATTGACTTACATATGCTACTCAAGAAAATATAGGAAAATAAGTAGTATAATTGAACTCACACAAAAGGCTTACAAATATCATAGACCAAAGTCCATTCGAGAATGGGAAATAAGCTACAAGAAATCCAAGAATTGAAATGGACACTCTATGGGAAATTAATCTTGATCATTATAATTGACTTACTATCCTACTAAAGAAAGTATGGGAAAATAAGTAGTATAATTGAACTCACACAAAAGGCTTGCAAAGATCATAGACCAAAGACCATTTGGGAATGAGAAAGAATCTATAGGAAATACAAGAATTAAAATGGACACTCTATGGGAAATTAACCTAGATACCTTAGAATTGACTTACTATCCTACTCAAGAAAATATAGGAAAATAAGTAGTATAATTGAACTAACACAAAATGCTTGCAAAGATCATAGACCAAAGACCATTTGGGAATAGGATTGGGCAAGGGAAATATCAATTAAAATCATGATTTGGGGGCTAAACTCAAGAGAAAAAGGAGGTAGGTGGAGCATAGACTTAATTGAGCTCATAATCAAAAGAAAAATTGGTGGAGAAACAACCAAAATTGGGAATTATTACACACTAATCTAGAATACCAAGGCTTCCTAATTTACTAGTGGGTCACCCATTTTGCAAAGGTAGGTTGCAACGCCAAGAAAGATCAAGTGACCCCAGTAATCAAAGGGTCAAAATGCAATTTTTGGAAAAGATGATGGTACAAATGTAAGTAGGAAGGTTTGAGAGGCAAATAAAAATGCAAGAGGGGGTCCTAAGAGCTTACCAACACTTGCATTAGATTTAAAGGGGCTGAGAGATACTTTTTTCATGCCACATAGGTCATGAGCTAAACCACCATAACATCATCAAAATACCATATATTCTTGTACAATTTTAGGTACTTATAGCTTCTAGTTATACTTTTGTGCAATGAAAATGTTTATAGGAATACCCTACTCTCACATGATTTCTTGCATACACTAGCCTTGGTCATCATTGATATTTAGCTAATTAGTTTTAAATAAGGAATAACAAGAGTCTTAGACTCTAAAATTCTCACAAAAAATAAATAATCTTAGAATATTTGATGTATCAACATCCATATGAATTAATGGAACACTTCCAAGAGAAAGAGGAATTCCTAAAAACATGAAAAATTTCAAGAGATGATTCTCCCCTTGTATAGTGGCATTCTTATTAATAATGGAGACAACATTAGTACCCTCAACCTTAAAATTCATGCTAAAGGATTTATTTGAATTGTGATTAGTTTGAGGCTAGTATCACAAGATCTTGATTTAACTATTCCCTTTCGGGTAGCACCATATATAATAGTCTTCAATTACTTTAAATCCTCTTGTACAATATTACCTTTATAAAGCCGCAAGACTATAGACTTCGATAATGTGAAATAAACTATGCACATTTATAATATCTACTATTTTATTCATATCTAGCTATGAAGCATGTAAGCTTGGGACAATTAGGTTCTCACACTTCTAAAACATTTTCAAAATTATTTTCCTTTTGCTGGATTTTGCTAGTGGTTGCTGCTCTTTTCTATTTATCTTTGGTGTGCAACCTTTCTTTTCCTGGACTTACTTATGATCTATCTTTTATTGGTTTGTAAACTTTGTGGTTTCGGGTCCCTGTAAAACCCGTTTTTTCCTAAATCAAAAACATTTTCAAAATTATTCTTTCAAATTTATTTTGTATCTATTTTTTATATTCATTCCATTCATAAGACTTTGAATGTCTATAAATAAATCAAAAGACTTTTACACCCTAAAAAATTCAAGAGAACTTGCAATAATATCATTTTCACTCTCTTCAAACACCAAAATGCTTTATTAAAATTTTGAATGGGTATCTCTACTAGCTAGATATTTATAAGTTTCAAATTTATTGATGCTTTACAAATAATATTATCCAAAACTCTATCCTTTAAATTCAAATCACACCCAATCTTTCTAAAACCCACAATTTTATATAATAATGTAGAAGATTCTTGAAGTTAGAACAATGCAATTATTCATTTAGTTTATTATAAATATTTCATTCAATATTGGTTCAATATTTTTTATGATGGAGCCCCAAATAAGCTTAGTACATATTATTCACAATATGATGAACCTCGTGTAGAAATATAAGAATATTGGTTACCATAAAGTGTATATATTTCAACCTTTGAACTTTACTTTGTGTTAGAAGAAAGAAAGTTCACTATTCTTATTGGGGGATAAACGGTCAAAATTGTAACTTTTGAATTGGATTTGAATTCTTGCAATACATTTTTTAAAAATTACTCTATTGTGGGTTGTCTCAATTTAAGGTATTCAATATTTCTTGGAGATTCATACTCTATAAATTCTTGGATAGCATACCTTTAAGGACTACGTAACAAATCACGAGCTAGTACTTTGTTCAGAGATCTTATGAAATAAATGGCATGCATTGTTGTAGGTAGATATTTGGTGAGACACTTTGTCAAACATATTTCATGTATTGCCTATGCTTTCACATTTTTCCTACATGTATTATTAGAAAAAATAAATAGCATTTACATTTACATAATATTAAACATAAAATAATAATATTATTATTGAGGCCATTCTAGCAATATATTACAATACGAGTTTTTTTTCCTTCTACAATATGAGTTTTATAAAGCCGTTCAAACATAAGAAATTTAAACTACCATCTTACAAAAATACAACTAATCGTTTAATAATAAATATAAATTACAAATCACTAGCTTGAATTTATTAATTAAAACCTTAATATTCCAACATGTTTATAGAAGTAGCTACAACAACGACCTCTTATAAAAAATTCCTCAAGTTATTCTCTGATAATTTTTCATACATAAAATTACTTGTAAAGCTCATGGAAGTGGTTTTGTAGCTAACAAATACACTTGCTAACATCCTTTCATGGTTATTATAACTAAATGACTTTTGTAGATGTAACAACCAATAGCATTCCTCCCTACTTTATACTTTAATGGAATGTTGGCATGGGTCATGGAGTTTGGTGTTATAGATGTCAAATGCTTATGCTCAACAATTTTGACAATATTTTCAATAAATCCATTTTATAATTATTTTACAATCATAGTTCCATGAGATTGAATCATTCTAATAATTTCCACACAAGTTGTGCCTTGCCTATGCTTTCACACTTTGTATATATTGGAGATAGGATATTTTTGCATATAACTTCTAATAAAAATCCATTACACCATGACTGCAAAAAAATTTGATAATATTTTTTATTCTTCAAAAGATTCATTAACATCTATACCCATTCAAAGTGTAAATGTTAGCGAAAGGTACAAATACTGGTTGTGTATCTACTCATTGCATTCATTTGAAATTATTCTAAATGATTTCAAAAAAGAAAATCAATTTTATGTGTATCCTACAATCATGGAATTTTCACATTCTACTTAAACATCATCTACTTGACCTCATTCATGACAAAAAGTGGTAAATATTTATCCTATTTTTATTTGTCAAAATTCACCTTGTACTATTTAAGTGGATGATGCTTAAGAATAGACCTTTCCATGAGGTTGTATATAATCATATTTTTAGTATGGTAGGGTCTTAGGCTAGAAATGTAGCCTTGTATTGTAATTACAATTTTACATCCAAAGTCATGCCCTTGTATTCATATGCTCGCGCACACACACACACTTAGAATTTTGTATAAAAAGTGTATGTGAGGCTTGAAAAATTTTATACACATTTTTAGTAGTCATAAAATGTAATTGAAGTTTGCATCTCTTCCTCTCGATAATTTTTTGGGGCCTTTCATTAATATTTGTAAAAATACAAAGTTATGTCAAATATTAGCCTTTCTTCCCAAATAATATGTTGGAGTTTCACATTACACTTGTAAATTAGAGCTCAAATAGAATTTAAGTATTGTAGGATATAATGCTTTTCAAGAACTTATATAAAAATTAAAAATTACAAATAAAAATCATATCTTTTCTTTTATATTCCTTTCAAACATTTAACTTGTAATTATAACTCAAAATCTTACCTAGTTGTTTAGACATTGAAATATGATCATAACCATAAACTATGTTTAGACTTGGATACACAATGATAAAAATTCATGAAATTTATACTTGTAATGATTTGAGAAAGTTTATATTCCTAATATAAGGCAATTTTTTGACTTATGTATCTTCATGGATTTCACAACTTACATGGATACATTCTAACCCTACATTTATACATAGATGTATTATCATACTTTTGACTATGGATGCACTTTTCAATTCTATTATTGGACTCCTAGCCTAGAATTATAAATCAAATCTTCACATTTTAATCCATTAAGTCTTCTAACTTGTGGAAATCGACATAAACTCCTATATTTTCCTAAATCATTGACTTATGGATGCAAGTAAAAATATCACCTTTTGTTTGTATTATTGAACTTCTTGAGTGCAAATATAAATGTGACCCTTGAAATAAATTCATTTAGTGCAATGTTTTACTTTTCAAATCTTCGTATAACTTCACCAAACTATTAATGATGATAACGACTTTACAATTTGACTAACTGTTGTAGATTTTGACCCTTGTTGCAAAAAAAATGATAGACTAGGATGATGAAAACAAGATTATTACATCTAGATGATAGTCGACAACACTTAAAAAAATCTATCAAACATGTATGGAAGTAAATGAAATATTATGTATCCAAAATATTTTACAAGACACAAAATATCAGCATGGGAAACCCTTTCAAGAGAAAATTCACCACCAATAGATGTTCTTGGTTATATTATTAAATATATTCAATACAACAAGGTATTTATAAGATTTTATAGAGTCTCAATATATAACATGCCCTTCTACAATTTATCTCATTATTATACATCAATAATATAAAAATATTTTCAATATATTACAAGTGAATTTGTAATTATGAGCAACCTTAACACATTCACAAATTGATACATAGAAATATTATGGGAAAACTAATTGTATAACTATTCAACTCACTAATGAAATACCAAGAGTCATGTAACTATAATTCAACCATCCAATACATTTTCATACCACACAAAACATTAAGTGTGACACCTCCACATAAATAATCACCTTGTATAATCTACCACTACCACACTATGAATCAATATTTATAACCTTTACACTAATGGTACAAATACATGTTAGAAATATAACTACCACTACCAACTCCTCACTTACAGTAGCTCACACCAATATAATATTGCTCTTAAGTTCTTGTAGTATCTAGTACCATCTTCTAGGACATTATCTTACCCTAAAATCATGTCTCATGTTTACTAGTTTTGTCACATGTGCTCTTGCATCATTAATCATGCTCTACCAAATACTTAACTCATATGTAGTTGTGAGCTCTTCTAAATACCTTGTATTTGTTTCCACAACATTAATACATGTTTAACAACATATATGATGTACTACACAACACCTATAAAGTAATTATCATATATAAATCACCTTGTTGTACCGTAATATTTCACGACTCACCACACATTACCACAAAAAAGATGCAAATAAAATCTTCGTATAAGAACTCTTTCTAGGTGAATATCATACAAGTCTTTATAAGAATCACACAATAGACTCAAGTTGTCAAGATACTTGCAAAACCAGAAATATCCTTTCACAAGAGAGTAGAAATAAATTAATTTCTTGATTATCGATACAAAAATGATATAATGATACATAAATTACATGAGGGGCCTTGCTTGCATAGGAAAGATAAAGAGATGGGAAACACAAGTTTATTAAAAGTGTATAAATCATATAATATGAGATGCAAAAAGTAAATAACCCTAGAGGTGTCTTAAGTAAACTAGTGTGAATATGACCTAAGAGGTAAATTAGTTTACCTCATTCACACCAATTGTAGAGTCTAAGCTAATGTATTGTAAACTTGGTAAACATACTCAATTCAGAGGTTTAACTAACTGAACAGTCCACTCCAAATTGCCCAAGACTACATTAAATTGTCAACCAAGGCTTGTAAGCTTGTGAGAGTGTAGCATTATATATGCCTTCATGTTCTTAAAACTGCCTAAACTACCCTAAAGTTATTCTACTTGTTGGAAATTCATAGAACTGCAAAATAGTAGAAGCATAAATTGAAACTAGTTGCTACAGGTACCTACAGTAAAGACTGTAACTGAACTATTGCTATTAAATTAATGTTGTATCAACTAAAAACTTTATAAAAACTAATGAGTTAGTTGAACTATCCTCCGAAGTGCTACTAATGATCATTACATGCATATTCACAAGCATTCATTCATAATAAGCAAGAAATAAAATTATAATTAACTTGCATATGATTCATGAACAATGATAAACTCATAACAACTATCAAAATAAATAAATAAATGAAAAGTGAAGTGAAGAACAATACCTTGAGTGGCCTGCTCGAGTAATTGTTCCCACTTTAACTGAACTCAATCTAACTAATAGATTCTACGCATCCCATAAGATTAACTCCATTCACTGCATATGGTAGATGATTATAGAAGATATTTCCATAGATTAGATTCAATCATTTGGAATATTTTTCATGTCTTCAAAACTGAAATAATTGATAACATAAAATTGATAAAAACCAACTAAACTATCCTATGAATTCAACCAATGGCTATATACAAACTAAGGGAACCTTTATTGAAAGCAACAATGAACTAAAATCATTAGTTCCCCTCCCAGATAATAGAGTGTAGAATTAAGACTTGAATTATTCAACCTATAACTAAAAAGGAAAGAGAATCCTATCAGAACTAGAACTCTATCAATACAAATTTGTATGAAAACATACAACCACTTGTCAAAATCCCATAAGTGGAGGAGATTCATTCTTTGACACTTATTAAATTGGTCATAATAACGAACATCCAATCTTCATTAAGTGCCTTTGATCAATGATCACCATGTTTAGCTTATCCTGGAGCTTCCCCTATTTCGGTTTCCAATCATTCTTTTTGCTACGAGTTCATCCCACAACTGTTGCGCTAGGGTTCCTCTTTAGCTCCAAACAAGTTAATTTTGCAAAACATGTGCATGAGGATAACTATCACAATTAACTCATAGCATTCCATCAACATTCCATACATATGTTCATATAAACCATATAATATTAATATATTATAATCATAATTCCATCATCATAATTAAGGTTCAAGTCTACATAATGGATATAAAAGGATAACATAATGTAGAAACATTATCTGAGAAATGTATCTAAAAGTGTCCTAAGACATGTATAAAAATAACAGAAAATGAGCTATTATCTAGACCTATCATCTCCCCCCAACTATCCTTTTGTTTGTCCTCAATCAAAACACTAGGGATCTTGATTGCACTACTAAGCAATTTGTCTTAGGTCCATAACTATGCCAACACCCTGAATGTGTCTCAAATAAAAACCTTGATATTCTGAAAGTTGTCTCATCCTAATGATTCTTTCCCTCTCACATTCATCACCTTTCTTCCCTATCCAATGTGGGATCATATGAAAAAGAATAGGTGGATGAAAATTGAGTGGCACCTAATGAACTCCCTTGTTGATATCGATTGCCATGTAATTATGTGCCCTTTGAAGCATAGAAATGAAATTATGCATGGACTATTGCTCTTTCTTCTACAGTTCAAATGTCAAACTATTCCATCTATCTTGCACATACTTATAACACTGTTTTCCTATGCCCACAACTAACATTTTCATTTTTCATAGTCTACCTCCTTGAGCTTCGTGATTTTTTTCCTACTCCCTTATGTGCAAGAAGTTTCATCCATTCATCAATTATTGCATCTAGATCCTTGGCCTCTCTTCTGATTGGAAGTGCAATAGATTTTTCTTTTTCTTCATACTCCTCCATAATCTCACCTCTAAGTTGTTCATTCCTGTAGTAAGAGGCAAGTGCCTTGATTTGAAGATCCCCCACAAAGATTAAAGGGTTCCATTTTGTTTCATCAGGTATCACATAGTTGTGCAAATAAAACTCACACAACTGATCTTGGTCTTCAGTTGTGGAAGCAACAAAAACTTAAAGAAACTTGAAAGTTTGAATCATACCAATTAAATGCTTGCTAACTAATCTACTGAACTAAAAACATAAAAAACTTTCTTGTAAAAATAGTGCATAAGTTCTCGGTGGAGGCCTACACCTTACTATTTGTGCAACCTTATCTTCTATCTCCTCCAACCGAATTGTTGTTTTATTCAATTCCATATCTCTTTTCTCCAATTCTTGTTCATATTTTTCCTTTTCCTTTCTTCACTTCTCCTTTCCCTTTGCAAAATTATCAGTTACTTTCCACAATTGGTATCCAAGTGAGCGGATCGTATGATAATCCGAAGTTTTAGAGGAGGGGGTTTCTCATTTGGCACTACTAGTCCTTTATCCCATGTTTTGGCTATAGCCAATTGTGCTAGCACATCTAGTTTAGTGCCATTACCATATAGTTGGAGTTTTTCCTCCATCTCCTTCATTTCCTTCACTAGGGTAACTAAACAATGATGAGAGAGAGAAATATCGCATTTCATTTTTTGGTATTCTGAGGCAATTCATTTTAACAAGTTCTAAATAAAATTTGGTACATTTACTACCCTATCATGCCTGAGATGACTTAGCAATTTGAAATGGGTCGTATATAAAAGATTTTTTCTACCATCATAGGTAATATATCTAATAATATAAGAGGTGCATATTTCCCACCACAAGTGGAGAGAAATTATTCATACCTTATGATGAGGAATCCAATTCCTCTCCTCTTATGCAAAATTCTTCTCAAGTTGGGAATTTTGTTCTTGTCCTTGATAATCATGTGACTTGTGCAATGGAAATTTTTGATGCGTCAACTGACAACCCCTTTACCATCACCTCATCATATTGAAGAGTTTCTAAAATTATCCTTGTTAATTCATCACTAAATTTTGTTAATTTCATTAAGGATATTGATCCAACCAACCCTTGTGAAAATAGGCAGGACTGTTGCATCCTCCAAAATTTGTTGGTGAGTCATTGGCTCTCTTCTTATAATATCTCCTCCTATGCTTGCTTTCTTCTCTGCTCAATATACCAAATTTAGCTCTGGTTCAATTCAATTCAATCTTCTCACCACCTTCAAACTGCTCTACCACTTCAAAACCTTTGTTTCCACATATATCCTTATTGCTATACCATACTGCAACTGCAAGTTCCCTTTTAAATTCAACTTTAGTCTAAACTAAGCTGAAGTTTTCATAAGCTCTCAGGATTTCAATTTTTAGCAATTTTTAAAATGGCAGTGGAAATAGCAGCAAATAATACATAACTAAGGGTTTTGCATGTCACAATATTCATTAAATTTGGTTTTGGGGACAGATTCGAAAGGACTAGCAAAAAGACCAAGTAAGGCGTACCCTCTCCCCAAATTAATTGGTGAAGTAACCTCACTTCACATTAATGATTTGGAGGTGGGATATATTCTTAATGATGGAAATTAAAGATATAATGCTTCACATGCATGGAATTAAATGAAAAAGTGTATGAAAGTTTAAAGAAAACTAGAGTAATCATAACATCATATTTTAAGTACTACCTTGTAGAAATAACCATCGCTCATGCATGGAAAATAAAAGAATATATTTATTCGTTGATTTGATGTGACACATATTAACCACAAGATAATGAATAGTGGGTGGCAAGTGGATATGATGGGATGGAAATGACGAGTGTGAGTTGGTGATTTGATAGCTCAAGTAATTGAAATGAAAGTAGGCAATAAAAGAATTATGTCGCTTTATTTTATATGAAGTGATGGATATGATATGTGAATATATTTTAAATTATTGTGAATAAACTCACATTAAATATGGCACCAAATGAGTTAAATATTATTTTCAGCTACTAGACATTGCTACAGACATCTGTAGTGTTAGGTCCCATTCTGAACATTGACAGTGTGAAGCTACAGGTCCCTTTGGCATTAGGACCCCTGTGAATATTGAAAACAAGTCCCTCTAGAGATCTTTTGAACATTATTATAACGTGCAGTGTGTGATTATGAGAAAAAATGTGAAAACTTAGTACCAAGGGAGCTCAGGGACTGAGCTGTGTAACTCAACCTCTGGGCCACCAGAAGTGTTGGGTATGTCTTGTATTACTGAAGTAGGACTTTGTGTATCAAATTTTGTATCAGGTTCATTGGAAACACCATATTATTGGATTAGTAAAAAATATAAATTCATCCTTCTATAATGGATTTTTATACAACTTCAGTCTATAGCCATTAACAAGGAAGGACAACCAAACTGCATCAATGGTGTGTAATTGTACTACCCCATTAGGGTAAACCTTGATAATCTCATAGGGGCCTAGCCATCTAGATTGGAATTTTCCCTTGAAATCCTTATACCATGAATCATATAATAGGGTCCAATCTCCCACAGTGAACTCTTTTGTTTTATTGTACTAATCATGCCACTTCATCTATTGTTGTACTACCTTTGTATGATGTACTGCTTCCATTCTTATTTCATTCAGCCCATTTAGAGAATGCAACCTTTCCTTCTATGCTTTTGTTAAATCCATTCCCAACTCTATTGTTGTCCTCAATGTTTTATATTCAAATTTAATAGGAAGGATTGTTTCCTTTCCATAGTCTAACTCATAGGGCGTAAATCCAGTGGTTGTTTTCCATGTAGTTTTGTATGCCCAAACTGCTTCCCGTAACCTTGAAACCCAATCTATCCTATGCAGTTGCACTATCTTGGTGAGAATGCTTTTTATCTCCCTATTAGTGACTTCCACTTGGCCATTAGCTTATGGATGATAGGGTGTTGATTTCTTATGTCCGATTTGGTATTCCTCAACTAACCTAGCAATTAGATCAAAAGTAAATTGGGGCCCTTGGCCAGTGACTATTTATCTAGGTACTCCATACCTAGTAACAATATCTCCATATAAGAACTTAGCCACATTTCCATCTCTTGAAAATTGTAGGGCCTTGACCTCCACCCATTTTGTCAAGTAGTCAGTGCAAACAAGGATATATTCCTTTATCACAACGTCTTGTATATTTAACATCTTTATGCAAAGTAGGCCAATAATAGCCAATTGTGACGACCTTAAAGGCTATTCTCTTTGTTGAAAAATTACCTCCACATGGCTCATCATGGCATTCTTTTATGATATCAAAGATCTCATCTTTCCTAATGCATCTTCGCATGATGTTATCAAGACCTATATAAAATAGATAACCAGATATCTAGGAGTAGGGAAAAAATTTGTGAACTAGTTGTCTTTTCTCCCTTGGTGAGAAATGTGGCGAAATTTTCCCTATGACCAAATAATTAGCAACATCTACATACTAGGGTATTTATACTTGTAAAGCAAACAATTGTTGGTTAGGAAATGAATCATCCACCACTCCTTCAGTTGATTGCGTTAGCAATTTTGACAGGAAGTCTACCACCTCATTTACTTTACCAGGTTTGTCTACTATGGTGATGTCAAATTCCTGTAAGATAAGTAGCCATCTTACCAATCTCCCTCCAACTACTGGCTTGTTCATCAAATACCTATTTTTTGTGTGATATGTATGGACAAAGTCTAGATAGCCAGCAATATAGTGCCTAAATTTATTAATAGCATAGGCTACAACAATCATCTCTTTTTCTATCATAGTATAGTTTAACTCTGCCCCTTGAAGATTCTTGTTGATGTAATAAATTGCATACTCCTTGTTTCCATATTTTTGACCGAAGACTGCTCCAATGGAAAAATCTAAAGCATTTATATGTATGTGAAATGGGAGAGTCCAATTAGGCCCTCTCAACATTGATGCTTGAGTCAGAGTTTTCTTGAGTTCTTCAAATAAGTGTTGGCACTCAAAGGTCCATTCAAATTCAATCTATTTACTCAACAAAACAAATAATGGTGTATAAATCTTACTAAAATCTTTGATGAAATGCCTATAGTAGCCTGTATGACCAAGGAAGCTCCTGATATCTCTTTGTTTATGAGGAATGGGTAAAGTAGATATTATCTCTATTTTGTGTGGGTCAACCTAAATTCCTGCACTGGATATAAAGTGTCCTAACACAATTACTTGTGTCATCATCATGTAACACTTCTCATTGTTGAGTGACAGGTTATGTTCTTTACACCTTTTCAACACTTTTTCCAAGTTATTGAAGGCTTCCTCATAAATTTTGCCATAAGTAGTAAAGCCATACATGTATATCTCCATGCAGTCATGTGCATAATCAAAAAATATTTTAAGTATTTCTCTTTGAAAGGTAGATGGAGCATTGCATAATCCAAAGGTTAGAACAGAGTAAGCATAAGTCCCCCAAGGACATGCAAATGTAGTCTTTTCTTGATCCTCTAGAGCAATATTGATCTGGTTATAACCACTGAAACCATCAAGAAAAGAGAAATATTTCTTTTCAACTAGAGAAAAGAACTCAATCAATGAAGGGAAAAGGAAAGTGATCTTTCCTGGTGGTTGTATTCAATTCTCTATAGTCGACATAGACTCTCCATTTCCCACCTTTCTTGGGAACAATCACCAAAGGTGAGACTCATTCATTGTTTAATATTAGGTAGATAAAACCTGCATCAAAGAGTTTTTGTAGCTCAACTTTCACTATCTCCCTGAGAGAAGGATTCATACATCTCTATGTTTGTTGAATGGTTTTATAGCCTTCATTAATATAAATCTTGTGCATACATAAATCAATATCAATTCCTTTCATATCATGGTAATCCCATGCATATGCGGCTGAGTGTGCTTGTAACATTGATTGTAGAGAATTTTGTTGTTCCTTTGTCAAGGCATTATTGATATTTAACTTCCTTCTTGGCATGATTTCCAATTCCTTTGATGACTCTTGAACTAATGAGAGAACAAGGCTTGGTATGATGGGTAAAAATTGTTGAAGTAGTAATGAATGGAATAGTTGTTATATCTCTTTTGTAGACTCGATGGGTATAATACTTTGCAAGGGGTCTTGTAGGTCTAAGAGAGGGGGACCAACCACTGCAAGGCCCCAGGTCACGAAAGGCCGAGAGCAGTATGGCTTCCCTAACTTACCTTAGTTTAGGGGGATGTTAGGATAGGCGGGATGAGAATGATGAAGACTATAAGGTCCTTTGATCACTCTACAAACCTGAGAGTTGAAAGGAGACTAGGCAAGTCAATTTTTAGGGTTGACTCTGTGTCTCGGATAGTTCTCTGTCAGGGGATAGAAGCACGATGCGCTGGCATCTCTCAAGTGCGTTGGTGTCCATACGACCAGAAAACCAAGGAGACAAGGTCTAACCTCTGAAGAACGGACTAACAACCTAGTTTAAGAGTTTCTAAAGGTGCAGAATAACACTATGAAATGTGAAACATAAAGATGAATGTGATAAAGGAAGTATATTACCACAAGGGTGATGAAGATGATCTCACACAATAACCTTTTCGCCAGCTTGCTCCAAGATCTTTCCACCTACACATAGAAAAGAGGGAAAATGTTGGGGGTTGTTTAGGGGTATGCCTCAGTTAGACCTTTGTCTTGGTGTTTCTACCTCCATGGATAGCCAATATTACAACGATGTATAAATAATGCAATAAAGAAGGAAATACAAGCAAAGTACGCAAAACACTACAAAACAATAATGTGCTAACTCAACCAAGTGATAGAGAAGATGAATGAGGAGATTACCACCTCCATCCAAAGGGCTCAAGGCTAGTGGAGGATAAAGATGAGAGGAACTCAAGCCTCTACTATAATGGATTTGTTTTACACTTGCTCTATTGAAATGATGGAGTGATGGATTGCTGCTATGGAGTGCAAAATGTTGCTTCAAATCTTGTGGATGAGTGAATGAAGTTGTGAAGAGATGTCTATAGATGGCCAAGAGATGAAAATGGATGAATGAGAAATGAGGTCAAGAAACGACCATATTCGAGTCAGCCAGCCGAAGGGAGGCATTACACTTTGACTTCAAATAGGAAGGTCACAGGAATCTGCCAGGGATGTAAGCACATTGCACGGACGTTTGTGCATCGTGTGGGCATCCCCGACAAAAATGCCTCCATCGACACTCAAAATAGGCACCAAGTGGAATGGGAACAACGAGCTTATGTGGAATTAAGCCTCCAAGTTTGGTTTTCTAAAGTGGAGAGGGGTAAAAGGGGAATTTGCATTAGGGGTGAAAATTTGCTCCTATACATTTTGCCCTCACTTTAGCGAGCACAAATACTGATGAGTTCTTCGGTAAAGTAGATTGAATAGTAGGGTTAGAAAAATATACCTGAACAATTGAGGAAGTAGAGCACGATCTGGCGAACCCAAAAGTGCAAGACAACCAAAGGACTTTATAGCTCCACAGACTTATAAAGTAGAAGAACGAAAGTGCCTTACAAGCTCGTAGACCTGCAAGGGGGGTATCCTCCAAGAACTCTCACATGAAGGAAACTGAGAAAAGCACCTTACAGACCCGTAGACTTGCAAGGAAGGTATCCCCCAAGAACTCTTGCATGAGGGAGACTGAGCAAAGGGGACTCCGCAGAGTCAAGAACGACAACATGTTTACCCACAGATAGAACATGTCAGGAAGTGACTGCGTAGGCTAGTGAATGGACAATCACACAAACCATCACCAAGTTGGAAAACTTTCAAAGGGGTCCCTTGAGAACCCTTCAAAAGGAAGAGGGGTCCAATCAAGGGATGAACTATTTAAATGTGAGGTCTAGTCAGGCTGCTCCCAAGCTAGACGTGAAGATGTGAAGAGGGTCTAGTCGGGTTGTCCCCGAGCTAAACACCATAGAACTCATTAGAGATAGAAGCTTTCGAAGGGGTCCCTCAGGAACCCAATGTGAAAAGAAAGGGTCCACTCAAGGGATGCGTTGTTCAAAAGTCAATGCCTTCTTTCTCAAATCGATTTTTCATCAAGGAATCCTTTTGAAAGATGTTCACTTCATCAAGGAATTCAAAAGGGAGGATATGCGCCCACGCGAGGGGAAGACCAAAGGTGTTCTTTCTTTAGAGGAAGGTTTCCAATTCCTTTATTTATGAACTTGTGATGAAGGAAACATGTTTCGTTAGGGTTTCAAGTCGAGAACGCAATTCTAGCAAAGAAGTGTGTGGAGGGTCTTTGAGAAAAGATTTGTTGGTAACAAATGCATTTTATAAAGATCGCGTAATGTAGAAGTGGCTTTGTCACACATGAAAGGTACAATTGAAGCAAAAAAAGAGAAAGATAAAGATAAAGAAAAAAGGAAAGAGAACATGAATAAAGGGCACAAGGGGATATGGTTTCACGGGTTCAAATCTGCCTTTATTTATGAATAGTAGGTAATCGTGGTGTGAGGCAAAAGATCATCAATCCCCAACTAGATCAAGAAGAATGCACGGAAGACAAAGTAAAAATAAAAAATTGGGTCAACATGGAAGGAAGCCTAAATGCTCCCAACACTTTGCATCGTCCCTAACTTGTTGAAAGTCAATCACAAACATGGAAGAATGATGATACAAATAGAAGAAGATTTACAACACAAACACCATGCCTGTATCCAAGCACCAACAGGGTGACGAGGGTCATTCAGGCACACATAGCATGATCACATGGGAAGCACATCACAACACACACATCTAATCTAAAGATCAAGAAGAGGGTCTCCCCCTAACACTGATAGACCAAGAGGTCATCAGCCTCCCACTCTAGATCATTGTAGGGGAAGGATGATGAACCTGTAATGGTGTAATGTTAAGGGGAGGAGATTCTAACCCTCCCACAACAAGGGCTAAGGAAGAAGGACCTGTGAGGTCACCATCACTCAACTCTTGTGGGTCCAAGGTTAATGACTTAGTGAAGATCCCTGACAAGGTCAAGACTTCATCCATCGAGTTAAACATGCACTTAACAAGAGTGCCATGTTTTACCTTGAGAGACGAAGGGGTTTGCACTTGAGGTTCACCGCTAGGCTCGTCGAGAGATTCAGGAGCGGTGACAAACTCAAGAGAGGCTGGGACTGGTTTCATTACTAAGACGGAACAAGTCAGCGCAGGACCGCCTTTTGGAGAAGGCGCGATCCTCTTATGTCTTTTGTTGTCGAAAGGACCACTCTCTACCTTTTTCTTCGTCGGAGGAGGTGAACTCCCCACAAACGAAGCAAAAAAGGCAGAGGGAAAGGAGGAAAGAACCACAATAGATACAACCAAAGTTTTAATCATATCTCTGAGCTTTAAGAAAGGTGAGACATTCAGAATGGATGTTAGCAGAGGCATCTCCACTGAAGGAGCTATGAATACCTGCACCTTACCAAGCACATGTGCGCTCGCAGTGGAAGTCGAAAAAGATACAAAGCTAGTTTGGACAAAAATAGAAGGGAAGAGGGAGGAGGACACGATACTGATGTAGGAGCGGTCATCTCCTCCCCTTTATTTTGTAAGGCAACTTGTTCAATTAGAAGAGCCTTTCGCTAGCACTTACGTTTGCACACAAGGTAGTTTTTGTGACTCTTCAAACTAGAAGTCGAAGGTTGCGAAGGAACATAGGGTTCCTGCTCAGCCATGGGAGTGTCCTCCACAGCTATTTCCAATAGAGTGACATAATACTGGATGGGAGCAGGAGAAAAAGATTCACAAATAGCAAGAGGAATTGATTCTAGTGCCTCGGCAGTGGGCCTCTTCCTGTTCATTGCTTTAGGAGCAGGGACAATAGGAGGCCTCAGAGGTTATGACATAGATTACTCTCCTCAGGGGGATTTTTGTCTACCATAGCGAACGGGCCTAGGCTCCATGGGTAAGACAGGAAGATCAAATGCAGGATGCTAAGGTTTTCACTGAGCGGGCACCATGGGATTCTCTCGCAAATGTGAGACAAAAGTAGATGGTACCATAGCAGGGTGAGAGAAAGCGTCATGTTGAACAATGGAAGAGGAAGAAGGAGGATCTTGGGACCACTTCTCTTCTTCTTTTCTACGTGCCTTGGAAATATCATTGTCAGCTTTTAGGCAAGCTCTATGCAAAACAACATAAGGTGAAGGAGGGTATCTCACTTTCGGCCTAGAACGTCCTTTCTTGTAATTTTCGTATGTGTGATATAGGAGGTGCTTCCTAGGCGGGAGAGGACCAATAGGTGCAGGCCAAAATTAATTTAAGTTATAGCTACCACACACAATCAACAGTCTATATCTGGTGTCATGAACAACATGTACCGAACCCCCATGAATGAATTTCAAACACTTATGCACAACTGAGGGAACCGCATTCATAGCTACCAACCAAGGGATGCCTAGCTTCACTCTAAAGAGTTCAGACCCCGGGATGATGTCAAAGTTAAGGTTTACAGACTTAGGTCCTACGAGAACCGATAAGACAATACTTCCTATAGGAGGTATTAAAACTTCATCATGTGTGCAGACCATACTTTCTGGTGCATCATATCCATCCTTATGTAGGAAGTTGATTAACATGATCTCTTCACTTATGATATTCACTTGAGATGTCGGATCAACGAGGAAAACTGCTATGGTATTCCCATTTATCCTTGCAAGAATGTAAAGAGGAGATGGTTCCCTATTAAATCCCATCGGTAGGTCCTGTGAAATGAAGGTTATACCGGTACCATTACTCAAAGGGTTCACAGAGGGAATAGATTCAAGAAACAGGCCATCATGCACACTAAAAAGTACTTCTACAGAGTCTCTTAGAGGTTATGGGATAAGACAATGACCCAATTTCGGTTTCATTATGTAACACCTTTGGAACCTTCCAACTACACCTACTAGGGGTCACAGGTTGGGTTGTAAGGCAACTGTCTCACAACACTCACACCTACAACACTCCTAGGATACGAGGAAAGGGACTTTTAGTATTGCAAAACGAAACCAAAATGGTTCACATCGGGTTCACCAAAAATGTAAGAGAGGGGGACCAACCACTACAAGGCCCCAGGTCACGAAAGGTTGAGAGCAATATGGGTGCCCCAAATTACCTCAGTTATGGAGAATTTTAGGATAGGTGGGATGAGAATGATAAAAAATATAAGGTCCTTCGATCACTTTACAAACCCGAGAGTTGAAAGGAGACTAGGCGAGTCGATTTTTAGGGTCAACTCTATGTCTCAGATAGTTCTTTATTAAGGGACAGAAGCACGATTTTGGGATGACAACGCGACGTGCTAGCGTCTATCAGGTGTGTTGGCGTTTGTACGGTCAAAAAACCAGGGAGACAAGGTCTAACCTTTGAAGAATGGACTATCAACCTAGTTTGAGAGTTTCTAAAGGTGTAGAATAACACTATTTAATGTGAAACATAAAGATGAATGTGATAAAGGAAGTACATTACCGCAAGGGTGATGAAGACGATCTCACACAATAACCTTTTTTCCAACTTGCTCCAAGATCTCTCCACCTACACATAGAAAAGAGGGAAAATGTTAGGGGGCTATTTAGGGGTTTGTCTCAGTCAGACCCCTGTTTTGGTGTTTCCACCTCCACGGACATCCAGGATTGCAACGATGTAGAAATAATGTGATAAAGAAGGAAATACAAGGAAAGTACACAAAACACTACAAAACAACAATGTGATAACTCAACCAAGTAATAGAGAAGATGAATGAGGAGCTTACCACCTCCGTCCAAAGTGCTCAAGGCTAGTGAAGGAGAAAGATGAGAGAAACTCAAGCCTTTGTTGTAATGGAGTTATCCTATGCTTACTCTATTGAAATGATGGAGTGATGGATTGTTGCTATGGAGTGAAGACTGTTGCTTCAAAGATTTTGGGTGAGTGAATGAAGTTGTGAAGAGATGTCTAGAGATGGCCAAGAGATGAAAATGGATGAATGAGAAATGAATAAGAAGAAAGGAGGTCAAGAAATGACCATATTCGGGTCGACTAGCTGAAGGGAGGCGTTACACTTTGACTTCCAATAGGAAGTGTAACGTCTTTGCAAACTCTAGTCGCATGAATCTACCAGGGACGAAAGCATGTCGTGCAGATGTCTACGTGTCGTGTGGGTGTCCTCGACAGAAATGCCTCCAAGGACACTCAAAACAGGCACCAAGTGGAATGGGAACAACGGGCTTATGTGGAATTAAGCCTTCGAGTTTGGTTTTCTAAAGTGGAGAGGTGTAAAAGGGGAATTTCCGTTAGGGGTACAAATTTGCTCCTATACAATAGGCATATGAGATAGTCCTACTATTGTGGAATTCTGCCATAATCATTTTGAATTATGTGAGCAATGAGCTTCTTGTCATCCTGGTCATCCAATAATGGGTTGCACTCTATAGTTATTAGTTTCTACAGAGAATAGTTATCCTCCTCCTCACCCAAATTGGGCCAAATGGTTTGCTCAAGGTCTACATATGGTTGGGTCGGTAGATAGAGAACCAAGTTCTTTGTAATTGTCCCATTAGATATTATCATTTTACCAAACCTACAACCTATAAATGCATCGGTTGTAGCTAACCAAGGTTGCCTAGGATGAGTGTGTAACCTACAAGATTGACTTTGGGTTGTAGTAATATCAAGTTTGTGGGGTATTCCCAAGAATCCAATGTAATGACTAGGCATTCAATAATTCCCTCAAGCTTAATTGTGGACTTATCAGCTAGCTGCAAAATAGTTTGTGTGGGTATGAGATTGACTAACTGAAGCAACTGCGTTGTTTCTTTTTCCATGACATCGATTGTTGCCCCAAAGTCTATCAAAGTATTCTTAATGAGGGCTCCATTAATCTTAAAATCCATAATTGGACTACCAAGATCTATATACTTAGCGACTGCAATGTTCCCTAACATGATATCTTCAAGATTTCCCAAGACATAAACTATCTAAGGATCTTTTATTTTCCTACCTGGTTTCTTAAGACATAGATCCCTTACAGTTTTGGTATAGATAGGAATGTCTCTAATAGCTTGGATAAGTGATATATTGATGTTCAGATCTTTCAATTGTCCTAAAATATTTGTCTCATCTTGTGTGTGATGCTTTTGTATGGCTAGGCGTTTAAGAAAAGGTGGCTTGGGACTTGAAGTGGTTTGGGGTACTTGATTTGACTCAAGTTTTGAAGATGGTTTGTCAGAAGCCTCAATTATAGGTTCCTCATATTTCATTTATGTAATTCGGGGGGAGGAAGTTCCAACAATTTTTTTTACTGATCTGAGGTGGACAACACTCACCTCTACTACATAAGTGGAGTATTGTATAACTTCATTAGTATAAGCCTGTTGAACGAGCTTAGTGTTAGGGTTAGGTGCAAGTTGGGTAGGTGTTTGTTGCTTGGGTGGTTGGGATGTAGGATTTTATGGAGGCATTAGAGCTTGTTGTTGTTATGGAGGAGGGAGCATATGTTGTTGGTAGTTCATATTTTGTTGTTTCCATTCCTGGCCTTTCTGCTATTGATGTTGCCACTGATTCTGCTGGGTTGGCCATTATGGATTGTAATTGGAGCCCTAAAATTTTTGTTGTGGCCAAGGATTTTGTTGTTGGTTCCAATTTGGTTGAGCTTGTCGCCACTATTGAGGGTTCTATCACTGGTTTTGGTTTACTTGCCATGGTTGAGAGTTCCAAGCAGAAAAGTTTTGATTCCAAATAAGAAAGAATGAATTAAAGCTAAGGGGGTTGTGTGGCATACCTTGTATTTTCTTCCATGGCCTCCTTTGTGCTATATAAAAGAGTTGTCCATCATCTCCTTTAATTTCCTGAAAGTCAGGTTTCTCAACTTTCTCTTGTTGAATACTTGCCACTCTCTTACATTTGTAATTTGCCTTTCTCTGCCTGCAGCTTGGACAATATTCAGTGAGAATAACCTCAACCTCCTCTTGCTTTTTCTTAATGTTTCAAGTATCAAACTGACTTTCCAAATGACTGATGATATCCTCCTTCATGTTGGATAACAGGTTGCTTAACTCAGTCTTTGAAACCCCTAGCGATGACTTACCGATAACTGATATTCTATCTCCTATTGGCATTTTTGTAAAGGTCCTGGAATAATTCCCATGGAATTTACAAATTTTTGAAAATGGTATCTAAGAAATATCCCCCTAACCAATGAGGTTTAAGGAATCCATGTAGTCATCATTGACTCCTCTCAAGAAGACTAACTTGAGAGACTCTTCTAACAACTTATTTTGTGGGTTTTCTTTAGAGAAAATTGAAATATTTCTACATAATCTTCTAAGGGCTCATCATCCTTTTGTGTCATTTGAAATATATCATCCTTCTTCTTGCCAGTTCCTCTACAATAGTCTTGATAATTTTCTAGGAAAAAGGTCTTCATAGTTTCCTAGTCAGGAACAACATCTCAGGCTAATCCCATGAACCACCTTAGGGCTACATCCTTAAGGGTGGAAGGGAAGAGCTTTAGCCTATGTGCATCAAAAGTATAGTCATAACTCTTGCATAGGACATCAAATTCAAAGAGAAATGTATTTGGGTCCTCAGTCATCAATCCATAGAAGACTGGAAAGGCTGAAGGAGGAATGTTCTTTTGCACTATAGCCCTTTCCTGGTTAGTGATTGGAAACTCAAATGTTGGTCATTCAACATCATCATCATTAACTGCATCCCCCATGGTGCAATATATTCCTTCTATAGGTCTGCTAGATGTTGGTGACAACGAAATTTCTTCTTCAATGTTACCTTTGCTTTGAGTAATGGATTCACCAATTTCTAAAATAGCTACTTGATGTGTAGAGGGAAGGAACCTACCCAAGGGATTCCTCTACCTCTGCATACATAAAATATAGCTTTGTATTCAACAGTCCTACATAATGTTAGTGTATTTCTGGTGTTGGAAAAAGATTGTATCTAACAATCCTAATGCTAGAAATAAAAATTAACTATAAAAGTTGTAAAAGTAAGTCTATGAAGATAGCACCATCCCTAGAAATGACACCAAAAATGTATTCTAAGCTAATGTATTGTAAAATTGGTAAACATACTGAATTCGGAGGGTTAACTGACTGAACAGTCCACTCCACATTGCCCAAGACTAGACATTAAATTGTCAATCAAGGCTTGTAAGATTATGATGGTACAACATTATATATGCCTTCATGGACTTAAAACTACCTAAACTACCCTATTAAGTTATTCTACTTGCTGGAAATTCATAGAACTGCAAAACAATAGAAGCATAAACTGAAACTAGTTGTTATGGGTACCTACAGTAAAGGTTGTAACTAAACTATTGCTAGTAAAGTAATGTTGTATCAACTGAAAACTTAATAAAAACTAATGACTCAACTGAACTATCCTCTGGAGTGCTACTAATGATCATTACATGCATATTCACAAGCATTCATTCATAATAAGCAAGAAATGAAATTCTAATTAACTTGCATATGATTCATGAACAATGATAAACTCATAACAACTATTAACAGAAATAAACAAATGAAAGGTGAAGTGAAAAACAATACCTTGAGTGGCCTGCTCAAGTAACTGTTCCCACTTTAACTGAACTCAATCTAACTGATAGATTCTACGCATCCCATAAGATTAACTCCATTCATTGCATATGGTAGATGATTATAGAAGATATTTCCATAGATTGGACTCAATCATTTGGAATATTTTTCATGTCTTCAAAATTGAAGTAATTGATAACATAAAATTGATAAAAACCAACTAACTATCATACGAATTCAACCAATAGCTATATACAAACTGAGGGAACCTTTATTGAAAGCAACAACTAACTGAAATCATTAGTTCCCCTCCCAAATAATAGAGCGTAGAATTAAGACTTGAATTATTCAACCTATAATTAAAAAAGAAAGAGAATCCTATCAGAACTAGAACTCTATCGAAACAAATTTGTATGAAAATATACAACCACTTGTCAAAATCCCATAAGTGGAGGAGACTCCTTCTTCAATGTTTATTAAATTGGTCATAATAACACATGTCCAATCTTCATTAAGTGTCTTTGATCAACAATCATCACATTAAGCTTATCCTGGAGCTTCCCCTGTTTCAGTGTCTAGTCATTCCTTTTGCTACAGGTTCATCCCGTAACTATTGTGCTATGGTTCCTCTTTAGTTGCAAATAAGTTAATTCCGCAAAACATGTACATGAGGATAACTATCACAATTAACTCGTAGCATTCCATCAACATTCCATACATATGTTCATATAAACCATATAATCATAATATATTATAATCATAATTAAGGTTTAAGTCTGCATAATGGATATAAAAGGATAGCATAATGTAGAAATATTGTCTAGTAAATGTATCTAAAATTATCTTGAGACATGTATAAAAACAACAAAAATTAAGCTATTATCTAGACCTATCACCAATAACCCCCCTTAAGTACAACTTATGGAGAATGAGAAAATATTTCAATGATGAAGATATTCAAATATAGGTCCTAGCTATAAGGCCATGTTAGGTACCCATGTACAAAAGATCTCTCACAAATAGAATAAAGAATTAAAACCTATAGGGAAAAAATCCCTCTTCAAAAGAGAGAATGCATGAAAGAAAAACATTTAAATTTGATATAAGGACTCTAGATGACCTCCCAAGGAATAACTCCATCACAAATATACAATCAATGAACCCCCATAAGAAAGAAAAAGTGAGACTATATATTCTTGTAATGAAGTAGCTCATGTGCCAATGGTGAATAGACAAAGATGAATGTTGAAGAGTCTAAGATTGGAAAACCACATTTATATCCTTGAGAAAAAAAATCCAATGGAGTATGTAGAATAAACCATTAAATACAATAATAAAGTTGAAGGAAGAAGTCTTATGATAGGTTTGTTTACTACTCAAGTGTCCACATTAGAATCAAAGAATGACTCAATTAAATGAGGTGAAACCAATAAAAAATCCTCTGAGGGCTCGTGTAGATTAATATCAAAAGATAATCATGATGAGATAATAGTTGTGTTGTAATTGCCCTCAAATATGAAATTAATATCCTCAAATATGTCCACCAAATCTGCAACATGAGACTGCACAAACAAGGATGATATATATGATAGAAAAGAGTCATAATAGGGTGGATCTAGAATATTATGAATGTTATACTACACTAAATAAATAGGAGTTATGGATTTAGCAATGCTAGTATCATTAGGAGAAAGATGTGATTATGGAGGAGAGATCTCAATGCATGTCATGAAACTACATTGTTCAAATCCTTAAATGAAGTTGTGCCCACACAAGATGTCTGAGTGTGAACATTAGATGTATAAAATGTTGGGGTTAAATAATATATCAAGTTTATTACATTAGAAATATAAAGTTATCTCAATTGATGAATTTCATAAAGAAATTTTAAATCATCAAGTTCCTTTAAAATGTATTCATCTATTGTATGCCCTTTATTTTTACAATAATAACATTTTATTTTTTATTGATTCAACATGATTACAACTAGCAAAAAAAAATGTAAAATAAAAGAGTGGAAATAAAGCCTACCTAAAAAATAGAACTTCTTCAAGTGCCAAAATATCTAAGGTATCAACAAAAATGGATAAGGTTGAAAAACTAAATAAAATATACCTAGTGGTAAATCTAAAAAAATCACATGGATGGTTGAGAAGAGTTCATCGATACCTTTCTAACACCAAAAGAATAATGAAATATAAAGAAATAGGCAAAGATATATGAGCTTGGAATTCAAAATTGACTATCATACATCAACCAAAAAATTTACCAATTAAAAAATGAAAAAAATGAATTGCACCACTATGAAGTTTTCAAAACCAACTTTCTGACTACTATAAGAAGTCAAATTTTGATACATTGGTAAAAGTTATGCCTCCCCAAAAAATAGTTCGTTTAGGCAAGTTAAATGAGGGACAAACATTGTTTGGGTAGCGAAATTAGTAGTGCTCTCCCTAAGTGTTATTATGGTTGCCATAATAATCTAAGCCTCTTGGACCTAGTAGGTGTGGAAAGGGATCATCATAAGGGAAACATCAAGTTGGAAACCATTGAAAAAACAAAGATATCAAGTGGAGGGCAATAAAAAAGGTTCAGTGACTAAGATGGTTGACAGTTGGGTGTGTTCATGATCTAAGAAGCCCATAAGACCAAGTGCCCCAACCTGTACCAAAATAAATTTATATATATATATATATAACCCCCATACTTGCTTATGCTAGCTAATGAAGATATTACATAGAGAATCAACAACAAAAAGTTAATGGCAAATAGTAGATTGAACATCAAATGAAATGATTACATATAATGTACAAACCATATGGATCTATACTATACATTTTTTGAATGGTATAGATCTATAATATGTATATTTTGTATAGTGCAAAAAAATTGCTAATTTTTTGAAACCTTAAAAATTGTTGATTTTTTTTGGCTCCAAAATATAGAGTGTCTTATATAAAAATATAGGATTTTGGTCCTTCTATACTTAATGGTGAGGTATATTTTACCCAAAAAATCATATAAAGATCTCTTTCCCAAATCATTCCCATGTTTGAGAAGGGGCTTGTTGATTTTAATCTTTAATACTTGTTGCAAGTATGAGTAGTTGGTGTTTTCATTGATGTCAACATGATTATGTTTGTATCTTCATTGATGTCAACTAGTGATGGTTGAGAAGTTGTGATGATGCTTTGATTAGTTTCATTATGTTGTCATTAGTAAGTTCTATTGGTGTCAACCTCTAGCATTGCTTTCATAAGCTTATGTATGTGGATGTTGTTTAGTTGAGTTGCTATGTTGCAGTTGGTTTAGTGATAATGAGGAAGTGGTGAGGATGTTGAGAATGTGTTTTTGGTGCTTGGTTTTCAAGTGCTTTTGAGAAAATTTGAATAAAAGAGGAAACAGTGTGTTGTAGAGTTGTTATAGAATACAGAGTGGTGTTTTGGCTTTGTTCCACATTTATTCTATGTTGAAGATTTTCTTGTGCGGTTTAGATATGTTGATCAAAGGTGTTCATATGTGTTATATCTAGAATTTCTTGGTTTGTATTGTTGTGCAAAAGAAGTTGTGTTCACCAGTGTGTGAAATGTGTTGCAGTGTTGTCTAGGAGAAATGGTTTTGCTCTACATTTCTTTGCAGTTTGTTTTTTGGTCTTGCAGTTTTGGACGTGTGTTGATAAGGCTCATATCTACCATCTATTGAAGTTTTTCATGGTTTGGTGCTCCACAAGTTGATTTCTTTAAATATAGTGTGTGGAAGCTTATCTGGGTGAACAAGATGAGTTTGTTCCTCAGGTGAAAGTTGTTGCAAAAGAGTTTATTGGATTTTAGGGTGTTTGTGAAATATTCCAAATTGTGTTCAAGTGATTTTTTGTGTCTATGAGTCATCTTTGGATAAAAGGAAGTGTTTACTTAAATGTTTGATGGTGTTTACATAGGTTCAGTTGACCTTGGGTGTTTACACTAATTGCGGATTTGCTTCGGTGATTGTGGAAGCATGGCATAACATGTATGAGTGGATTTAGGTTTGAATTCAGGTGTGATGTGGTCTACCTTCATTCCTTTCCACTGCGGGAATGTTTTGGTGCTGACCTAATTTTAATTTGCACGATTGAGGTGCATAGCCAACCTTGGAGAGTGTTTTCAAGGTTGAAGGATGTATAAATAAGTGTTGTATTGATGGAGGATTGGAGGGTGTAGTGTATGATGCGATTTTTAGATTTGTGAAGTGCAGTGTGAGATCTAATGAGTTAGACTACTGGAAGTAGTGAGCAGAAGGTGTCTAAAATATTTAGAAAGGTTGTGAATGTGTTGGTAATCTTTCAATGGACTTTTATGTTGCATTGAGATGGATTTCTCATGGTAACATTCTTCTTTTCTTTTTTTTTGTAATTTGGCAGTGAGCCATTGGTAGTGATCGCTTCTTTCTTTTATGCAGTGAGCCTTTTATATTCGATGTTGCAATTACTTTAATTGTGAGCTAATCCTCACTGTGATTTTCCCTTCTAAGTTTTTCCACGTAAATCTAGTGTTTCATTGCGCATGGTGCTGTTGTGTTTCAGTTTCTGTTATTTTCTTTCGTGCTAAATCATTCTAGAAGATTAAGGGTTAACTAAGTTGATGTGGATTTGAATGTTTATGAGGGTTTTGAAGTTTTATTGAACAATTGATTCACTCCCCCCTCTTAGTTATCTTCTGCATTCAAGAATTGGTATCAGAGCAAGGTTCCTTAGAAGAAAGCTTAATCGCTTGAGGTAGATCAAGGATGGCGCACAAGAGAGATGCTCCTCTATTTGATGGATTAGATTATGCATTCTAGAAGATAAGGATGGAAGGTTTTTTGGTATCCCTTAGATATGGATTTTGGAAGTCTATTGTGACTGGATATACTATATCTATAAATGGTCTGAGCATTGATGATGAGATCAAGGCCTATGAGAACAATGGGAAAGCAAGGTATGCTTTTTTGAGTGGTCTTTCTAATACTGAACTTGTGAAAGTTATGAATCTTAAAACTGCTAATGAGATCTTGAAAAATTTGGAAATCATTTATGAAGGAGATGATAAGGTCAAGCAAGCTAAGATGTAGAATCTAAAGATCATGTTTGAAAATATGTGGATGTTAGAGGATGAAAAATTACAAGATACATGCAGAAAGTGGATGAAGTTGTCAATTCCATCAAGGGTCTTGGTGGAAATTTTGAAGATGATGAGGTGGTAAAGAAGACACTGAGAACTTTGCCTAAAGCTTATAGTCATAGGTTTTTGCTATTGAGGAATTTTAAATTTAAATAATTACTCTAGAGATCAGCTACTTGGCACTTTAACTAAATTTGAATTAAGAGGATTTGGTTCAAGTAATGTAAAAGTTGAAACTACTTTTAAGGCTAGGAAATCATAAAGGAACGAGGAATCAAATCAGGAGGATCTTGATGATGTTGAAGCAAACTTATTAAGGAAAATGAAAAAGGGTACTGGTAAATATAGAGGTAAGTTACCTTTCAAATGTTTCAGTTGTGGAAAGATAGGTCATTATGCTTCAAGATGTCCAAATAAAGCTTTGAATGATAAGAACAAAGAAAACAAAGGTAAAGCAATAAATAAAAGTTATCATGTTAGAGAATATACCAATATATTTAACGATGGATTTGACTATGGTGATGATGAGGATAGTGAATGCCTGTTCATAGCTATGAAAGTTGAATCTAATTTTGCTAACTCTAAGAGATGCGTGAAAGAAAATGCTCCAGAAGTAGTTCATAATTCTATGGAGACTTCTTTTCATGTTAGAGAAGAGAAGAACTAGTGGATCATAGATAGTAGATGCTCAAATCATATGACCAGTGATAAAAGTAAGTTTGTGAAGGAGGTCTAGTTAAGTTAGGTGATGATAAATCTGCTAAAATATGTGGAAAAGGTTCAATTAGTTTTGAAGGTAAGCATAATATAGATGATGTTCTTTATGTTAAGGGGGTAAGGCATAATCTTTTGAGTGTTGGAAAAATGTGTAGTGAACTCTATAATCCTATGTTTCAAGATAATGGATGTGCGATTAGAAAAGGCTCTGGAATTGTGGTTGTTGTTGGAAGGATAGATGGAAATGTTTATCACCTTAAAAAATGCTAATGTTTACTACTTTATGACTCAGATTAATGAAATTTTTCTATGCAATAAAAGGATGTGTCACATCAATTTTGATAGCCTAGTCAAAATCAGTTCAGTTCAAGCTGTGAGAGATCTACCAAATATTACAAAGCCCATCAATGTTGTCTACACGAATGTCAAATTGGAAAAAAAGAAAGAAGAAGTTTCAAAGTCAAAGAACAATCTACTACCATACTATTGGATTTGGTGCATACAGACCTTTGTGGTCCTACCAGAATAAGAAGTCTTCAAGGTGACATGTATTTCATATTATTGATTGATGATTATTCTAGAATGACATTGGTTACTTTTCTCAAAGAAAAATTAGAAGCTGCAATGATAGAAGAACAGGTAAACCTATGTTTACTCTCTAAATCTGAACATAAAACAGTGGTTGAAGCATGCAAAGATGAATATTGGATCAAGGCTATGGAAGAGGAACTAATGTAAATTGAGAAGAATCAGACTTGTAAAATTGTCCCAAGAGCAACAAATAAAAATGTAATTGGAACTAAGTGGGTATTCCAGAATAAACTGAATGAGAATGGAGAAGTAGTGAGAAATAAGGCAACGCTTGTAAGGGATACTCACAAGTGGAAGGAATAAATTTTGAGGATACATTTGCTCTAATGAAAAGAATGGAAGCTATTAGGATGTTTTTGGCATTTACAACATATAAGGATTTCAAGGTTTATTAAATGGATGTGTAGTATGCTTTCTTGAATGGTGAGTTGGAAGAAGTATACATTGAACAACCAGAAGGATTCCGATTATTAGATAAATCGGATATGGTATGGAAATTAAAGAGAATACTATATGGACTGAAACAAGCTCCCAAAGCTTGGTATGTAAGGTTGGATAGGTACTTGATACAACAGGGATTCAATAAAGGTACCACAGATAGTAATCTCTATTTCAAAGTTGAAAAAGATCAAATCTTGATTGTGGTTGTGTATGTTGACGATATAAAATTTGGAGGAAATGAAGCTATGTGTAAGAAATTTGCAAAAGAGATGCAAAAAGAGTTTGAGATGTCTATGTTTGGGGAGATGAATTTCTTCCTTGGGCTGCAAATTAATCAGACGAAAAAAGGAATATTCATTTCACAATCAAAGTATGTCAAGGAAATTTTGAAGAAGTTTGGAATGAAGGATTCTAAACTGGTATGTAATCCTATGGTTATTGGTTGCAAGTTGACTAAGAATGATGAATCTCCTAAGGTTGATCATCAGAGGAGGTATAGATCAATGATTGGAGGACTGCTATACCTAACTGATTCTAGACCGAATATCATGCATGTAGTTTGTCTTGTGGCTAGATTTCAAGAAGATCCTGGAGAGTCACATGTTGTAGCAATAAAGAGGATATTCAGATACTTGAAGGTCACTCTGGAACATAGTTTATGGTATCCAAAGGATATTGATTTTTATCTAAGTACTTATACAGATGCAAATTGGATAGGATGTGTTGATGACAAGAAAAGTACAAGTGGTGGTGCATTCTTTCTTAGATGCAAACTGGTGTCTTGGCTAAGGAAGAAGCAAGATTCAATATCTTTATCTACTACAAAAGAAAAATACATTGGAGAAGCATCTTGTTGAACACAGGTGTTGTGGATGAGGCAAACCTTGAAGGATATAAAAGTTATAAATGATGAATCGATTTCTATCCTCTATGACAATACAAGTGTTATTGGCATTTCAAAGAATCCGGTGATGCACTCAAGGAAAAAACATATCTCAATCCAATATCACTTTTTGAGAGAGGTTGCAAAGAATGAGGTGAAGCTTGAGTATGTGCCTACAAAGGATCAAGTTGTTGATATATTTACTAAGTCTCTTCCTAAGGATACTTTTGAGTATCTATGAGAGAAGTTAGGGGTTATTACCCCTCCTCCTTTGGACTAGATCCATAAGGATATGCATCAATCTAGTGGATTTTAAGATTCATTTTTTATTTTGTACTGATGTTGGAGGCTACCTCTCAGGGGGAGTAGGTAGTGGCATTATTGGTTGTTGCAGTCAGGGAGAGTAAGTATTGGTGCAAGTTTTTGTTGTCCTTTGTTATCCATGTCAAATGATATGCGTAGTGGTTGTTGGTTGGTATAGTTTGTTGTGTGCTCCTAAGGGGGAGCATGCAAAGAAGTACAAAGAAAGGGTAGTTGTAAAACAATTATTGTCCCTTATAGGTATTGCCTTTGGGGGAGAGAGAAAGTATGCATGTTTGACATCAAAGGGGGAAAGTGATCAAATATGTTGCCCTTTGACATTGATGTCAAAGGGGGAAAGAAAATAATGTGAAAAATGATTAGTTATCAAAGGGGGAGAGAGAAAGTAATGAATTGAGAAAAGGGGAGAAAGTAAAGGAGAGCATGATGTAAGGGCGAGAAAGAGAAAGAGTTGATATGGAGCAGTGTGTTGGTGATCAAAGTTATTTGTTGTTGGTGTTTTTTCATATCATGTATTTTCATCAATGACAAAAGGGGAGATTTTTGTAAGTATGAGTAGTTGGTGTTGTTATTGATGTCAATAGCTTATGTTTGTGTTGTCATTGATGTCGACTAGTGATGGTTGAGAAGTTGTGATGATGCTTTGATTAGTTTCATTATGTTGTCATTAGTAAGTGCTACTGGTGTCCACCTCTAGTGTTGCTTTGATAAACTTATGTTTGCGGATGTTGTTTGGTTGTCTTGTTATGTTATAGTTGGTTTGGTGATGATGAGGAAGTGGTGAATATGATGAGAATGTGTTTTTGGTGCTTGGTTTCCAAGTGCTTTTGAGAAAATTTGAATAAAAGAGGAAACATTATGTCGTAGAGTTGTTCTAGCATATAGAATGATGTTATGGTTTCGCTTCACATTTCTTCTATGTTGAATTCAAATCTGCTTGTGTAATTTAGATATGTTGATTAGAGGTGTTCATAGGTGTTATATCCAAAATTTATTGGTTTGGATCGTTGTGTAGAAGTGTTCACTAGTGTGTGAATTGTGTTGTAGTGTTGTTTGGGAGAAATGGTTTTGCTCTGCATTTCTCCATAGTTTGTTTTCTATTCTTGTGGTTCTAGACATGTGTTGATAAGGTTCATATCTCCCTTCGATTGAATTTTTCATGGTTTGGTGCTTCACAAGTTGATTTCTTGAGATACAATGTGTGGAAGATTGTCTAGGTGAACATGATGAGTTTGTTCCTTAGGTGAAATTGTTGTGAAGGAATTTGTTGGATTTTAAGGTGTTTTTAGAATATTCTATAGATTGTGTTCAAGTGATGTTTGGTGTCCGCAAGTCATCTTTGGATCAAAGGAAGTGTGTATTGAAATGTTTGATGGTGTTTACACAGGTTTAGCCGACCTTAGGTGTTTACACTAATTGTGGATTTGATTCGATGATTATGGAAGCATGGCGTAGCATGTATGAGTGGATTTAGGTATGAGTTAAGGTGTGATGTGGTCTACCTTCATTCCTTTCCACAATGAGAATGTTTTGGTTCAAACCTAATTTAAATTTGCACAATTGAGGTGCATAACCAAACTTGGAGAATGTTTTCAAGGTTGAAGAAGGTATAAATAAGTGTTGTGTTGATGGAATATTGGAGAGTGTATTGTATCATAAAAATTACAAAGTTGTGAAGTGTGTGAAGTTGTGAAGTGTAGTGTGAGCTTTAATGAGTTAGACTACTAGAAGTAGTGAGAAGAAGGTGTCTACAATCTTCAAAAAGGCTACAAATGTGTCGGTATTGCTATGGTGGAGCTTTCTATTGCATTAAGATGGGTTTCTCACTATAAAATTCTTCTTTTCTTCTTTTCTATAATATGGTAGTGAGCCCTTCTTCTTTTTAGGCTGTGAGCCCTCTGACAGTGATCCTTTTGTATTCGATGTTGCAATTACTTTATATTGTGAGCTAATCCTCACCGAGGTTTTTCCCTTCTAGGGTTTTTCATGTAAATTTGGTGTTTTATTATGCATGGTGTTGATGTGTTTCAATTTTTGTTATTTTCTTTCATGTCAAATCATTCTAAAAGATTAAGGGTTAATTATGTTGATGTGGATCTGAATGTTTATGATGGTTTTGAAGTTTTAATGAACAACTAATTCACCCCCCTCTCAGTTGTCTTGTGCATTCAACAATACCATGTAAGATTCACACAATAGACTCAAACTACAAAGATCACATGTAAAACTAGAAATATCCTTCCACAAAGAGTTGCAAAAAATGAATTACTTGATTATGGATGTAAAAATGATACAATGATACATAAACTACATGAGGGTCCTTGCTTATATGGGTAAGGTAAAGAGATGGGAAAACACAATATTATGACAAGTTTCTTAATCATATGATATGGGACACAAAAATTAAATAACCTTAGATGTAGCTCAAGTAAACTAGTGTGAGTAGGACCTAAGAGGTAACGTGGTTAGGTAATGTCATATGGTTAGCTTAAACATTTGATTAAGAACTGAATTAAAGCAATAAGATCCTAAAACATTAAGAATGTACAAGAAATGATCAAATAAAAGATATACTGAATGAAATTCATTTAACATTTCCATAAAGATTCAACTAAATCAATTAAACCTAATTCCAAACAATTGAATTAAATGACAAGAAAACCTCCAATTCCATTGTGGACTGATGCAAACTTGTAGTCATGTGGATTTCTCAATTGGATACATAATCCATTTTCAAAATCTTATTTGAGGAGGGATGATTCATGAAATAGGTTCTAGAATGCTCAAGGTTGACTCAAGAATTCTAAAGAGTAAGGATGCTATGAAGATTGTGAATGAATTAGTGAAGAGGAGAGGCTTTGTTTTATATAGTTAGGAATTTTGATCAACGGTCAAGATTCGATCTCACAATCAATGGATGAGAGGAAATCAAGGAGGTGAGTGTGGATCAAAAAGGATCAATGGTTGAGGATCAATGAGAGCTCAAAATATCCCTGATTTCATGGAAATAGGTTGGAGATATTTTGAATTAGAGGGAAGAATTTGAATTTGAAAAGGGAATATTCTTTGTGCAATTTGAAAAGTTGGAGGAAAATTATCCAATTAAACAATTATGAAAATCATTTAATTGTGAGGATTTAGAATTAATTTTTTTAATTAAATAATTAGAAATTATTTAATCAAGAAGGATTATTAGTGTGAAAATGATGGATTAATAAAATAACATTAATTGTTCTACTAATAGGTGAATAAAATGAATTTAACTAAATAGTTAGACATTATTTAATCAAGTAGAGGGGTTTAAGGTGATTATGAGAGAAAACGATGTTAGTAAGTGAAATCTAGATGTGTGATATAGCCAAGACATTTTTAGGTGTCTACATTTTTCCCCCCTTTAAAGCAAGGTACATGTTGCATTATTTGAAAGATCTGATGTTGATTAGAATTTTTAAAATAATTCCCTTGATTTTACCCGATGTCCCATTGTGCCCCAGTGGACGAATGAATGCTAGTATGCTGCCCCCTTGAGAGATCAACCAAAAAAATGATTTGTAGGATGAGATTGCGAAAAGGTTATGGTAGTAGTTCTATTGAAAAGAGGATAAAAATGAAGTCCTAGGAAGCCTCAATACTAATCTGGTCTGATGACCAAGGGTAGAAAATTGAGTTGTAGAGTGAAACCCTAGGTTTTGGAAGGCATATATGTTAATTTGGGTGAATTTAAACCTCATTTGCATACTTTTGTTTGTGATATTAGAGAGCCTATTGAAAGATTTTGCTTCTAGATCCTACTGAGACACTGATGCTATGGATTTTACTGTTCGAGCCATACACTGCACAAACCAAGTTCATCGGTTCTTGCGGCTAGCCGACTCAAGACCCCTGGTACCTACTACTTTAATTTGTGCTTTCATGCTTTTCAAGATAGCTAAAGGTAGGCTAGAAGTAGGACAAATAAAGGTATCAAACTTTGGTTCGAAACTACTGCAACTTGACGACATGCCTTTGCAACCTGGTGTGATGTGTTTGCAAAAGGCATAAGAGCTCTACATTTTCATGTGGGTTTAGAGATAGGGTGAAAACTTTGCAATAAAGCAACACATTTATAATTTTAGGATCAACACCTTTCACAAAAAGTGATGCATTTGTTTTAGCTTGATAGTGATGCGCCTTTGCAAAAGCACGATGCCTTTGACTGGCAACCAAGCAACACCTTTACAAAATGGCTTGGTTTTTTAGATGTTTTTGACTTCGATTCTTTCATTTTTTTAGAAAATTGACATTGTGAGCATTATACTTGTAGGCTACCCTATACCTTGTGATTTCCTAAGAGTGAAGGCCTCATGTTTTGGAGAGGATCACCAGTTTCACACATGTTGAGGTTGAGTTCCTACATGCGAACAACCTATTTCACAATGCCTATATGCTTGAGATTCGGGTGCATTTGGCTTCGATCATTCTATTTGTGGAGAAGTGGAATTCTAAGACCTCTTCAAGTTCAATTTTCCAATTGGGGAGGCCACCATCACCCTGGAGGATGTGTGTTGGATTCTACGTGTTCTGATCCATGAAAGGTGAGTGGTTTATGAGCCATACCTTGGATTTGAGGCTCTTAAGCGATTTTTGATGGACGGTCAAATTTGGCTCAAGGGAGGACAGGTGGACTTGAGAGAGTATATTGGCATCATCAATGATGTTACTATTGTGATTGTTGGATTGATCTACGGACCATTGATGCCTGATAGACAATCTTGGAGGTTTAGCCTCGAATGGGGCAAGGTCCTAGAGAGGATCTTAGATGATGGAGTTCATTTTTCTCAGGGTCTGTACATCCTTGTGCACTTGTACCATGATATTCACCAGGTCATATACAAAGGTGCCACTAGCCTATCAGTGGATACTACTCTACTTCATATTTGGCATGGCAACATATCATAGTGCTCCAACCTACTTGTGATCTACATTAGGATGTTGGATATCCCTTCATATTCAAATATGTTGGGATGTTGAATCACCACCACATGGGAGAGCTACCCTATCAGAGGAGAGTGATCGATGACATGAAAAAATTTACCTGGAGACCATGGGTAGACATGGAGGCTTGGGATGATTATGATGAGAATCTCTTTTACTATTGATAGACTATGTGGCTCGTTGGCTTCACTCCTCAGATTATAGAGAGGCACTTGCTAGATAGGGTGATGCGATAGATTTAGGATAGGCAGGTAGTGCCTTGAGATGATTATGTTGCTATATTTTCTTGCACAGTTAGATAGATCATAGAGTGGGGGGTCATGTCAGTTTTCCATACAACCATTATAGATTTTGAAAATATTATTCTAGTACCATGGGTGTATACAGATGGTAATGATGATCCAGGGATCACCATAGAGTATGACACTTGGTTTGTGGCACATAGACTCTTTTGATTTTCAGATCCATATGGGAGGGATATCGATGGGTAGAGACACAAGGATGAGTCTGGCAGACAACACTGACAACAAAAGAGAGTTGAGGTTGAGGGACCCTGAGAAAATGATCATCGATAGGGTCAAGGACCATAGGTCCCACCACAAGGTCCACAACGACACTATAAGCAACCTGTGGTAGTGGTTGCAGGTGCACTAGATCAGAGATTGTAGATAGCACTCTGGGAGAGGGACTAGGCACGTTGAGAGCGTGATAGTTTTCAGGTTGAGCAAGATAAGGCATGCTAGGAGCATGATAGTTTTATATATGAGAGATATGGTCTCTCGTCTGGGATTGCTTAGAGGACCATAGAGAGGGATCATAACCTCAGTGAGAGAGATCAGATAGTTGAGCAGGATACAAAGATTACTCGACAACGACAGGTCAAGCTTTAGTTAGTGCAAGAGAACACTTGGAAAAAACAACTAGAGGTTGTGGCACATGCATAGGGGCAATTTATTCTACTTTCTCAATACACACAGGCCATTAGTGAGACCAATTATTACAAGACCTTGTACCATATGTTTGTGCCAACACATAGACAACAACCTAACTACTCACACATGAGTGATTTGGGTCTTAGAAGATTAGAGGGTGGATTCATCGATCAAACTTCATAGGGGCCTTCAGATGTGCACCAACGATAAGCCATGGGGCCACCACTAGAGCAACATCCTCTGAATCAAGAGGATCAGGGGAACTCGAGATAAACTTGCTTTGATGATGTATATATCTACATGCTAATGTAGATAGGTTTATGATGTTGTATACACACTCATTGGCTATGAATAGCCTCATATATATTTTGATCTATATCACACACTTGATATTGAGAGTCATTTTTTTTATATACATATGAGATGAGCGATTATGATGTGACCATTGTATGGTGTTTATTGTATATTTATGATCTTTTTATTATGTATGATGTATGGATTATGCCATGATTATGAATGCACATGTATGTGTGTATGCATGCATTATGTTATGAGATGTTATTTATATTTCTATGATGTCATTATGTAATAATGCTTATCTATTTATTATACTTATGATTTGTTATATAAATTTCTAATGATCTATGGATGTAGGATGTACGATGATAAGATAATGATCATGATTTATTTTTTTGTATTTCATATGGTACATCATGATGATGCAAAATGGATGATATGAGATGGTACTGACAATTTATGGATGCAAGGTGGATGCATTTATTTTGGCTATGTATGTTATGATAATTGGATATAATTGTTAGTATGGATAGAAGAATGGGATAAATGTTTAAAATACAATGATAATTATGTTGATCAAGATTCCAATAAACTTATGATTATTTCAAGATTTTATTGGATATGTGATGAGATGGGATAGATGATTTTGATTTTGATTTTTAGATTATGCAACATAACATAGATCAATCCTTATTTAATGTAGAAAGTAGACACGATGCACCAAGGTATGGAGAACCAGGGTGGCATTGTATCTATTGCATGGAATTCGACTTTGCAAACAAATAGGAGTATCGTTGTTCAAACCTAACATATGAACACCTTGTTTGATCATGTGAGAGAATGAAGCCACTGAAGTAAGGAGACCAATACACAAAAGGTATGAAGAACCCAATATGCACTAGTCATTGTATTACCTAAGACTATTGCTACACACACAAGGCAAGTATTCACCAAGGTTGTATTATAAGAACATCCAACAAACACAACAGATGAAAGCAATGAAAAATGCCCCATTACATACCCTTCTAGACATACCAAGATATTAAAGACAAAAGTAGTTTCAAGTGAGCGATGTAAATAAGACAAAAAGATAAAACCAAAAATAAAAGATCAAGATAAAAATATCAATGTTATCATATCCCTTGCCAGAGAGAGTTATTTAGGTTGATATCCAAAATGATGTATATTGTAGGGAAGATCTATCTATTAATACATGCATTGGATGTTGATTAGTTTTAATGCGTGTAGGTTCTTGATATGAAGTTTAACTGATATGTTTTGACAATGATCAAGACTTATGATTTTGTGTGAAATTTTATCTTTCACCAAGTGTATTTGCATCTATTTGTTTCACCAAAGGTGGGAGTGATAACAGTTAAGTATGGATGAAAAATTATTATGGATGAAGATGAAATAGGATGGATGATTTTTTTTTTTCCAAATGTTTCCAATGTTTTTAACATTTTTGAAGATGTATTGATGATATTTTTGGAATTTTGACTTTTTCTAAGTTTTTTTTTTGTATTTCAAACATATTTGAATGCTTTTGAGTTTTCAAATGTTTGGACCAAAGAACATGACCTAAGGGATGAAACTATGCCTTAAGGGCTTGTCGGAGATGGAGTTGCCTACGTGAATGCACAAAGGATTTGTAGTTTGATTATTTGGACTTGGATTAGCACACAATGGCTAATGACGTTTTTGGGTTTTTTTTAAATTTGGTGGATGTTTTAGAATTTTGATGTTATCTATATGTTTAGGGTTTTGATGCCATTTTGAATGTTTTTGGATTCTGAATATATAAATGTTTTTGAGTATTTTGTTTTCTATCGACTCAAGCGATATACAAGGATCCATGTTGACAACTAGGTATAGGAAAATGCCTTTAGTCATGTGTTAAATTACTTTAAAATAGGTAAGACAAACTGACGAATATTGATAAAGATAGAGACTCATTGAAGACCAAGCCATGATGAGGATGAAGAAGATGGATGGATGGATGAAAGAAGAAAGAGTACCTAATAGATGGTAGATGGTACTTATTTACGTGAGGCTCATATTTTATAGGTTTTCACTAAGGTACTTGCCCAAAGCACCACCGAAGTGGTTTTCACTAGAGGATGAATTTTCTCTTTGCCGTTTTTATCCTTTCTTTTGGATTTTTCTATTTTTTTGATACTATTTTTTTTGGAATAAGATACCCTCATGGGCTAGGCATAGATCCATTCAAGATGAATGTTATTGATAGGTTATTGCAAGGTAGCCCCTTCAAGTGTGGCTAACTGATATGCTCTTGAATCATAGCTTGCGATGATGATGAAAGGTCCCAACCATTTTGGTTCAAACTTTCCTTTGTTATCTTGATCTAGCTGATTCTCTTTTAGAATGAGATATCCTACTTGAAAGTGTCAACCCTTGATATTCTTATTGTAGTTTTGACATAGTCAATTCTGATAGGCTTGTAGGTGATTCAATGCTTCTAAGCAATGCTCATCCAGTAATTCAAGTTTATTTAGCCTAGATGTCCTGTATTCTTCCTCACTAATTAGGTGTTGTAATGAAATTATCAATGATGGGAGTTCGACCTCAATGGATAAGATGGATTCATTCCCATAAACAAAGGAATATGGAGTAGCACTAGTGGGTGTTATTGTACTCATTTGGTATGCCCATAGGGTGGGGTTTAACTGCAAGTGTCAATCTCGGCCAACGTCATTAACTATCCTTTTCAATATTTTGATAATGGTCTTGTTAGGTGCTTTAGCTTGAACATTTCCTTGGGGGTACTATGGGGTAGAGAAGTAATGCTAGATATTGATTGCACAATTCTTAGACATCTTGATTTTTGAAAGGTGTTCCATTATCTATGATAGTAGCTTGAGGGACACCATAGCAATAGATTAGGTAGTTCAAGGTGAATTTGGATATCTATTTTCTAGTTATATAAGTCACGGGTATAACCTCAATCCACTTTGTGAAATACTCAATGGCGGTGATTATGAATTTGTGGCCATTGAATGATGTAGATATTATTTTCCCAATGAGATCGAGTCTCCACTGCGAGAAAGGCCACAGTGTAGTGATAGGTCTAAGCTCTTGAGTTGGAGCATGGATGAGGTCCCCATGTTGTTGACATTGTATACACTTCTTCACAAATTTATTAGCCTCTTGCTCCATGATAGGCCGATAGTATCCTGTTCTAATCTAAGAAAATGTTTAGCCAAGGTAACACCACTTGAATGTGATCCAAAAATCCCTTCGTGTAACTCTTTCAAGGCCATTAAAGTTTCTTCTTGGTTAAGACATCTTAATAATGTTCCATCAAGACTTCTTCAATAAATGGTACCACCAATAATGATGAAGCGAGAGGATCTTCAAATAAATGTTTTACAAAGGTTAATAGTGAGGTCAGATGGAAGGATAGCATTGTGAAGATATAAGTAGATTTCATGATACCAAGGGGAACTGGGACCAATAATTTCACACATAAATTTTGATTCAAGAATGTCAAAATCCAGTATGAGAAGCTTCTCCATGAGGAATTCATATTTCAAGCTATTGTGTGGCATGTCTAGCTAAGATCCAATTGTTTCCATCACATATACTACTAAGTTGTTAACCTTGGGGATCTATTCAAAGGTGATGTCTATAAAGTACTCATTAAAGCTATCTACAATTTTATTATATGTTATTAACTTGTCATCCTTGGTCTAATAATCATCATTGACCCACTTTATAATCAACTGGGAATCACCATAGACCTAGAGTTCATGTATTTTCCATTGGATAGTGATTATTAACCCTGTGATGAGGGCTTCATACTCAGCTATGTTGTTCGTGCATAGCAATGCCAACCTGTAGGACTTCGGTATGCAGTCACCTTGAGGGGTGATAAATAGGATACCTGATCCTGATCTATGTTGTGTATGGGAACCATCAAAAAATATTTTCCATTGATTTATCAATGTGAGGGTGAATATTGCTTCATGTAGAAGTCCAAAGACCAATGGATTTTATGCATATATTGGTGCTTCAGCTAATTGATCTACTATGACCTGTTCTTTGATAGCATTTCGATCCACATACTCTATATCGAACTCGCTTAAGATCATTACCCATTTAACCATATAGCCTATGAGAATTGCCTTTGATAACAAATAATTTAATAGATTGATCTTAGAGATAAGCTTAATTTGGTGACTCACCTTATAGTGTCACAACTTTTGTGACATAAAAACTACCACTAGACAAGATCTTTCCATGGGAGTATAGGTAAGCTCATATCCCACTAAGTTCCTATTGATATAATATATTGCCCTTTCCTTTCCTAATTCATCATGTTACAGTAGGAGATCCCCTAGTGCTTCTGATGTCACTGAGATATATTGTATCAAGGGTTTATCTGCAACTGGTGGCATAAAGACTAGTGATGATGCAAGATATCCTTTCAACTATTGGAATGCTTGTTCATAACGATGATCCAATTTGAAAGCAACACCTTTGTGAAGAAAGTGTGTAAAGGGATGACATTTTTTAGCCAATTATATAATGGACCTCCTAATAGAATGTAGTTTTCCTTGAAGACTTATGAGCTTCTTTAGGGTTTTAGGTGGAGGAATCTCCATCATAACTTTGACTTTTGCAAGGTCCACTTCAATTCCTATTTGTGATACAATGTATCCCAAATTTTTCCTTGAAGTGACTCCAAAGACACATTTCTTTGGATTTAGTCTTACCTAATACTTCTCGAGCCTATTGAAGATTTGAGCTAAGAATTTTAGATGTCCTTTCCTTCTGTTTGATTTTACAAGTATGTCATCAACATAATCTTCCAGGATTTTGTGAAACATGTCATGGAAGATAACTTTCATCACTCTTTGGTATGTAGCTCTGACATTTTTTAGACCAAATGGCATGACGTTCTAGCAGTATGTTCCCCATGGACATGCAAATGTAGTTCTATGTTGGTCTTCCTTAACTATCATTACTTGATTATATCCTAAAAATCCATCCATGAGAGTTAACATCTCATGCCTAATTGTCAGATCCATAATAATGTCTATGTTTGGCAGTGGAAAGTCGTCTTTGGGACAAGCTTTATTCAAATATTTGAAATTTGTGCATATCCAAATGCCCCTAGTGGGTTTTGATACTGTACCAGGTTTGAAACCCACTCTGGATAATAAATAGGTCTTATGAAACCTACATCGAGTAGCTTTTGTAATTCAACCTTGACCAATAGTGCAATTTGCAGATGCATTTTCCTTGGCTTTTGTTTCACAGGTTTCATATTTGGATGTACTACAAAGTCATGCACAAATAATGAAGTATCAAGACTTGGCATGTCTGTATATGACCAAGCAAAATTAATCTTCCTTTCTCTAAAAAGAAATGCTAGATTATTCTATTTTTCATCATCCAAAGATGCAACATAAAATGTGACTTGAGGTTGTTCAACTGTTCTGATATTTATCAGTTGCACTGCTTCTACAAAAGCTGTTGATTTCTCTCGATCCATTGTGATACTAGGTATATTGAATCTTTCATCCTTAGGTGCCTTAGAGAGTTTTTCACTTGTGGATACGTCTTTTATTTTTACTTTTTCATGATCCGAAAGTGCCACTTTGAGGTTTTCACTTGGGGATCTTGTTTGGATTTTTAGATTTTTTGTTTTACGACTGAAGGATTCAATCATGTCCCCATAGTATGCTTCTGTATCCAGTTCAATATCAAACCCTACTTTGTGATATACATAAGGTATGCGATCTCGGAGCCCCATGAATTTTGAGATAGCCTCATCATTTTTGAATGAATCAAGAACCAATGCTTGTTGTCGGTCCTAGTTGATGAGCTGGGGATAGATGAGTTTAAGTTCTTTGTCTTGGATAGGTGATGTGAAGGATGTGGTGGTAATAGTGTATATTGAGTCATTTTTGAATAAATTAGTTATACACATGGGTGAGTCTTCAATGTTCTTGTAAGCAGATGTGTTTAACCAAGAAGAAACTTTAACTTCCTCAATTAAGATATCTGTGAAGAGAGGGATCACATTTTTGTTTGAGGTGTACCCAAGACCTTTGTTCTTCGTTTGCTTTTCTGGAATGATAGGTTCTTGCATAGCTTGGTGTTTCAAACCAAGGCCACTTTTACCTGTATATCCCATGTTTTTGATTAGTTGATATCCTTTGCTATTTGTATCCATAGGAAGAGGAGGTTCTTCTTGTTCATCTTGATATATCCATTTAGATATGTTTCCTTCATCTATGATCTTTGTGTTTAGGTCCCCATTTTTCAAATGTAGTAGGTTTGAACTTGATTGTTTTGAATAATTTCTCGATATGATGGCGTTGACCATATGTCTTAGGAGAAAGTGGCAATTGTCCTATGTAGAAATAATCCTTGAGGTTGTATTCACCACAATAATTGTCTTTGATGTGCTCTTTGATTTTTGGGATTATCTGCAAAGATGTTGATGTAGATGCTAGTGTTGATGGATTAACATAAGAAGAGGTTAGTGGAACTTCATCATTCTTGGGTACTTGGAGCACTTTATAGTATTTCTTTTCCATACTCTTGTAGTAATATAATGGTTTAGGATCACCATGGATTGTAATGTCTTTGTCATTGTATGAGAAATTTATGCACTGATGATAGGTGGATGCTATGACCTGCATGGCATGGATCCATGGGCAACCAAGAAGGATATTGTAAGGAAAGGTCTAAAACTTGACATGTGGTTTTTGCAATTGTTGGACCATTTTGTATAAGCAACTCGATGGTTCCTTCGAAATCTCACTCATTCTCATCATATGCTCGAATAGTGATTCCTTTTGTTCTTTCAATTACCTCTTCAAAGTAACCCAAGTGTTTTACTAATTGAAGGGTAAAAATTTTCAATATTGCACCTTCATCTATCAAAACTCTTTTTACCTTGTGTTTGTGAACATGGACCTCAAGATGTAATGCATGATTATGAAATGTTTTGGGTAGGAGGTCTTTTTTTGTGAATAACAATCAGTGAGTGGATGCAATGTGACCTACCATAGCTTGGAATTGTTCAATATCTATGTTGGTAGGTATGGATGAGGATGAAAGAGCTTTGTCCAAGACCTCTTTGAGTGCAGGAGAAATTTTGAAGAGTTCCAGGATGGAGATTTGTGCTGGAATTTTTTTGAGTTGGTCTATTAGACTATAATCCATAGGATTTGATTTTGATGGAATTTTTGACTGCAAAGGGGATCCTAGGATAGTAACTTTCCCTCTTTGTGTGGTGACTCCACACTCAATAATTTGTCCCTATATAGTAACAATGGAGATACGATGATCATCATAGTGTGTATTTCCTATGACATTGTCATAGGCATGAGTGACTTGATTGTAGACCTTCATCATTCCCTTTACCATGATCGTGCATTAGATTTTTGTATATACCCAAGTCATTATTTTTAGAATTTATAGGACATTGATCAATATTTACCTCACCATGATCTTTGAGGTCTTGAATTACATTTTTAATTTTCATGTAATTTGATGTCGTGTGCCCTTTTGTGTGATGATAGTCACAATAGTCGTTGTATTTGTAGCATATAGGTTTGATTTGAGGTTCTCGTATTTTCTAAAATTTGGAAGTGTTATCAAGTTCATTTGGATTAATTTGTTCGAAACTATTTCAGCTGGTTCCCCCAAGGGAGTATATTTGCATCTCGGTGGATAATTATTTTGTCTAGGTGGTGGGCCTTGTGGGGGATTAGCGTTTTGAACATGTTGTTGATTATTCTATTGCGTGTTTTCTTTAGATGGTGCATTTATCACAAATTTTGTGTCTACCACATTGTCATTAGTTACATTCTTATTTTTTGCCCATATATGGGGTTCGTCACTTGAAATAGACAGTCAGTGATTGTCCTTATAGATCTGTACTACTTAACAATGAGTGCTCTCTCAATGTTAAGCCCTTTAGAGATGCGTTCTTCAAAGGTTGTTACACATTGCATTCGTAATTGGAAGGTGATATATGTGTTTAGATTACCTACAATGATCTCTACTTGTTGTTTTTCAGGTATTGGCCATTTGCATTTACTCACCTTATGTCTCCATCTTTGTAGGAAAGAGGCAAATACTTCTCCTCTGTTTTGTTTGAGAGTGTATAGTTCTTCTAAGGTGATTTTGGCATCAATATTGTAGGAGAAATGAGTTAAAAATTGATCTATAATTTCTTAAAATGTTTTGATGTTGGGTGGTAGATGTGAGAACCACTGTATAGCTTGTCCACCCAAGCTACATGGAAAGAGGTGCATTAGATAGAAATTGTTATATGATACCTTCATGAAAGCTACATATAATTCTCTTATGTTCTCTTCAGGGTTACCTCGTCCTTTGTATTTATCAATATTTGGGGGAAAGGGTAACATTGCATTGCTTATGTCGAATGGGTATGGACATAAGTCTTGCATCATGTATGAATTTTTTGTCTTTCCCAATTTTATATCCTAAATTTTTGTGTTAATGTTTGGATTTGTAAGGAAATATTTGTTGGTGGAATGTTTGGTAGTGGATTATATCATCACTCCATGTTGGCCAGGGATCCACAATTAACCATGATGACATAAGGTGGACCTAAATTCAAACTACAAGAAACATGTAACATGTCGGTCCTAAATCAAATTGATTGCCACTAAAAGAACATGATGTCATGCACTTTCATAAGAACCTTAACCTAGACCTATTTTAACACCCCAAGTTATCTTCAGGTGCCACACACTACTAGTTGTTGTTGCATAGTTCCAGAGCCACAACTGGTTAACAAATAGGTACAAAGAACCTTCTGTAACTTCAAAATTTTTGCATTCTGAACATATCTTCCAAAAACTTTAGAATACAATAGAACATGTGTATACATACTCTCCATTCAAACCACAAAGCCAAACTTTCCTTCAAGAAGAAATACTAAACATAAATGTATTTTTAGATAAATCTCTCTGCCTTGAGTAACTAAACTAAAACATTCCATATTAGACTTCTGGATCACCTCTGTCATCATGAATAGATGTATTATGATAGTATAGAAAATCCACAATTTATTTTATTAATATAGCTATCAATATATACTTCCACAACTCAAAATGATTTGACAATGCAATTATATTTAATTCTCACTGATCTACTGACCATATTCCTTTAAGATCAGTGAGCACCTTTGGCATCAATGAACTCCTTTGACATCAATGACAACGTATGTTCAACACTCATCTTAAGTGATATAACTTATTCAACATCCTTAATGCATATGTGATCTAATATCTAATCTTTTTTATATAAGGCCTTTTGGATATAACCATGGATGCCATTAGGTGTGGTTGGTTAAGGCTTAGGTGTTTAACATCCTATTTATCCCAATGAGACCTAAAGGAAACACCCCCTATATTTCATAGATCCCAAATAAGAAGAGTTTCCTAATCCTATGAATTGGTCCAAAACCGCCCTCTCCCTATTTATGTGTCACTCCCTCTATTTGAGATACTTTGTTCCTCTTTTCTCACTTTTTCTTGAAGAGAGGGCCTATAATTTCGAGTGCCAATAAATAACAACTTTATTGGGGACTAGATTTAGTTGTTACCTTTCTTGGGCCATCAATTACTAAACCCATTGTAACCCAGTAAAGAATTTGATCTCTTTGTTTCACCAACAAATGGTGACTCTATTGGCCATAGTTATAGATAATCCTATCTTATGTTACATGAAGTTGAGGACTCTATTAGTGAGATAACCTATATGTATTTTTTCTTGTCAATTCTTTGTGTTCCGAGGATTTTCTTCATTAAATGAGGTGGAAACTCTATAGTCATGATATCAAAGTGTTTTTTTGTCTAGCCTACTTGTGGTGCTACAAGTCACATTCCATGTTGATTTAGTGGTAGATCAAGGTAAATAAAGTGTTCCTTGTTTTCCTTTCTCAAGGTAGTATACTATTGTTAAAAGGAATGTAGTTCCTTTTTAGCTTGACATATGTTTTATAATCATGAAGCATTGGTTCAAAGAAGACTTTGAATCTAAGCCCCTATATTATTGATGCACTAAATCTATGGTCTAGTATGCAATGTTGATGAATATGATCCTAATTACTATAGTGCTATATAATTTGAGTGCATAAGTGGTTGTGCACCTAAAATTTAGAAGGTTAAGTTTGTTGTGCATTCCTTAGACCCATAAAGACAAGAGATTGTCATTTAGTAAGCCACATTAACGTGTTAGACCTAGGTACTAAGCATTGCCGCAATCAATTTACATCTACAAGTGCGAGCAATAAGTTACAACGTTAGTGATTAATGTTGAACGTGATGATTTTATTATTAATTTAAATAAGCTAAATACACATGTTTGTGATCCTACTCTTTTTGCAAACATTTAGAAAACATAAAGAGGCAAATTAGTGATTTGGTTTATAACTTTAATAATAAGTTTGTCACTACTAATAGAATTCCATATTAATATAGGTTCAATGAGAGTGTTTGTGTTGACATACATATTATGAAAACTTTTATATTGGTGTTAGTTTAATTCCTCTTGAATATAAACCAACAAATTTAAAAATGGATTTTGGGTGGGGCAACTCTATAAAATTGTTGGGGATGAACTTGCAACTTTTAACGTTCAATCTAATAAGATAATTTGTGAGCATGATGGTGTTGATGTTGTACATGCAATTAGGGGAATTTAAGTACAATATCTTTATTATTCATTCCTAATTTTTGTATTATGTGGATGATGATGGTGGTTCCATCCTAGCTGATGAAATATTTGTTTTAAGTGTCTCTAGCCATGAAGTTTTTTATTGGACATATTTTTATAGCTTGGTTTGGAGGATTTATCTTCTACTAAAAAGGATTGTATTAAGGACATATTTTTAACTCATTAAATAAGCATTGTAGTATTAAACTTGTATATCATTGTATGAATATTAATTATACCTACAAAGAGAAGGGGGAGATAAAATCATAGATTGGTTTCTTAACAATAATGTTTTTAAAATGAAATACAAAGAAGATTTTGAAACAATTAGATGACTTGAAAGGTAAGGAATTTCTTATGAAGTGTCTCAATATGATTCACATGTTGATTGTGTGGATGATAGTTTGGGTAAAATATGTGACTCAAACTTAGAAGAGTGTATTAACATGTTAAATTGTGACCGAAATGGTCTAGGTGATCCAAAGTCCAAGTCAACTTAAAATCTAACACAAGGCAATGCAGTTTAAATTTATAGTTGGTTCATCATGAATCATGCTTCCTTATCCCATGGTTTGATTATATTGACAATATTGATGATTAGTTTTATTTGGGCTACATGAGAACTAATGTTAACATGATCTTTCTAGTGCATGAAATCTATATATTCTGATTCACTAGTCAAAACCCTATCACTTTGAGGATTCCCGTCTCTTTCAAATGCTTACCTTTGACTTAGGCAAGTAGTGTGTTACAATTTATCCATGACCTTGTATTATAGATATTCTTTCCAAGATTTTAACTATAATTATGTTTAAGTTTTATTTACAACCATACATCTAAGTCCCTTTTGTGCTCCCATGTCAGTGGTTGTAGGTTGTTGTCTTATACATGTCCCCTTGTCATTGACATCTCCTACCTACAAGTGTGTTTCTCTTTTCATCTTGTACATGTCTTAATTAGTTTGTTTTTGTTTAACTTTAATATTTTTCATCATCTATTGTATTCTCACTATTCTTACAAGAAGCACAAATCCCCAACTAGAGCCAATATTGGCACCTATTTCAATAGTCCAAAATTTTATAAAGTATGGTGTCCCATTATTGCCTTACCCTAGCCTAGACCATCATTGATCATTGACATGAAAGTTATTTAATGGCCACCCTTGGACAAATGTGTGCTTGGTGTCATGATTTATCTCCCCTCATTCTTCAATCATCTACCCAAATTACCAAAAAAATTCTAAGTATGAGGCTTTTAAACTCTATTTTTAACCTTTGTTGGGTTTTTATATTTCCCTTTACTGGTGTGCTCTCCCTTCATTCCCTAAAATTCTATGCTCCCATTTTACTCTAATTCATTTATCCATTTGTAGCTTTTTGGACTTCCCATCACCTAGGTACCTTATCATGAATTTTCCCAAATTCCCACTTCCCACCTTCCTCCCTTGCCTTTGGGCCTAAGCTTCTAGGTTTCCTCCTACCCTCATGCTAAAATATCATGCAACATTTCAAATTCCTAATCTCCAAACCTTGATTTCTTCTTATTTCCCCACTTCTCAATTCTACCTCTCATCATTCCTAGACTTGTAAAATTACCACTACCTCTTTTCCCTAAAGTGATGGGACATTGTGCATCCTCGATTCTTAGTTTGCAACCCTTCGTTTCCTTTTCTTTGATTGTTGACTACTTTCCTTCTGCTATGGGTTTTCAAGCTTCTCCATCCATTCTTCCTAAAAGTGCATTCAATACTTAGGAATCCCAAAACATAAACCTCACCACTTCATCATGCATTCCCCTTAGGCTTTGGAGGTTCCCTTTCCCTCCATGATTTTCATCCCTTGGTACCGGGTATGTGACTTCCCCCATCCCCACTCCTATTTTCACTTCCCCTTACAAAAAATAAAATATTTACTTGCCATCTTCCCTCTTACCTAGTGGTGACATGTATGAATTTTCCCTTATTCCTTCTCTCCACAACTCTCTCTTTTGGATATTAGAGATTCTTTATGCCCACATATCTCAATTATAAAATTATTATGTGGCATCATTTTTCCTTAAATTTTGGCCTTTAGTTCCTTCTTGGCATCTTATATGCCTTTACTTGGAATTAAGGACATTGGACTTTCAAGATTTATTTTACTCCTAGACAACCACATGTTTAAGTATAATCCTAATGTTAAAAAAGAAACCCTACTGACCTCCAGTCATGACCCAAGACACCATTAATGGCTTCAAATGGGTTTGATATGATAGGGGATCAGTTCCAAATATTTCTCAATGCTTTTAGGCCATGTAAGGGCATGAATTATATATGATTATACATGGTTCTAGTACAAGAGAACATGATTGTATGTATATGGCTATGTGAAGATAATACAAATGGACATGGGTGACCTATAAATTTGATGACCATTAGCATTTTAGCCCACATTGCATAGTGATATTGTAATGATATATATATACGTGCTTGAAAGATGAAAAAGGTTTGTTGTTGACCAAAAAGCTTTAGGAATTACCATGTTGTAGAGGTGCTCTCCATAGTTGGTTTAATCTATTATAGGGTATCAACTAAAGGTGCAGGTTTTGGTTTCTCCTATTAGGTGGATGCTACAAGTTAAGGAAATTTGCTAAATGTAATAATTTACTCATGACACAAGTGTCTCCATAATTGTTAGGGTTAATTCAAGAGAGGAGTATGTTATGTTTGTTCATGAAGCCACACTTTCTAATCTATTATTGTAATAGTTAGTTATTTTTTGTAAGGATTGTAAAATCTATCAAAGTGTATTTGCTATAGAAAGATTATTATAATATATGGATTTACCTTGTCCATTTATTTATTACTAACTACACTTTATAATGAATTATCTTGTAGAGGAATGCATTTTTTAACCAGAAAGCCAAACTTATGGTTATGTTGCTAGAGTAGAGGGCTTGCACTTTTGAGCACCAATAAGGGACTCACTGGATGGTTGTGATTTCTTGAAGGTTTTCATTTATTTCCCTCATGCTTTATGATTTTAATTTTTATCCGCAATATGATCCTTTGAATGACCTACCTACTTCTCTCTTTGGTTGAAATCACCTTAATAATTGTCTGGACAATCCTTAGGATATATTATAAAAATATTGATGTTCATTATATTCTAGATCAAATACAACATCATCATTTGATATCTCTTTTAGTTCCTTCTATATACCAGAAGTTTGAATCTAAAATGTAGTTAACCTAGAGTAATTTTTGTAATTAATGTGTTCATCATCACAATGAACCCAAAAATACCTAATGTTTGGCACATGCTTATATGAAAATTTGGTTGTTGTCTCCACAAAGCCCCTCAAATTAAATATGATTATTCTTTCAAAAGAATGAATGGTTACCCTCTATATCTCCACATCAGCATATGTTTTATTGGTAAGGGTTGCACTAGAATAATCAGCAATTGAAGTAGGGAAATGATTTCTTGACTTGTGCTTATTGGAAAGAAACTTCGAAAATTCAAATAGTTGTCTATACAAATCCAACAAGACCCACTTATCAATCACATACTTAGGAATCTTGTATGGTATCCATGCATGTTTACCCACCTTGATGTGTGTCTTGGGTATTGGATAAACTAATTACCCCATAAGGATACTATTGATGTTGCTTATAGTTAAAGGTATTTGTTCAAATTATTGTTCAAAATAATTATGATATAGAAGAGTGTTGTCGACACACCTGGAATGCCATCTTGCCTTTAGGGGAAATGTTCATATACCTTTTTTTTGATGAGGTTCATGACTCCAATCCTCTCGAAACCTAGGGAAATTGATCTCTTAGAAAGTATACAATATGTGAAGTCATAAAAATTGTTTGATTCTCACTGTAACAACCCCCATACTGGGTAATTAATTAATTTATACTTCCACAAATAATATACAAGGAAAAGCATACATGATGATAAAGTAAATAAACTTTTCTTTTCTTTTCATTGCAACATTTCATATTAAAGAAACAATTGACACATTACATCATTACTTTCCTTTCCAAATAAATAACAGAGTAAGAATACATACAAGTATAAAACAGCTCAGAAGCTTTTGAGCAAATAGGAATAAGATGGTCCAGGTTCTTCCCTTTCAAACCTCGGTTTAATCATAAGTCTGTTGTGGAGGAGAAACATCACTCAGGTGCTTTTCCGCCAACCATGAACTTATAATGTAGTCCCCTGCACGTTTACTGTTAAGTAGACGACCCTCCCTTCTATGAAGAGATTGGTTGGGTAACCAATTCTATTTTAACCAACTAAGCATAGTGTTGTTTCCTACATAACTAAATACTTGTAATCCCACAATCTCAATCTAGCATGTAATCTGGACAACGGTGAACTGACAGTATAATCATCTCACAGTTTAAGTGGACGTAGGTGTACTACACTACTTTGGCCAAAGTGTTTCAACAGTATTAAACTGACGGTCATCTATCACATGCACTAAGTCAGGTTCAATTTGACTTGAGGCTATCTTATCCTACACGTAGGCTAAGTCCTTACCATGGGTAGTCAATCACCCCAGACCCCCTACAACAATCTAGCTAATTAGGAAATGAAAAGCAGTCAACAAGTGTCCCTCAGGTAACTCCTATCCTGGAAATGTTTATCCATGGAGTACATAGCTTTTCCCAGTTAACCTACTAACTTTAAGCTTTAGACTAACCTCGGTACTGGTTTCATCCTCATCCTAGTATTAAATAGCTAGTTTCCTCATTTCCTTTATATAAGGAGATCAAGCAGTATACACACAAATGCATTCCATCAAAGTAAATTCCTTTTCCCAAAATGTAGTGGAATAACAGATTCCCCTTTTTCCCTTATTTAAATTGCACACAAGACAATTCCATAAAATGCAGACAAGCTATTCCTTCATAATGAAGACAAGCTATTCCTTTATATTGCAGACAAGCTATTCCTTTATAATGTAGACAAGCTATTCCTTTATATTGCAGACAAGCTATTCCTTTATAATGCATACAAGCTATTCTTCTTAGTCTATGCAGTCATACATAGGAAACTGATTTTCTCTTTTACTTGACTGGTCTACTTATACTACAATACAATTTAATGCACAAAGTAAACATGTTGTTTCATCTATTCACAAATTAAAACAAAGATATTAGGAATATGACACTCATGCCTGTTTCCTGCTGGCCTCCTTGCTGCTTGTGAATGCTTCTGATACAGTTAGTAGCAGGCTAGCAACTCCCTTTGTTCCTTCCTTTATTTAATCCCTCTCTCCTACTATTCCTTATAGATTCTAATCCTTAAGCTGAAGCTCTGAATGATTGGGTTTAATTTATGGAAATGCAGATTATTTCTTATCTCAAAATTGATTCCTACAGCAGGTGCATACATGTATGTATGTAGCAAATGATTTTCTCAAGCTTGAACATAATGGCAAAGGGGAATTGTGGCTCTCAAAAGCAAATTCAAAAATAGCAAAGGCAAGTTGTGTATTGGTAAAAATGACAAGGAAATGAACTCAATTTATAGGATTCGGATTCTCATGCTATGCTACAGTTTTGGCATGAGAATCAACACCTCCCTTATTTGAAAATGTTAATCATGTTGTGGCAGTAGTATAGTTACTTATTTAGCTAATTAATGGTGAGTCGACCTCCATTCAGGAAGAATATTTCAAACAACACATGGTAAAATGTTGTTGAGTGACACCTACAGGCGTCCTCAGTAATGGCGTCCAAAATGGCGGATTTATCATTCATTGCAGGAAAACATCTTAGCATATTGTGTCCCACTTGGCCTAAACTTCAGGCTCCCTCACACATTTACAGTATGGCATTTTTACAAATCATGACCTGGTCTCCTTATGCGCGTGTATTTGTAGCAGCACAAATTCCTTATTTTCCATTTTCAAAGTTTCGACCTATGCCTTATGAAATATTAGAACTTGGCGTATTTCTCCGTACTTTACCACGGTGAAAGGAATTCGCCAAACATAGTTTATTTCCATGGTATAAAAATTTGATATTCACCAAGCGACTTTCAATGTTAAGTCTTTTATTTCCCATGGCAAATTTTATACGATTTTTACCAAATGGCTAAGAAAGCTAATTCATTTATTTCCCAAAGATTTTATATATTTAAAATATATAAATTCATATATACATATATAATGTATTATATTATATATAGTCTATTATAGTTTCATTTCTCAATATATATATATATATATTTAAATGTTTAATATTTAAATATACTTATATATATCTATATATTTATTTTGGTTAGACTATAATAACATATATATTTATATAATATTAGATATATACATATATATATATACATATATATACATATATATATATACATATATATACATATATATATATACATATATATATATATATATATATATACATATATATATATACATATATATATGTTTACACTTAAATATACATATACATATTTGCATAAAATCATACAAATACGTGTATTGCGAGCCAATCAACATACTTTCAATATACCTATTTGTACAAATATGTGTATATATGTTTAACTGTAAATTCAAGACAATATAATAATGTTATAATAAAACATCATAGATAGTGTGTATATGTTTATAGATGTGTATAATCCATTTATACCATCATGTGTATGTATTTGTATGTACGCCATGTCGACATAGGTGTATGGCATGATAATTGCCCAACAGACGTCTGTATCGCCATGTCATACATATTGATACATACATATGAGAGATACACATATACACATACATCCTGCCTATGTTCACATATCAATTCACGTTCCACACTCAAGGTCACAGGACAATAATTCAGCTGAACAAGTAACACCACTCACAAAGCAAAAAGAAGTAATCAAAAACTCCTAAGCCTAAGAATGACTTATCAAGATAAACCTATTTGACTCAATTCTTCTAAACTCTTTAGTGAAGTGTGTGTATGCTCAACTGATTTACTTTATCGGTTATCCAACCAAACCCCTCTCCTGAGTGATGTCTCCGCTCCGCCTGGAGGAATGGTTCCTGTTCCTGCATCCATTGGCACAAAACCACGGTAGTTACTTGCTCATAACATTTTGCAGTATATAAATCAATTATAAAAAGCAAGACTAATTATCCTCTTTCATGCATTGCTTTACCCAAGAATAACATCAATCAAGAACATAGAATGAGTCTTTCATAAAATGTAAAAAGATTCTTAAATTGATAACAAGGTCTAACACATTTTATTCATCCAAATTCTTCCTTACAAACAGAATGCTCTAAGCATTGCTAAAATAGTAGCTATACAATTTCGGGGTGTAACACTCACTTCATATAGTTGATTGTGTAAATGATTGTTGATTAAAGTAATCTAATCAACATGATACTTATTCTCAATAACTATATCAATGAAATGATACGTCCATGGTAATAATTAATTTGTAGTTAAGATTCCTTAAATCATATTAAAAAAAGTGATCATATCATCCGCTTCTTTAATAAAATCAGTAATGTCTAGACTGTAATATCCCCGTTCTTTATTCCGTCCAAGTTAAATTAATTAATTAATTTAATTATTTAATATTGCTTGACAAAAAAAAAAAAAAATTAATTAAATTAAGATATTATACATTTTAATGTCACTTTATAAAAAGATATTTTGACAGATAAACTAAAAATATATTATCAAAAGAACACTAGAACTCATTTCTCTTAAACGAAGATTATTATTTTGGTTTGGATTTTGAGGTGGAGCTTTTGTATACCTGAACCTTGGCGGCCTGGGTAATGAAGATTTCTGGGCTGGGCGCATAGGGACAGTCAAACCTATTGCTGGGCGTAGCCATTACCGGGAGAGGTCGAGTTTACTGGTATTTATATGTATTAGACTATCACTATTTCCTGAATGTATTTATTGCTGTTATTGAGGTCTGTAAAAGGGTATTCAAATCAGAATATGAATGTTGCAGTCTAGTTGCATACTCAGATTTAGAACTGTGCATTGGTGATACCGTAATCTGCAACCATTGCAATGGAAGTAGAAGTGATATGCTGAGTCAACCACAGAGTCAATTTGCTGTTGTTCCTTGCATTATGAAATCCAATGTATATGTATATTATTCCCTGTATAGTGCACTCTAATGTTTGACAAAATGTTAACACCTGTCAAACTGGTAAAGTAATCGAAAAATATCGCTCAAACATAGAAGGGGATTTTACATAGACTTCTTTAGTCAATATTTGTTGCATATTTTCATAGATCTATATGGCCCCCCTTCAAAATATTCCCTAGTCGAGTCAATAGTTGTATCAACATAAACCTCATGATCTGGTATACGAAGCATATCATTCATGTACTTTGGCATTACTTGCTATACTTATTAATGTGACGAGTTTAAGATTTACCTTATATTAGAATTATAATGTTGTGCACAACTCATCAATAACTTTAGACATATTGAAATGGGGAGGACAATTGTTTCAATGATCCCACATGAACGATTGCACCTAGCCACAATTTGTATCATATATCTAAGAGAGTTCAAATACAATCTTGGTAGGGGGAAGGAGAGCGAGTTTGTGAGCAGAGATGGGCGGAGTAGGAGAACTGAAGATCGGATTCCTCGGAGCAGGAAAGATGGCGGAGGCCATCGCGCGGGGGCTGCACAATGCCGGTGTCTTTCCCTCCTCACGCATGCGTACTGCCCACAGCCGCCTTCCTCGTCGCGAAGCCTTTTCTTCTTTCGGCGTCACCATTCTTCCTTCCAATGCCAAGCTTGTCGAAGAATGTCAAGTTGTTCTCCTTGGAGTCAAGCCCCAGCTTGGTAAATTTCTGCCACCAACTTGTCAATCAAATTAATTTTCTCTGCTTTCTTCTTCCTATATCCTATTGTGTTGTATACGGTATTCAGTTCTGACCTAGTTATCTTATCCCCTGCAAATTATTTATTCACGGTGAACTGACTTCCAAATTATTGGTTTTTGAGGGTGAACTATCCCATATATTTTTGTACTCGTCAGCATTGGTTGCATGAGTCGTCACCATTTTTTTGTTTAGTATCAGAGATAAGGATACGGTCCTATGGAAGGGGTTTTTTAATCAGTTGAGGAAAATTAGGAGCCCACTTTAAAGCAAAGGCTCTTATGAATTTTAAAAACTTTTCTGATAATTTTTTTTAAAATGGTAAAGAAGATGTTTAGATAAGAAATTATCTATATAAAAATCTCTAAGTTGGTGGAGAAAACTTTCAGTCTCTCTCCACCATCTAAAATATTTATAGATATAAATATGGACTTTTTTTAGAAAAAAAATCATTTTAATCTTATAACTGTATTTTTAATTCCATAATTATATGGAAAGTAAAAATAGGAATTCAAAAGATATCCATTCTGCTAAATTCTTAATTTTCTTTTTTCTTTGAACATAAATAAATTAAAGAAAAAATTTCATGCCTCACAAAATAAGTATAAAGCTCACAGAACCATGAAGCATTGTCAGAAACGAGACATGCATACTTACATTTCAAAGAGTTGCTACTTCCATAGATGACCACATCATGTTACTATAGTGTACCTATGATACAGGTCTGCACTCAGCCCAATGCTGCCACGACCATCTGTTAAGTCTTACATCTAATGTGTGACCTCAAAAGTTACATACCATTTACATCTGAAATTAAAAATACATAATACCATGATTTGGCTCTATCGTGCTACCAAACCTGCACCAAAACTATACAATTTTGTTTCTGGGAGATCTTCCCTGCTAGACCAAAATGTGGCTGCTAACTTGCCTGCTCGAGTTGATAGTTTGTTATAAATGGTTACAAAAGCAAAAAGAAGATTTCGCTTGTAAGTTTTAATCAAGTCAACTGATTGGGGCAAGAAATTTGGAAGTTTGTACTTTCAATGCTTCGAAAAAAGTAAGAAGATGCCATCCATAACCATAGATGCCAAAAAGACGAGCCTCTTCAAAAAGCAGAAGTACAACTTAGAGGGCATATTGGATGCGTTTAAAGAAGATGAGGCTAAAAAGCAAGTTCATGAGCTCTTGGAGCAAGGGCTCATCCGCCCGAGGACTTTACTTTGTGCAATGTGGATAAATCCATTGTAGTTATACCTAGAAAATATGGCAATTGGAGACTAATGTTGGTCGTAGGGAATATAACAAGATTACAAATTTACAATCAAGAACCTATATCCTTTACCAAGTATTGACAACCTTATCGACCAACTTCAGCATGCCAGGCGCTTCATAAAGTTTGATGTCAGATCTGGGTACTATTAAATCCACATAAAGGAGGGGGATGTAGGGAAGGGCACCTTCAAGACGAAGCAAGCATTGTATGAATGAGTGGTGCTGCAATTTGACTTGTGCAATGAACCAGCCTTCTCCGTGAGAATAATCAGCGAGTTACGTTGATGTCTTTTGTCATTGTTTATCTTGATGATATTCTAGTAGCAATTGGGATGAACAAATAGAACACACTGAAAAAGTACTAAAAAAGATGAGAAAAAAAAAGGTTTACTTCAATCTTAAGAAATGAGAGTTTGCATAAACCACCCTAGTGTACCTAGGATATGGTTGTATAAAAAAGAATAAAATTAATCTTGGTAAGGTGTAATAGTAAATTGGCCATGATCAACAAACTTTCATGGGGATAAAATACTTTTACGTGTTGCCCAACAAATGAGAATTTTTTTTGTTTCTTCTATAAGATAGCACCCTGATATGTTTTAACTTTCAATTCGTTTGGGAAGGGAATGACAATAGTATTTGATGCATTTAAAGATAAATAAAGTAGTGCACCAGGCTTGATTCTTCCTAATGTAAGACAGCAATTTGAGATAGAAGTAGATCCATCTAACCATGCAATTGGACCACTGTTAAAGTAGAAGGGAAGACTAGTATGCTATCATTCAGGAATGTTCCCATGTATGGTTTTTAATTACCCTACTCATCCGTACTCATGACAAAGAGCTATACACATGGATTCAATCCATAATTAAATGGAAACATTACATTATGGGAAGGAAACAATCATTCACAGCCAGTAGCAATAACAGGGAAATACCTGTGGTTAACTGCAAGTAACTGGCACCCGGCAGTCTTCTTGTGCTGATTCTATCCAGCAAACCTGGTTCATTAAAAAATCTGTCAAACCTTTGTCAAAGCTTGTAAAATCTGCACACAATTGAAAAAACTATGGTTTAAACGCAGGTAATTTAATTGAAAAAGCAATGTTTTTGTTTTTCAGTTTTGGCATGAAATAACAATTGCAGTTTTTTTCCCGTGTTCTTATGTATATTTGATTGTCTTTTAATTTGCCATTTTTTTCTTCCCATTTTAAACTTGTGTAATTGAATCCCGTTTATACTTTCAGTTTGCCGTGTCATTCTGTGTAAATACAATACTACTAGGTTCAACAATCATCAAGCCCTACAATTCTGGTCTTTGCCCTATGATTTTTTTTGCCAATTCTTGGAAGCCAAATTATATCTATATTAAACCTTTTTACACATGAATTTTAATATGAATTATCCAAATCTAAGATTAGACTCTAAAACTTGACAATCATGACTAAATTGACTTGGGCAATATATAAGGCCATTTTGTAAATAGATGGAGGACATACTTTTATTTAATGGTATAGTCAAATTTTTGGGGCAATAGGCTGCATATTCAAAAGGGTCCACATTAGAAGATAAACCTTTGTGTTAAGGTTCTTACACCATTCTTTGCATGGTCAGTGAGAATAAATTCATTCTTAGTCTCCCATAATACTGGGGTTTCCACCCAATATTTAACATGGAACTTCTTAAGCCATATTTTCTTGCTTTACTAGAGCTCACAACTCTCCAACATCTTATGGAATTGGAATCAACACATTCACACCCAACATAGCGGCAACATCATTAGATTCATTACCACTCATACTTGCCACAACGTGCATCAACTCTTTTGGGTAGCCAATATTGAGGTAGTATATAGATTTTTTAGGAAATCACTAGGTAGATCAAACCATTTCCTACATAACCTTATGAGAGAAAATAATGTGTACACGCTTACAAAATAATCATAATTGCAAGGATTAAAGATAGATCACAAGATTATGTAAGATATACCTTGGGAAAACCCTCAAGAGGGAAAAACCCAACCTCCAAAAGCATCCACACTCAAATGTATCACTCAAATGTATCATTCAACAATGAAACATTTCAATATATTTATAAAGTCTTCACGAATACTTCTAAAACATCAATCTCCTCCAATGTATCCTCCATTTGTCCAAGCATAAGGGGTAACCATGCAAGCACACATCCCATGCCATGCTTCACATATGCACTCTACAAGAGAGCTCAATACAAATGATAGCCAATCGTGAAGGTTAAGATAGCCAACTAGCCAACCCCAACTACTAAAAATGTGCTTGCTTTTATAGAATCAAGCTCACACAAATACAACTGTGGCATTGGGAAAGCCATGTTGTCTCAAACCATATACTCCAACATTTACTTTTTGACACTAACTTTTCCCAATTTTAAATATTTTTCCAATGTGAAAAACTCACATGTAAATTCTATAACCAATGTTACATACAACTTTACAAGTGGACACAAATAAATATTTAATGTGGCTAAAGTTAAACACATCTTTAAAGATGCACTGCAAATAAATATTTATATTACATAACTGAATTAATTCTTTTCTTGTGCAAGATGTACAAGACCCTTTTTTTAACAAGATTAGGGTAAAAGGTATACTCTTCAACAACTGCACATGTAGTTTCCTCAACTTATTGTTGATACAATGAGGAGCTTTATTCCTCAAGGGTGGACGAATGATTTGAGTGTAGTCTCGCACTTCATCTTCAACAGCTTCACTAGTGCACTTGACATCAGTCACTACATGCAACACAATACTTCTCACATATGCACAATACTATCCTCACACCTTTGTATAAGTTTTTGTGAGCAACCACACTACATTGCTTATGTACATAGTGTGGCCTTACGCATGGTTGCATGCGCTTATGCTTAGTTAGGTCTTACACGTGTGACACATGGAACATCAATGACCAGATGTAATGTTCTTGCACATGCACATTAGTTGATGACCTTTACACCACATCATGATTATTTAACTAGTACCATATGCATCAAATATATGGTGGTGCCCATGCCATGTCATGATTCAACTAGTGCCATACATGCTTGACATCTGCTGTTATCCCATTGATATAAGCAATGTGCCACATATGTAGGATGCTTGCTAGCACCTATGCAAAGTCTAATTGACAACTTATATAAATACTCGCTTTGTACATTTTTTAGGGTAGATGAGGCATATATAGATTCTCGTCTTACCTTTCTGTATATTTTTCTAGTTCAATGTGAATAGGAGTGGAATATTTTCAGAAGCCTTCTATTTTCAAAGATGTTTTGATTTATATATTTTCTTTCCTTTATACAGTCTATAATTTGAAGGATTATCCTCATGTTCATCTTGAGAATTAGACCATGGTGATCTATGGGGAAATTTTGGTACTTCACCCTCGTAAGCATCAACCACAATGCAAAGAGTGTTAAATAACCTATTTATGATCATGAGAGATGAATTTCTATAAATGACTCACTATAAAACAAGGTGTAATGTTCCACCCCAGGTGGGCACTTGCTACTACAAATTTTCTGCCAATGGGTTATGCGTGGTTTGCAAAGTTTTGATATTGCTTTGAGTTTCCCAAGAACTTGCCAGGAAATAAGAAGAAATGCAAAATACATATGCAGATTGCAAAGTAATAAAATGATTATAAATGCTGCAACAACTTAAATCTGACAATACACAGTTTGCATATACATTAAATATTCAAATCAGTTTGATATACTTTCTTTGCAAATACAATCTATCATACCCGGAGTCCATTGCTCTCATATTACAGTCTGTAATTTTCTGATCAGCATTCATTAATGACATAAATTCCAACGCCTAGCCCCGGAAGTCAGAATCTCCCACATGGAAATGATCTTAAATGATTACCATGATATATTCGACCAAGGTGGATGAGAAATAAAGCCTCAAGATGAATCGCTTTGCCTCCTAGGTTCACACGCCCAGCAAAGCTGAAACTGTACGGCTGAGCATAAGCAGAATGGTACAGCCTGTGTGATGAGGATGTATGGCCAGCACTGAATGCTCTTCTTTGAATGTAGACAGCCACGAGAATTTCCAGATTTGACAGTAATATATCTTCAAACCCTTGCAAACAAAATACTATTAAAACCCTTGAATAAACTCCTTAAAATCTACTAATGAAATCCCCACGTGCCATAGAAGAGAAGGCACAGCCAGTAATAAAATGTCCTCCAATATTGATTCTTCAAACTTCTGATTTGCTGAAAATAAATCCCTTGAAGAAATCTGTTATTACTCTCCACTATTAAGCTCAATATTGAATCCTGGTTGAAGCCAATCCACGAGGCAATCTTCAGCTGGTATTTCACAATCTTAGAATGCAAGAATCAGAGAGATACAACGTTCTCAATGACCAACAATTGCAGAAATGGCAGAAACCCTAGGTTTCTTCTTCTCCACAGCGAAACTCTTCAAAAGCCAAATGTCAAAATCCTAAATGAATTCTTTTGTGCTATTCATGAGCCATTATATACTTTTCCCAAGTAGGTCGATCCCCTCTAGAAGTCTCTTTTAAATCATATAAATAATATTTAATATATTTCATGTGCACTTTATAACATTAGAATAAATCCTCATAAATGGGCGTCCCTTTTAATGAATCATTAATTGTACTTTAAGTGACTTAATTGAGGGTCATGACCCCATAGGTCATAAAGTGAATTTAAAAACTTTATAATATCCCTTTATAATATTTTATTATCATTAAAGTCACTTTAATGATAATAACTCCATAAATACTCATTAACTTGCCAAACCAACTGAACCCAGGAATCAACACTGGATCCATGATACGTCCAAATGCCTTACTAAAAATGGTAAGGTTGGCCTCTAATACTCAACCCACTTACTATAAATAGTAAGTGTATGAAACTGAGTTTTGAATCACCAAACGAAGGCCAATCCTGAACCAAACTGAGCTCTGGGGAAGAAAACACTCAGATAACTGCCAAACAGGACCCTCTTAACCATCTCTATTAGCCTACGAGGGTGAGGTAATAGGCTAATCCACCAAAAACGGCAACAAGCTAAAAAAAAGGGGGACATTACACAAGGGTTGATAAAGTTTGACTCAAAACTACCTAGTCGAATCTAATAAATCATTACATTAGTAAAAAAATAAAAAATAAAATCTAAATCATTACCTAGTGCATTTGTTAGTGATAGCAACAAGTTTTTAAAAATCTAGAAACCGAGGGGAGGAAGAAAATATAAGGGGGAAGGAGAGTGAGTTTGTGAGCAAAGATGGGCGAAGCAGGAGAATTGAAGATCAGATTCCTCGAAGCAGGAAAGATGGTGGAGGCCATCGCGTAGGGGTCGCATAGTGCTGTGTCTTTCCCTCACACATGCATACTGCCCATGCCAACCTTCCTCATCGCAAAGCCTTTTCTTCTTTCAGTGTCACCATTCTCCCTTCCAATACTAAGCTTGTTTAAGAATGCCAAGTTGTTCTTCTTGGAGTTAAGCCCTAGCTTGGTAAGTTTCAACCACCAACTTCTCAATCAAATTAATTTTCTCTACTTTCTTTTTCCTATATCCTATTGTGTTGTTATGGTATTCAATTCTGACCTAGTTATCTTATCCCCTACAAATCATTTATTCATGGTGAACTGATTTCCAAATTCTTGGTTTTTGAGGGTGAACAATCACATATATTTTTGTACATGTCAGCTTTGGTTGCATGAGTCATCATCATTTTTTTGTTTAGTATCAAAGATAAGGATATGGTCCTATAGAGGGGGCTTGTTAATCGGTTGAGAAAAATTAGGAGCCCATTTAAAAGTAAAGGGTCTTATGAATTTTTAAATTCTTCCTGATATATTTTTTTTAAATGGTAAAAAGATGTTTAGATAAGAAATTTTCTAAATAATAATGGAAATTGAAATTAGAAAAATGGCATGCAAGGCCACGTAAATATAAAAATCTCTAGAGTTGGCAGAGAAAACGTTCAATCTCTCTCCACTACCTACAAAAATTTTACAGATATAAATATGAAAATTTTATGTTAAATAAAAAAATTCATTTCAATCCTATAATTTTATGCAAAGTAAAAATATGAACTGAAACCCCTTCGATAAAATTGCTTTGTAAGAGATATCTATTTTGCTATATTCTTAATTTTCTTTTTTCTTTATACATAAATAAATAAATAAAAATTCTCATTCCTAGATCTCACCATTGAGTTTAGAGTGTTCAAGAAACTCAATTTTTTTCCTTTTGTTATGTCCCAATTAGACATAGGAGGTTAGGTTTCCAAAGATTTCTTTGTGGGGAGGTGCTTGCTAGATTGAGTAGGTATCTGATCTTTTAGAGCACATTGGGTCAAATTTGACCTTGCCATTATGTTTAGAATGCCCAAAAATTTATAGATCAATTGTCAAATTGTCGAAATTGAGGCCCTTGACTTGGAGCCTTGAGAATAATCTCCTCCTACTTCATATATGGTTTGCAAAGAACATTCTTGTGTAGATGGTATATTTTGTGGAATCTTTGGTATAATAATTGTATAGGCATCTAATAATCTCCTCCTACCTTGTATATGGTTTGCAAAGAACATGCTTTGTGTAGATGGTATATTTTGTGAAATCTTTGGTATAATAATTGTGTAGGCATCTACATTTGTTAGTATCAACATCTTTGGTAGTATTAAAGGATCTAGTTGTGTTTTTTAAGGTTTCTATTTATTTAACTTTGTGGATTTGACTTATAATACCTTGCAAGGTACTTGTAGGTCCGTGGACTTGCTAGCGCAAAGTATAGGGCACCTTAGTAGGCATGAGCCAGCGCAAGCAATTGGGATCTATTCATCTATAGTCTTAATACCACTAGCTTAACACAATATTGCCCATATTGAAGCTAATACTAGTAGCCAACAACACAATATTGCTCATAGTGAAGCTAATACGATTGGCCTTCCTCCTAAAATAGCTTGGCACTCAAAATCTAGTATTGTGGTCCTTGAAATAGCCCATTTTTGCCTACAAGCAGTTTCCACCCAATTCCAAAATGGTTCTAGATTATCAAACGATGTTTTCTTTTGACAAAGGTAGTTTCATGAAAATCGAATGATGGTTTTGTGATGGTGAGGAACATTCCGTCAAAAAGGAATATTCTATTAGTTTGGTGTGAGATGGCATCAACACTCTTCAAGCCCAACTCCTACCCCCTCTCCATTGGTAGTTTGACTTTTGTATCTAATCTTAAGAGGCTTTCTTTTGAGTCATATCGGCTCCTTTTCTCAAGCATTTTTTTTGATTTGGGCTAATTTTTGGAGAGCTTTTTAGTGGTACAGATTGTTTTTGATTTTGGTGTTTAAATTTTCTAAAAATTTCAGATTCTCATAGGTGATGTTGAGTAGTTCTTGTTTTGGAAACTTTCAAGGCTTTGTTTTGGTATATACAATAAATTTCTAGGTGCATTTTAAAAAAAAAGTGCATAGTTTTTTTGTGGACTTTCAGCCTTGCAGCCTCATTTGGCTTTTATAATTGATTAAGCAAATGGCAATTAGAGTTCCACTAAGTATAAAATGCCATCATCATAATTTGTATGGGATATCTTGATTGAGTGACTTTGGAGGGGTGCATTGTGTTTTTTTAGTTCTTTTGTAGTATGTCTTTGCAACAAAAAAACTTAATGTTTCTCTCCTAACTCTATATAACTATTCCACATGGAAACTATTAATATGGAATAGCTCAAAACACTTTGTTTCATTAAGTATATAGATCAGACTAAGCTTGAACCTATTGATGTTAAACAGTTAAAGCAAAGGAGCAATGGGAAGACAATCATGATAGAGCTCCTGTATACATTTGCTCATGTATGTCTCTAGAGTTACAATAGTCTATTAAGAATTGTAAAACACTTGAGTTGTGGGACAATCTTGAAAAAACATATGGTAAAGTTGACAAGATTGAACTCCAATTCCGCATTGAATCCTTGCAAAAGATTCCAATGCCTTCTGCCACTTGTTTCTTCTTGTGTGGAGTTCAAGCTGACCTTTGGACATCCCATTTTCCACCTAGACATCTTGTCCTGATGTCCAATCTGGCAACCAAACTCTGCATCTCCTTTTTTGACCTCTTGTTTTACATAGGACGTTTACATTTCCTCTTGGTTGCCTTGACCACTCCCTAGATTCTCCCAGGATGCCATTAATTATCAAATTTGACCCCACAACTATTCCAAAAGGATTTTCTTGCCTGAAACATCGTTGTCCATCCCAAGAGTGCTGTTTTTCTTGCAAATTCAATGGTGGTGATGAAGATTTCTAGTTCACCATTAATGCAATGGGTGAATTCAGTTCCTAATGAACCTCATGCCTATTTCAGATCATCTATCTTGCGGATTTTGTGTTTTTTACCTTATCTTGTATGCCAATGTTGTAATGTCCTATTCTTCATCGATTTCTCGCAAGCGATTGAGAAAAGGGTTATCTACTTCCTTGAATGCTCCAAAATGTCATCAAGGACTTGGGAATGTATGTGATTAGATGGAAGGTAGCATTCATACATCTTTTGGTACTTGTGGACCTCCTTGAGACCTGATTTGTGTGCAAAAACATATGGTTGTTGATGTCAAAGGCATGGTTCCAGGTGCGTGACTATGTGAAGATGATGCAAGTAGGCATGGGCAGACGACCCTGGTTCTTTCTCCAAGATTGTGTGGCAGTATAGAATGACATGTATAGTCAGTTTTTCAATGAAAAGAGGAGAATGGAAAAAGGTTGTAGAGCTGAAACAAAAAGAGAGGAAGTTACAAACCAATAGGATTTCTTTCTAGCAACAAGTTTAGGCAATTTTTTTGGGTTTTCTCCCAAAGTGTGTAATATCATACTATAAATCCACAAGGTATGTTGACTTCTTTTGAGTGTTTCCATGAGTATACATGTGCATTTCTAATTTATTCATTTATTTTCTTAATCACATTTGCTAATTTGAGTGTTATTTTGATTAGTTTGTCAACTGGAAGGTAGTAAAACCCCTTGTCAATATTTTGCAAGACATCTTATCAAAACAACACAATAAATTTGTAAGTTTGTTTCTGGATAAGTAAGATTCAACTAGATGTCCTGCAATATCATCTACTTGCTCATTTGCATGCATAAATCCTAGCTTATGTGTGGAATTTGAGGTATAGTCCTTTCCAATATCTTGTGAGGTTTCATATAGTGCGTTTCATTTGGTGTCCCCTTTGGATCATAAAACTTGAGACTCTAGTGCCCTTGTTGGATGAAGGCACTCGTCGTCTTTATGCTGAACCTCTCATCTCACCAATATACCCAAACATAAAATCAGTCTTCCTTTTATATGGTGTTGTTCTTCTTACCTTTACTTCCATGTATAAATGTATGTAACATCATTAGAGGTTGTCAAAGCCACATCTTAAATCTCTTTACATGATTGTTCATCTACTTAATGAAGGTGCATAACTGTTGTGTTGTCAAACCAGAATATAGGTACTTAGTGACAGACAAATAAGATTGTTCAATACATAGGGTATGGTTTGTTGCAGGGTTTGTTTTCATTCCTTATAGTTATCTTTAATATAACACGTTAGGGAATACCCTCTTGGCCTAGTAGAGCCTAAAGTAGAAGAAGGCATTACCCACTGTAGCAAATTGATCCATTGTCGTTACTCGTTCCTACTTGATCATAAGTTATAAATCTTTTGCCTTGAGTTTGGCACCCCTAACATTCAGAAAAGGACTTGCTTTAGGGATTTGGGAGCAACAACTTTGAGCACCAACACAATGGGACTAACTAATGATTCTTTATTATATTTTAGAAACTTAGCTTGAAATTGTTTAAAATTATCTTCTAGTGCATAATTCAAGTAGTGGGTGGAGAGGAGATTTGGGCAATGGGTTTTTTATTGCTTAAATGCAGGAAATATACAACTTCTTTTGCTATAGAGGAGACAATAATCTTTACGCATAGAAGAAATTAAGGAGGGTGATAGGCTAAAGATAAAATGGAGTCCTATTTCAATAGATTCACATTCTTCATCATACCAATTTTTCCTAGGCAAGAATCATGGGTGTGTTGATTTAGAGTGAGGGGCTCTATGATGGAAGGAGTCAAGTGAAATTTCCTTGAAGACACAGTATAAGAACTTATACTTGGTTAAGACTATAGAGAAGAAAATGGTAACTAGATATAAGCTGGAAAAGGCATGCAACATTAATATTATCATAGTAGGCATTGAAATGAATTAAGTGTGGATGGTAGAAAGAAGTTATACCGATGTCCATAAGTGACCAAAGTAGGTAAATGGGACCCGAGATCAAATTCAATAACAATAGAGAAAAACTAGGGTAAAAGAACCCTAGGAGTTGAAGTAAATAAACACTAAAACAATAAGACATTATGAACATATATTTGGGGTGAACTTAAAGCGAGAAAACCTTGCTATATATTTCCCCTTGACAAATACAAATACCCATGCAAGGTGGGAGCCCAAAAGGGAAGCATGAAGTTGACGAAGATAAAGCTAGAAAACAACACTATCACATATTGTATCAAAGCTTGTAGGAAAAGACTAGACAACATCATCATCCACCACAACTTTAATGCCAATACAAGATCTAGTAATGTCCATTAGAGAACTTATGGAGCCAAGAGGTCTGAGTGAGACAATATTTAGAAGTATTGTACTCCCCCTTGAACCTCATGTTAGGGTAATGAACATTGGCGGGTGGAGAACCTCTTACTTTTGTACAAATAATAATATCTTCCTTACATCTCATGGTCAATAGTGCATCCAAAAATAGTATGCTTCTCATTCTTAACTTTTCAGAGAGAAACTTATGACTTGATCTTATCACCATGAGGAAAATGGCAGTCCATCTCAACTCCTAACTAGTGGCAACCCTTTGGTGGTCAATAAGAGTCCTTATTCCTGCTATGTTCTTGATAGTTGAATCAGATAACAACATTGTCAACACTTAGTAAGAAATGCTGGATATAGAAAGCTTACTATGGGTCTAAGTGACATGAATGTACTGCTGGTAAATGTCTGCCTTGACGATTCTATTGGTCACATCCTTTGGGTAAAGAAGGTAAGATGGGCTATCTAATGAGTATTTGAAAGAAGGGAATCAATCGATAAAGATATTGATAAAATGAAGAAACCAATTGGGCTTAAAATTTGAACAACATTGATACCATTGAGATTAAGGAGATATATATCTTTGAAGAATGAATTGCCAATTATCGGTGTCAATCATAGCTTGGGGATGAATCACCCAAAAATCCTAGGCAGGATCATCCAAAGACCCATGTTTGTGGAGCAGGGAAGGTATTTTTGAGATGAATGGTTTGGGAAGCAAATTTGGCATGAACAATGCATTGTAGAACCTTTTGTTTGCAACGTATTGCTAGGGTGGTTGGGAAGGAGGAGTGGAAATAAGAAAATTAATAGTCAGAAAAGCACGGTCAACCATAAGGAGAAAAAAATCTTAAAATCCCTACTATTGTGGGGTGTGTGGGTAAGCAAAGATGTAATGTCCCGTTTCAAAATAAGCCAATTTACATTTTGAAAAATTTGCTCAGCAACCTGAAACATGGCACATTCAAATTTATAAAATATTTGCCCAAGACAAGAAGGTAATTTGTTAATACATAAACTAGTTGCAAGGAAGGTAATTAAAGGAGATAAAAAAATGGTGCCTAAACTAAGATATCTGCAATTGGGTTTAAAGAATGATTACATTAAAATTAAAATTAAAATTATAGTTTATCAAAAGTCAAAGGGTGTATGAAGGATTGTGTTTCATGAAGCAATAAGATATATAAGGGAGATCATTTAATGAGAAGAGGAGTGGAATCAATTGGGAAAAATATTAGGTGACTTTGCAAGTAAATATTATAGCCAAAGAGGACGAAAACCCTCTAAGGAAAATTAAGAGATTTAAGGACGAAAACCCTTAATTTCTCCTATCAAGTTATTGGACGAAACTTGTCTAGATATCAAGGACAAGCATTTAAGGAAAAATAGCTGCAAATTGGAAGAAGAAACATAGCAGAAAATCAAGATAAGATTATTTTCAGAATTACGTCAAAGTGAAAAAATCTGAATATTATATTAAAATTCATGATTTTGATTAAGTTATATTTATAAATATAAATGCAATTATCATTTTAGAATTAGAAATATTGTTAAGGCAAAAATAAGAAATGTTCTAGAAAGGGACATTACAAAGATTATAATCAATCACATTCACACCTCCATTGTGAGGGAAGTGAGTAAATTTGCTAGATATGGGAAACTTTAGGTCATGGGATCCAGATGATTAGAAAAGGTACCTCCCATGAGTGTGATTGGATTATTCCTATCGATGAAGGCTTTCGATTAACCAAACTTCTTTGAATCCTATATGATAAAGACTAAGTTCATCCTTGCAAGATCATGAATAAGTCTCTAGTAGTTATAGCGTAAATATTAAGATTATCCATAAGAATGACATTGAAGAGTAATGAAATGTCTCTAGAGATATGATACAAGCCGCCATCAGTTTGAGCAAAAAAGGGAGATGAAGCATGAAGTAACAAGCAGCATGGATAAAGTCTTGAAGAGGTGGGCCTGTTTTAAGATGAAGCCACATGTATCGAGAGGGCACATTAAAAGCTACCAAAGGCTCCTTAGGCTAGAAGTATTCGTGAATAAAGTGAACACCTTGGGAACACAAACAGAAACATGGACACGAACACCATGCCATCGTGCCTGATTTGTGAAGGTTGGGACCTAGTGGCATAATATGAAGTAAAGCTGTTTAGGGCTATCATGAGTCTCAGTTAGTAAAATCTGTGAGAGAATAGTATCCTAAAAAGTATCCAAAGAAGATCACATTGTTGCATCATTGCAATTCCAGCTAGCAATAGAAACACTAATACAAGTACAGCAATTGGGATCTGCATGGGCCATCATTTGGTTGGTTGTGACCATTTATGAGGTTTCTCAAATAACTGCCATGTGGTTGCAGATTAAAAATATCTTTTATTTTCTTTTTCTGCCACTAGAACTTGGCACAAACTTTATAAAGCTTCTTCACTTCGAGAAGTGTGGGATCATTTGAGTAAATCTTGTTTGGAATATAGAACAACTTTTTAGCTTTCATGGCTGGGAAATGCTCCTTAGGAGATCTGAACTGAATGAAAATACTTTATTTGAGAGTCATCATAGCATTGTCAAGGGTAATATCTTTTAAAGTCCAAAATCTCATGCAAGATAATAGGATTTGGCTACAAGGGATTGGTGGGCCTGAGGAGGCCAAAAACTTTTAAGGTTATTTTTTAATCTGTCATTTCCTCTTTGAATTTATGCTTGAATCTGTAGAGTTACAGTTAGGGTGGGCCCTTTTGCCTTGGCTCATCTGCACCCACAAAATTTTCTCTTCAACTTGGTTCTAAATTGACTGTTGATATGCTGTGGTTCTTTTTTTTAGGTTCACATATAGAATAAGATTGGATAAATTGCTTGTTTTAATCTTTGATATGACCCCTTAAGGTGATGATTTCCATCTGTTGGGAGCATAGTTCCATGGAGTTTCAGAATAGGGAAACAGGTTTTGGGAGGGGGGATCAAGGGCCTAAATTTGGGGATGGTGGCTAGTGGTGCGTATATACTATATACATATAAAATTGAAGTGGCGATTTTGGGGCAGAGCCTTGAGCGATATATATAATATACATAGCTAGATAGATAGATAGTCTGATAGATAAATAAAACTAGAGTAGGGATTTAGGGGAGGAGCCCCTAGTGTGGTCGAGGGGCAGTGGACTCTGATGGGGGTCTGGGGGCAGTACCTTAGTGGAGTTGAGGGGCAGCATGCCAACTTTCATAATTTTATCACTGTTTTTTCAACTTTTTTTCAACACTAAGTCCTCACTATTTTTGACCAAACCTTCATTCTTTAGATAACTAACAGTGAAGCTAGAGAATTTGACCAGTCTAAATGGTGAAGGCTACATAGTTGAAGATAGGAATCTCGTCATTTTTAAATCTTTTCAAATAATTAAACAACTTCCAAAATTTAAGATAAGAGTACATTCGAGTAAACAAAAACAGTAACAGTTGTTTTAGTAGTTTTTTTTGCCTTCAATACCATGTAAGTGTTCCTTCTTTCTTCCAAGGTCAACGATTTGTATGTGCCATCATGTTGTCTATTAGTTAAAAGGTTTGACACAAATCAAAATTGTTATCATGGCACATTGATATTGTGGAGATGAATGGCAGTTTGGGGGGATGTTTGAGAGACTTGTGGAAGTACCCAAGCCATCTCAAGGATGTTTTCCTCCTTGTTGGTGGTGATGGTGGGGATGGGGGTGTTGGGTGAATCTTTCTTGTTGTCCCTATGCCTGTCCTGGAAACATGTTTTATGGGGGGGCATGTCCCTGTGGAATGCTAGCTGGGAGTGTTTGGGGTTGCTAGATATTTTGAGTCTTAATTTCTGGTATTAGAGGGGTTTTTCAAGGCTGAAGGGTTTCTATCTTCTAGAATGCTGTAATGCAGCAGACTTCTTTGAAGGATTCTCTAAAATTAAAAAAATTGCAAAATTTTAAGATTGGAATCAGATGGTCTTGGGGATTTTTGGAGTTTTCAGAGTATATTTAAAGTAATCTGTAAAATTTTTGCCAGGAATGCCAATCAATCTAGTCAACCCCACAATAATTGATGGAATTGGAGTTGGAGGCCTGTTGATGCGTGTTTTGTGACACACACGAACAAAGTAGAATAAAGTCTCCGGAGATGCTCTATCCTCTCTTGATAAAAATCACCTTTCATGCTAAGATTGCGAAATAGATCACAAGGTAATTCCAATGTTTCAAAGTTGGGGTGCGGATAGGCTCTGTGGTAGTATGAGGTTTGCTGGTAACCCAAGGGGGACTTACGTAGAGGTTTCCTTTGAAAGCAAGGGTTTGAATGCAGTGTTGTATCTTTTGGATTTTCTGATTTTGGATAAAAAAAAAATGAAAAAAGGAAAGGGGTGAGAAATCTTATGCTAATCCTACGGAACTAGGAGACGGTAACGATCAAATGCAACTTAAAGGAAACCATGCTTTGCTTCGTCTCGAAAAACGACAACTACACGAAAGCAGGTGCAATCTTCTGGGATTTATGCTTGAGATTTTTCACTATAAATAACAACATCAATTCGAACAATATTATTTAAAGTAAACGTTTTTAAAAGCATTTATATCAAGAGCTCAGTCTAACTTTGCACATCAAATGAAAAGCATCCATTTGAAAAAAGTATGAGCTAAGTTACTTTCAATCCTCACCATCAATCTTTTGCTCCACTAACAAATAAATTTTAATCTATAACAATCCTACGAGAAAGAGCAAATAGGCAACCATGCACCCATTTGACAATAAAGGTTTCAAGGCAACTCATGCAATTATGAATTTTATTATCACAATGGTTCTCACAACAATTTCATACAACTCTTCTCTTACTTCTAAAAGAAACTAATTCTAACTCAAAATCTAATCTCTAATCCTCTGATAACAGTTTTTCTGATTTCTTTCGATCGTTTGAAATGAAAAAGAAAGGGTACTTAGAGAATTCCCCGATACAATGAATGGCCGAGATTGAAACAAAATCAAGGGCCCAGATTTAAACACGAAAACCCTAATTAGGGTTTCCCAAAACATCGATCAGTTAACTGATAGATGAGTCACCCACTGGCGGTTGTATCCTTATCCACTCATGCAATGCCTTGTTCGACGAACCTAGACACAATGGCGCCAATCTCCTCGATGGTAATGTCTGGCAAGGTGCTGACATTGTATTCCAGCAGGTCCAGACTATCTGCACAATCAGCAAAGACAACTGCCCATTTTGATTCGCGCTGCAAGAAAGTACTACGGATATTTAGCAGGTCAAATGCTTTAGTCAGATTTTCGCCTAAAATTGGCATGATGGAGAAAATCTTTTGCACTTCCTTTTGCATATTATCCAGCCACAAGTCATTTTCTCGAACAATGTCTTTGTTCAATATATCTGCAGCCATATGAAAGATGCCATTTTGGATGCTCCTTATTTGCTCATCGACCTTGATACTCTCTGCCTTAACCTTTTCAAGCATTTCCCTACGGGAGACCAATGTGCAACACCAGTTGTTGAAGTCGTAAGCCGCCCCAGCTGCAATAATCTTTTCATCAATCAGCCTTTGCTTAGGAATTTTCTTTATATCACGGAGGCAAGGAATGATTCTGTCTTGCAAGTCTTGCAATCCGTCCCATGCCTCAGTCAAATTTGCAACCCTTGTGAGCAGGGAAGAAGTTTGCCCATGAGCGTGTACTAACTTCTCCACAAATGCCATTACCTCTCCCTCTTTTCTTGCCATCCATTCTTGTGTTTCCCTAGCAGTAGTTAGTTCTTTCTCAAGACTTTCTACCGGCTCTTGTGATGCATTTGAGAGCAGAGGGTTTGATTGGTTGCCTTGGTTGAGTGGCCTTGTCAAATGCCGGATATACTCCTTCAGGCGCTCAACCTCCATCTTATATTCCCTTTTTTTCTGAGTCTCCTTTTCTAATCTGGACTTAATGGTGGAAACGGAATTGTCCAGATCTTCTACTTCTTGCCCCTTGGTAGATGGACCAATATCAATCACAGTAATGGCATAATCCGCAGGAGTAATTTCATCCTGCGGTTTCTCAACTGTCGGGACTGCAATTTGCACTGTGCGGTTACCAGTCTCATCTCTTTGAATAGTAGAGAATTTCTTGGCCGGTTTTTTCGTATTTACTTGCTCTAACCTTGCCAAGAAATCGTCAATATCATCTGTTTCTGGTGTTGCAACTGGTACCTTAACCTTAATTCTTTCCTTAAGCCAGTTTGGTATTGTAGGCTGCTCGACTCCATTGTCTTCGCAGTCCAGAATATCCTGCATCTCTTGGATTTCTTGTGCCGGCAGGTCTTCATGAATCCCCCTTAGGGCTGAAATCATCCCTTCTTGGAAGTCGCCTTCCCTGTCATTCAGGTCCTCATCTGATTCACAAATCTCTATGCCGGTTGGAGAATGGTGAAAGTCCTGCTCAATCTGCATAGGCTCCGTGTTTCCTTCAAGCACTGGTGAAGGAATTCTTATATTTCCCCATGATTCTTCTTCCATAATCAGTAGCTGCTTGATATTCCCAGATGCGGCTGAGTGAAGGGCCTTAGTCTTCTTCAGGATCGGCTTCTCGCTTGTTGCCACCTCTTTGCCTTTCCTCTTCTTCGGGTTGATAGGCTCGATCCGTTCATTTTCTTGAGAAGCGCCAATATTTGAAGAACACGATTCAGCTTCGCCCATTAAATCATAGGTGAATGGCACACCTCGTTGTTTCAATGTTTGTACCCGCTGATCTACCCACCATTGTGAGTATTTGACCACTGGTCTCATAAGAGTAGTTAAATCACTTAACTCAGGCTCTGACCATTTGACAGAAGGGAGCGGCAATCCTTCATCATATCCTGGCTGTATGTACACTTCATCGTCATCTAGCTGGTCAGGTACACGGAAAAGTTCGGTTGTCCTGATCATGCTCAAGGATAATCTTGACCAAAGTCTTCTCCTTACTTCATACTCGTCGGCAGCATTTGCCCAAAAATCTTCAAGGTCAACTCTGTGCCTGTATTTCCTTCCGTTTACCATTCCCATGTGATTGAGTGGATCAAAATCCCCTCTGGACTTGTATGAGGTGAACGGATATAACTGTATTTCTATCCTGGCATTGTCTGCTGCCTGCGATGACGGACAGGATTCTACCATGTCTCCTATGAACAAGGGAAACGTGACAGCTGCTTTCTGCTTCGGTCTCTGGATATTCTGGAATGTTTCCAGCTGCCTGATTACTTCTAGTAAAATCATCTTGTCAGTAGGATAGATTGGCAACCTGTAAGGAGATTCCGTGAATCCCTGTATTCGGATGTACGTAAATCTTGGAAACTGGATGAACCAGGATCCGTATTTACTGATTAAACTTTTTGCTTCGGGTGTAAGTCTTTGATGCGTTCCTCCCTGCAGCACCCGAGTGATGTACATGAGGAAAGCGTTATGTGCCCTGCGCCAATGTGACTTCTCACTCAACTGCAATTGGGGATAGCAGTTATAAACTTTGAGCTCTCCTTCGTTGTTGCCGACTACACCTTTGCATATCAGACCGGTATATCGGTATGTACGAGCGAGTGAATACACAATATAAGAACCCATATGAAAGGATTCAGTTTTCTCCAGGTTAACCAATTGTTCATGAATACTATCACTGATCATCCTTGACCAGTTGATCATTTTTGTCCCAGCAGATACTTCATCAATGAAGTAATACATCCAACTTTCAAAAGGCGCTCCTTGAGGACTGCCTACTAGTCTGTTCAGCAACAAGACTATGTCTCCGTATTCTTCCTTAAAAAATGGCCTGAGTAATTTCTTGGGCAATCTCTTGGATGAGCATCTAGGTTTTTCGAGCCAGTTCTTGTTCATGTTGGCCATGCAAAGAGTCTGTTTATCCTCGTACAATTTCTGCGCATCCTCCTTCGACCGGTAGTATGTTCGGTGGTAAGCCGGAATGCCAAATGTTTCTTGTATAGCCAACTCGCCTAAGTATGCCAACACTCTGCCATTAGGCGCCTCAATTTGTCTTTCTTCAGCGTTATAGTGCAAGGCGCATTCTACCATCAACTCCGGACACTCGACTGCTGGTGGAAATCCTGCAGCTTGAACTATACCATTTCGCATCATCCTTTGCGCAATTGGAGTCGGCATGCGTGTGTCACTTCCGTACATTCTTTTTCGAAATTCCTCCAAGTCGACATGGCCGAGATCAGTGTCCGCAACATTCTTCCATTTGGAGATAATTTTAGACTCCAACGGCGCACCTTTGCTTGCAAACTTCATTTTCTTATTCGATGATTTTCCGGCGTTCAGCATAAATCTGCAAAAGAAAAATTTAATGATCAGAAATTATTTACGCATAAATAAATTCCAGCAACTTGATGAGTTAATTCGTGAAAACAATCGTTGCTGGAAATGAAAGAATTAAATCGCCTGCAAAGAGAAAACTTCGTCAAAAATAGAGGAAGTAAAGTCTGCCTGTCAATGAAAACTGTGCTGCTGCTGAAGTAAATTCGCACTTTCAGCCTTTTACTTCGCAAAAAATAATATAAAACTTCACAAATTTCTCTGCCTTAACAAATTTTCTCAACTTCGCTTTCGAAAGAATGAATGAAAATGAAATGCAAAGCCAATTTAAGGCTGAGAAAATCGACCTAATTAATTGTTTCCAATTAATTCAGTTTGAACTCGGCTGGCACTTGTCTTTCGAATGGCAATTTCCGTCTCTAGCATAAGTCATTAAAGAAATTTTCTATTTTTGCCGCCAGTCGAGTGAAGTTTATTTTTCTTCTTTCTTTTCTCAGCAATTTGCCTAGAGAAATTCGAATTTTCTCATTAAATGGGTTTTGGAAAATAAAATATTAAAATAATATTTTATGTGTTGTTTCCAACCCGTTCGTTAAAATAATTAAATAATAATATTTAATTATTTTTTATCCAAAGGCAATTTCGAATTTTTTAAAATCTCTCTGTGCTTCTGCGAATTTTAATCTTGCCAAGATTTTTACTTAGGCGAATTTCAATTTTGCCAGACATATCATTTGATTTTTCAATTGAATTTCCAATCGTCTAGACTTAGGCAAAATTTTTTTAATCTTTTGATTTTCCAGGCAAATAATTAAATCTTTGTTCATCCAAGTGATTTTCAATGCAATACATAACTCCAACGTATTTGCCTTGTGCAATTTTCACTTTATCCATGCTCTGGGCGAATTTTTTACTTAGTAATTGTCATTTTATTTCATAATATGGCGAATTTTCCTTGTGTTTTCACCATCTCCAATCATCTTGGAGCGCACCCCTTAGCATTTTACCCCTTTCTAGCCTTCTTGGAGCGGACTTTATGAGTATTTTGCAATTTTTTACTTGCAAGTGTTGGGCGGACTTCATCATTTCCTTGCAAATGCTTGGCGGACTTTAACATGTTTTGGCAACTTGCTTTATGGCGGACTTCAAGATGCTTTTGCAATCTTCCTCATAGCTGGGCGGACTTGCTAACTTTTTTGCAAACTACCTTGGGCGGACTTCAAGATGTTTTGGCAAGTGCTTTGGGCGGACTTCACTTAGCATTTGCAAGTGCCTTGGGCGGACTTTGGCTACATTTTGCAATTTTCACTTTGCAAGCTGCTGGGCGGACTTCAACTCCACTTTGCAATTCCACTTTTATCTTGGGCGGACTTCAACTTGCATTTGCAAGTGCATGGAGCAGACTTCAAGATGTTTTTGCATGTTCCTCATAGCTGGGCGGACTTTGAGATGTTTTTGCAATTTACCTTTTGGCGGACTTTAAGACTTCTTTGCAATTTTCATTTTCTCCATGCAAGTCTATGCCTTAGGCGAATTTTTTAGATTTTTCAAACTTTTTCACCCATTTTCCCTTGTAACCCTTTGAAGTTGATGTTTTACGAGGCCATGAACTGTGCGTATTTTCCCGAAATAGAAACTTTCTAAAAATGGAAATTTTTCAAAAATAGAAACTTTCTAAAAATAATCCGTAAAAAATAGGGATCCCAGAATGTGCTAAAAATGCCAAAAAAAGTCCCTAAAAAATAGGGGCCTGAGGGTCAAAACCCTAAAATTTAGGAAGTGTCAGAATTGACTGAATAGACAGTCGATCTTCGTCCACAAGGCCTTCTAAGCGCTTTGGCAACGTTCTATCATTGATTCGGGTTCACAATCATTTCATGACTCGGATGACTTTCAAAATTTCAAATTCTAAGTACCTCATCAGACAGACCGACACTCAGAAGCAAAACTACCAGAGGATAAAACCACTAGGGTCCCCATTTGCAATGGGGCGATGTGTGAAAAGGTCACAACAAGGCCGAACTATAATTATTATGATTAAAATGGTAAGGAAAATAACCAAAACATTGAAGGATGTAGAAATATCTGAAATAATTAAAATAACAAAAACTGGAATTGATTATTGTTTACAGTAATAGAAAGAAAGAAATAATTTAAATTGGTCAATGGGACTGGAAAGCTTATCTGACTGTAATAAGTAATCATAGAAAAATAAAAGTGAAAGCAAAGAAACAAAGTAACTAAACATAAAAAGACAAAGTAAAAGCAAATAAACAAAGAAAGGGAGAAAATTGTAAATGGTTAACACATTTAGGTGTAATTAACCTTGTTATAAAACTACTCTCCCACTAAAGCAATGACGCACGGTGCTAAGGAAGATCAAATTGTGACCTGGAATGAAAAACAATTATGCTACATAGTCAAAAGACTCAAAACTGCCAACATAAGATGTGATGATGTTCATCATAAAATTAGCAATTGTAATAGTGGAAAATCCTGGGAGGAAGCAGAGTACCCCCAATAACACCTCCCTTAATGTTTAAGATTGATACATGCTTGTTGGTAGAGAAGAAATTGGTAATGTTCTCATGCTTCAACAACCTTGTATGTGTGCTAGGGGGGTTTGAAAGTAGTGTCAAAATGAGGACGTCCATGGTGTCTAGAATAAGAGTAAGAATGCTGATGTGCAATAGTGGTGGTATGTAAGGATGCAGGATGTCTCGCTGCTCAGTCTCCCTCTATTCAGCAGTGTCCAAAGCATATTTAATGTTGAAAACTGCTGTGAATAATTTTTGGAGTATACATAGTAATTCATGTTGCCATGATTGTATAATTCTAAGGTTTGGAAAGCAGGTACAAGGAAGTCCGCTATGGATAAAGAGAAAGCACCTGTGGTGGAAAATCCTTATGCAACTGCCTTGAGCTTAGAGGAGAATGATTGCTTATTTCATATTTGGATATAAGCTAAAACAAAATCCTTTACTTACCAACAACAACGATGAAATTCAGAAGAACCTAGTAGCTTTGGATATTGGCCAGAGACTAAAGGTGCTAGTTATTTCAGATCCTCAACCCTATTAATTGGGCTGGATTAATCAAGGAAAGGAAATTTACATTACATAAAATGCAGGTCTAAATATGGTATTCCATCTTTCAAAGATGGGGGAACATATGATGTGGTTTCATTGAATATTTATGTTATTTTTTCAAGCGAATTTATGCTTGGGAAACAACAGGATATGTATGGTGCTTTTCTGCAGCGATGATGGTCTCTGGATTATATGCTGAAAAGGATAACATCTCATAAACAAAAGAGGCCATAAAGTTGAGTTTGTACACTCAGAATTTCATTCTACTAATGAGAAGGTCCAATGAATTGGTGTCAATAAAAGCAGTCCTATCAGGCAAACATACTACCTCAATTTTTCTGTGATTCCACAAAGCATAAAAGAATGCGTGCTTTTTAAACAAAGATTTATTTAATGAACTGATTTAGCTGTCAATGCACTTGTCCATATAATGTGTTTTGGATTCTGGGTTCTCCCTTGCTCAGTGCCCCTCTTTTGTAATTCTCTATGGAGAAAGAAGTAATAATGAGAAAGACTGATATTTGATGATCACAAAGATCATTTATGAAAATTCATATTTGAACTGAATGCATGCCGATTTCTTACAACTTTGCTATTATTTGACAAGAGTATCATTTACAACTGCTTAGTATAATTATCTCTGTAACTCGGCTCATAACTATCCTCATATTTTATAATGGAGAAATATTTCCTCATTGATATGGAACAATGATGGACTGGACAATAATCAGTAACAAGAATGAATGTCAGAATGAGAAGGAACGAAAGATTGATTACATTACCTTAATTGCATTCCATTAATGAATGATACATGTTTATAGTCACAATTAGTGATACAAATAATATTGACTTTTGATGATCTCAAGGATATTTATGAAACTCCCTATTCCAACTAGATGCATGCAATTGTTGACAATCTCTATGCCAATGCATGTAACTCCCTATTGCAACGATCTTTGTAATTATCCTTGTAACTATCTTTATATTTGTTTGTAAGGGTTTTAGCACACCCTACTAAGTTTATCTAGGCTAATTGTGCCGAGAGGCATAACTACAATGGCAGCAAGAGGTGGAATGTAATGGTGTGTGTGTGTGTTAACAAAAACTATTAAAGAGTCAACAAAGAAAAATAATTAAAACTAAACACTGCCTATATATAATAATAAAACTAAAATACAACTAACATATATTTGAAAAACACTACATCCCACAAAATGAAAATAGAAATATAAATATTAACACGTGAAGTGAACATTCTTTACATAAATATTAAAAATAATATTCATATAGAAAATAAAAGAACTCTTCCAATAAATGTTAGTTTTGAAAACATATCAATAAATGTTAGTTTTATTATATTTTATTTAGTGAAGTACATATTTATTTATCAAATTATATAAATAAAATAACTCTTAAAATAAAACTGAAGTAAATAAAGAAAGAACAAAGTAAATAAATAGTTTAAAAAAAATAAATTCTAAAGTAAAACTAGCATACTTGTCTTTAGTAACATCTATCTGAAAGACACTGAGAAATTTCATTCTCAAGGCACCTACTTTGCTTTTATGAAAAATCCAATAGAAAATAGCTGCCTAGAGAATGATATCTCTCGGTGTCATTTATGTAGATTTTTCTAAAGATTGGTACACTAGTTAAATAAATGCATTCAACTAAAGCATAAATTAACCTAGATAAAGGAGTTGTGGTGGTTATTGCCATAAATGTAAATAATTGAATATGAAACTTAGCTTGGTAACTAATGTTGCCTTCATTTTGCCGGTCCTATTTTTATTTGTTCTTTTCGCTTATGTTGGCGGAGAATTCTAAAGGTTGCAAAACTCTTATCGGCCTCCGACAAGGTTCTCAAAACTTTTGAAGTTATCTTGTCTTTCGAATTGTGGATCTTTTCTTTGGTTTTGGCTTTCTTTGTTGGTTTTGAAACCTATGTCGGAATCCGACGAAATTCTCACAACCCCATTGGTTGTTGGCAAGGTTCTGAGAACCTTATTATTCCCAACCACTCTTTATTCTAAAGACTTTCGAAGTGTGTTTGTCTTTCTTATTGGCTTTTCGACATGGTTTCAAAACCTCCATCGGCATCTGATAAAGTTTTCACAACCATGTTGGGACTCGATAAAGAATTTACAACCATTTACAAAGGAAAATTCCAAGAGCTTGTAAGTTCATTTTCGACTATAAAAGGAGGTTTCAAAACGACTTTCGGCACCCGACAGGGTTTTCGAAACTCATGAGTGTCAATCGATAATGTAAAATCATTATTTTAAATTTGACGACACAAAATATTGTCTGAAGGAAAGCCTACATGCACCTACAATTAATGCTTGCCATTAATGCTCATTTGACACACCAAAGTAGTAAATACGAACACAATAAGGGTTTGAGTTACCAAAAAGGCTCATTTTAGCAAGCATTCGAAGGTGAATTCGTAGAAGATGGAGGAGCAAAAGAGTGAAGAACATGCAAAAGGAAATTGCAATATTCAAATTTGTTCAAAGGTACAAGTGAATTTCTTCCTCTCCTAGCTTGGTACACGTTATAAAGTAATTTAAAGGGGATTTTAATAAGCTGAAAGACGGGAATACGACTCGTCTCTCAAAATTTTGCTAAAATTATTTCTTGAAAATAGATCATCTCCGTGTTCACTTGATTTTGGTCACCATGAAATACAAGTATTTGGGCTATGAGCACTTATCCGGTTTATCAAGTTTTTTGCCAAAAATTGGGAATACGAAGCTAGGGTGCATTAATTTGAATGATTTTTGGGAAAGAATTGGTAAAGAGGATAGATCCTCAATAACGCAACGATTAATAGAGAGCGGATTGCTACAAGAAACAACTTTTCCAGTAGCAGTACAATGCACAAACTTGGTAATTGAGTGCATAAACCACTATGATTCCAAGAAAAGGGAGATAAGGATGAATGATAATAGGTTGATGATCAAGACAAACAGAGAAACCTTTGTATCGTGCCTACGATTACTTGAGAGGGAAGCATATATAGACTTCAATTTCATCCTTTCTCATCAATGTTTCCATGAAAAGAACTTGTGTAGGAATGTAATTGCTTGAGAATGGTTTGCAACCCCAAAGAAAGGCAAATCTTGGTTGCTTAAGAAGTTGCATCGGTCTCATTTTGTAAATGAGATTTTGGACATAATAGTCCTCTTATATTGACTTGAAGGTAACGGAAATGCCCATGATTTTGAAGATTGGATGTATTTTTCATTCAGATAATTATCTATGGTGAATAATTCCTCGACTTGGCCTAGCTCATTTGTGATCAAATGCACTAAATGATGGTCCAAATTCCACTTAAAAGCCCTTTTTATGTCTTCCTATTTATTCTATGCAATTGCATGCACTAGACCATGGCTAGGTTTGTGACCAATAGAAGTCCATGATGAAACAATCCAAATTTATGATTACTATACAGTATACTCAACTTCAATTGGAAAAGAGTTTTAGGAGTTTCAAAAGAATAAATGATGCATTTACTATGAGGATGGTGAGAGAAATGCAAGGAGATATGGGTTTGTGGATCTCTCCAGAGGCTATCCAGTTGATTGATACATATGGTAGCTATTTCTTACAATTCTAGAGATTCACCTACATTAGGATTGGAGGATTCGATGGACTTCCTTATAAACTACCCAAGTATGTTGAAGATAAATTTGTTCTCATTGAAGTATGCAAGCAAATAGCTGTAGTGAACAAAAGATGTCAAGAAAGAAAGAAGGTAGGAATTCAATTTCGCATCTGCCTCGATTATTACTCATGTAAGTCTATGTTTGATGGCCTCAATATTGAGAAATACTTGGTAAAATTCTCCATGCAATTTTATGAAACAAGATTTCCCTTCAATAGCAAAGACTTTATCAAGAATAATCTACAACTGGGACCGAGCTTCCACCAGATCCCACATTTGGAAGATTACTGGGTAGATTGTGTCGATGAGTACAAAGTCAGAAGGAGAAGTTGGATGAGACTATCCTTGAGGCAAATTGTAACTTTCAAATTGAATTGGGATGTCTCAAGTATTGAAGATGATGAATCTGATTTGATAGATCCGATTTTCATTAATCATGTGCAAACACAACCAATTTTGTCAATTGATTGGAGTATAAAGGAAATTGAAAACATTGAGGCCAAAACAATAGTAGTGCTTAAACGGACCCGAGATTGGCTTGCAAAGAAAACTGTAGAAAAATCTAGTGCAGTGCCTCAAAAATTTCGAGTCGGATAGAGAGAAGTCAAGCATAGTCTCCCTCTACTTCACATACATCTTCTACTCAACAATCACTTTCCGAAGGGGAAGGGGACAATGATGAAGATCCTCCGAAGAAAAGAATCCTTGAGAAAACTTGTGAAGATAATACACAAAAGAAGACTCAAAGAGGGAAAGAACCAAAGAAGGAGTCAATAGAAGAAGATACCGTAGATGTACCTTTGTCTCCATCTCAGGCAAGTGATTCTTCCCCTTCTCATGCCTCACATATTTCTCCTCCACGGGATGTGCCACAAAGCCCATCGACTAGAGTAAGCCCAACCTCTTCTTCTCCCGAAATAGAAATCTTTGTTACTCCCTCTTAGGAGAGCTCTACATTTTGCTTCCCTTCGTACCAAATCAATGTCAACTCCTATCTCCTCTTCTTGGCTAGAACAAACTCTTTCCAAAAAGAGGGAAACAATCTAGTTGAGCCTTCATGACAAGGACGTTGTTGGCCAATTGCTTCAGAGAACCCCAAAGGCTAAGAAGTTAAAAACTACATCTAGGTTAATGGAAGACAACATAGGGAACATGTATGTTGAAGTGGCACATCCCTCAGCACAAAAGGATGCAAGCCAAGCAACTGCTAGTGATTTTAATATCATGAAAATTAACTTTGGGCCTTCTACTAGAGATGGGGATGCCCATAATTTTCAGGTGACACTGCTAAACTGGTGGAAAGGATAGGCATAGATAAGCAAACCAAGGGTAAATTGAAACAGTAGGTGAAAATTTTAACTGTGTTTGAAATCATTAATTGATCCCTCTCCTCGACCAGTAACTCAAATTGACACCTCCTTCGACCCAAGTTCATTTGTTGGAAGATAAATGGTCAGTAAAATTCATAAATACAAATCTTATGGAAAAGTCATAGAAGATTGGGTTAAAAATGTCGTGGTTAAAGGAATTAAATTTATCCAAGAGGTTAGAAAGATCTACGATGACATTGAGCTGCTGAAAAAAAATATTGATACTAAGATGTGAAGAATCTTTGTGGGAACAAGCAAACGGTGACTTAAAAGAAATCGTGGACCTTGGGATGGATAAAATGGTAGCAAAGAAAATCTTATAGGATGTCAATGACACTTGATACTTTATGTGGAAGAAGAGTATAAAATAGAAATTCACCTTCTTGAAGCAAAACATTATAGAACAAAACAAATTGATAAAAGTATGCAACCAAATCAGATCTAACATTCAAAAAGATCTATTGAGTTGGTGTAAATTTGAGAAAAGATGGAACAAAATATGGAGTTGAGTCATTGAGGAATGACTTCGAAAAAATGATCGAAAAGTTGTTCAGTGAACAAGGCATTTTGTGCAGAGAACATAAGATAGATAGCTATGATTGATGCCGCTTTGGTACATTGTAACGATCATCTGACAAATTTTGCAGCCAAGTTGGATCAAATTGAAGGCAACAAGGCTCTATGGAAATTGAGAACTAAGAACGTTATTATTCCACAACATAGTGAAATACCAATGGTGACTTAGGCATTCAAGGATTACAGAGCCAGCTGTGTGGCCCAATCATCACAAAGGGGAGACAACGACATTGACTCAGTAGATGCGACACCTTAATATTTTATTTAGCCGATGAAATTAATTCAAAACTTTTTGAGTTGTATAGTGTTGTAATAACCCCCCTTGACTAGGTTCTTGAAGTAATATAGAATTTTGCAAATAAACGAATTTGAAACAAATGCAAGAGATAAATAACCAAATTTTATTAAAGATTCAGGAAATACATATAATTCATACCCGGGAACTGGCCAGGAAAGAGTGCAAAATGATCAACTCCCACGTGAGTGTGCAGTGTTAGAAGATTTGTCATTGATGTCAAAAACAAGAAGTCCTCAAATACAAAGCACTCATTCAATTATACAAGAAAACAAGTTTGCTCCAAGACAGAGTATCGATTGATATAATCTGTTATAAATATTAACACAAATATCGTTTCTACAAGAAAATAAGTGTGCTTCAGACAGTTTCAATATAATATCAATATAGCAACCTGCAGATCGAAATTAGAAGAATATACATAGATTTTATGTGACTATCGGGTATCTAATTAGAGTCTAGCCCTCTGCGCATTATCATTGCCGTCTAGAAGAACAAATACGGGCCACTTCAAGCTTTCCGAAATTATCAATGTCGATCTCTTTGCTGAAGACGTCTCACCCGAAAGTTGTGTTTCAAAATGAAATACGATTTGTTAAATGAGCGATTGATTAAGAAACGTTGACCATGCTTCATGGACGTATCTTCAAGGGACGTGTTCATTAGGCACATGGTTGAAAGGACATGGCTCTTCATGAACCGAATTTCAAATGGTGTGATCTTCAAGACATACGTTTTTTTTAATACGTGTTTCTTCATAAATCTGTTTCAATCTGAAAGATCAAAAAATGCGATTAAGATCCAAAAGACGTGCTTCAGAAAATAAAAGACAGGTCTCTTCAAAAAACGTGTTCTTCTATACATGAAGTGTCTTCAACAGAAAGAAGTGTTGGTTGAGTATGAAAGTGCTTATCCAAAAGATGATACACTTGAAGATTAATACGTGTGTTTGCTGAAAAGACGTGTTTCATCACTAAGAGATGCGTCTAAATTCCAAAGAAAAAGAACAGATTTAATAATTAAACATATGGTAAAAGGGGAGGTAAGCAAAACAAAGAGATTCGATTAATATCAAAATAACTCAGATTTACTTTATGAAGGGACAGTTTTTGAATGGATGCAAGTATAGTTATGTTCTTTCATCTAAAGGTTGCAATGTTTGAGTGACATACATAAATAACATCCAAATCAAGGTTGCAAGTGTGGTTGTGTGAGTAAGAGAGCAGTTCAGTCAGATTTCTATCTCCTTGTGTGGGCTGAAGGTGATATTATTTATCACATAGAGCAGATTGGAGAGTTGGGTTTGTGCAGATCAGATTGAAGGTAGTCTCACTTCCATCAAGTCAAGGATTGGTGCCTTGCATTAGGGGTTGGTGCTCCTTGTAGGCAGGTGTCTACTAAATTTGTAAAGGTCTAGGTGTTCCTTGTAGGCTACATTCTACTAAATCATCTTGGTGTAATCTGTAGGTTGGTGCCTACTTTAAAAATAGTATTTCAATAAAGTTGTATCAATTTGGGGAAATTGGTTCATATCAAAAATTGATTGTAAAAAGTTTGAAAAGATTAAGAAATAAAAGTTTGTGATTGATTTACTGATTCACCCCCCCCTCTCAGTAAATCTTTGTGCTCTTCATGCAGTTGCTGATTTTGTTGATGTTTAAAGAGCAGCGTCGGTATCTTCTTCCAGCGATCTGATTCTTCATATAATAAATTAAATAATAGCTAGAGCTATTTAATTTATTCGATTTATTTTGAAGAGGTGCCTTATCAAAAATACAATCATAAGATAATTAAAAGGCATAATAAATAAATATGATTAAATATTAATTAAAGTCGCTTTATGTAGAAACACGTTTTTCTCTTGAGGCCGACTTGGTTATGAAGAGTCATTTCTTTTGCTTGGGCCGACCTCTTGGAGGGTTCTGATCCTTCCTTCACTCGTGTATATATACTAGATGGTTCTCACTCATTTCAGAATTAAGTTCATTCGAAGTAATTGAAGGAGAAGTGCGAATTGCAGCAGCAGATCGATTCTAGGAGAAATACATTCTTTGTATCTTTGCATCTAGGAGAGGTGCCATTCATTGTATATGTTAAGGCATTGTTTTGTGCCTAAGTTGTAAGTAGATTGCTGCTATCATTTATATCAATATATAGGAGATATATTGGTTGGGTTTTTCTCCCTTGGGTTGGAGGGTTTTCCCAAGGTATTGGCTATGTTCTTGTGTTGAATTTGAATTAAATTTCTGTGCTATTAATATGATCATAAAACTAACATGGTATCACAGCGGGTTTGAAGAGGATCCCAATTAGATTGTGATTAATTCAGCTATACCCTTGTTCACCTATCATCTCTATTCACCTTTATCTCTTCATCAAGATGGTGAATGGTCTTAAGATTGAGGATAGGCTTGAGGGTGCGTCTAACTTCACTTTGTGGAGATTCAGGATCATGCTCACCTTGGAGGAAAGCGAGTTGGCAAAGTTTGTGGAGAGCTCCGCCCCCGAGCCTACGGATGAGGAAGAAAAAGCCCTATGGAAGAAGAAAGATACTAGGGCAAAGAAGATGTTAGTTGATTCGGTGAAGGATCATATTGTTCCTATTGTCTCCAAGTTGAGGATTACGAGAGAGATGTTCAAAACCCTGGAGGAGATGTACGAGATCAACAACACTAGCCGGGCTCTTGCATTGAAGCAACAACTTCATCACTTGAAGATGGCGAAGGGAGAATATCATTGCCTACTTCATGAGAATAACCGAATTGAGAGATCAACTCTCATCTATTGGACATGTTGTCGATAGCAAGGATTTGACCATGCTGGCTCTTAATGGTCTCCCTTCATCCTGGGAGTCTTATATTCAGGGAATCAGTGCAAGATCAAAACTTCCCAAGTTTGATTGATTGAGGGTAGACTGTATTCAAGAAGAATCTAGGTTGGCTGCAAGAGGTATTGGACAAAGCTCCGTTAATGAAGACTTTCATGTTCTTGCCACTCAATCCTCAAAGAAGAAAGGTGGGAAGAAAGGGTATTTCAAAAGAAACAGAGATAGAGGAGCTGATGGTGGCCCTGCATTTAAGAAGAAGAGGGACCTCTCCAAGGTCCAATGTTTTCGATGTGACAAGTATGGTCATTTTGCAAAGGAATGTCCTTCTAGGCCTAAGCAGCAAGCCACCTTTGCTAATGTTGATGAAGCCTCCATGTAGAAGGATACAAGTGAATACTTGTTCTATTTAGCCTTGTCAAGCAATGTATCTACCGATACCAACACTTGGCTGATTGATAGTGGTGCCTCTCGCCACATCACCGGATTTAGGGAGCATCTATCTAATTTACTGGAGAAAGATTCTAGCGAACAAGTCATTATTGGAGATGATGCTAGCTATTCTGTTAAAGGAGTTGGGACCTCATCTCTTCACTTGGATTTCGGCGATTCCTTGCAGTTGGATGATGTGCTATTTGTTCCAGGCATCAAGCGAAACCTTGTTTCCATCTCAGCCTTGGAAGACAAGGGTTATCAAGTTGCTTTTTCAGAAGGCAAAGTTCTCATTTGGGCAAAGAACTCCAACATCAAGATTGCTCGGGTGATTGGAGTTAGACATGGGTGTCTCTATAGGCTATGCAGTCGCCCTCTTTAGGCTCTAGTGCATGATTCTTCAAGCTTGTGTGATCTCTGGCATCGAAGATTGGCTCACCTTCACTTTCGAGCCCTACCTATCATGGAGAAGATGGTCATCGGCCTTCCAACGTTCAATCAGGAGCATGAAGGTACATGTAAAGGTTGCGCCTTAGGTAAGAATACAAAAGGTCCATTTCATAGTAGAGAAAGTAGATCTAAATGTATTCTTGATCTCATTCATTCTGATTTATGTGGTCCAATGTTTGTTGCGTCTTCGAGTAGTTTCTTGTATTACATTATTTTTATTGATGACTACTCTAGAAAAACTTGGATTTATTTTTTGAGATCTAAAGAATTTGAGGAGGTATTAGAAAGATTCAGAGAATTCAAAGCTCAGGTGGAGAATTTGTCCGAGAAGAAGATCAAGGTTTTGAGATCCGATAACAGAGGAGAATACACTTCTAGTATCTTCCGTAACTTTTGCATTGAAGCAGGGATTAAGAGGGAGCTTAGCGTTCCTTATAATCCTCAACAAAACGGTGTTGCAGAAAGAAATAACATGTCTATTGTGGAAGCGGTCAAAGCTATGATTCATGATCAAGACCTGCAAACCTCACTTTGGGCTGAAACATCCAGGACGGCTGTCTATGTCCAAAATAGAAGTCCTCACAGACTCTTGGAGAATATAACTCCTGAAGAAGCATTCTTTGGGGTTAAGCTTGAAGTAAGTCATTTGAGGATCTTTGGGTGTCTAGTGTATGTTCATATTCCAAAGGAAAAGAGGACTAAGTTGGAACCTTCTGGCAATAAGGGAATTTTGGTAGGCTATAGTGAGACATCAAAAGCCTATAGAATCTACATCCCAGGCCAGAAGACTATTGAGATCAATAAAGATGTCACATTTGAGGAGGATGTTGCATTCAGAAGATCCAAGGGCACTCATATGGAGATCGATGAAGAAGAACCTCCTCAGGATATGGAAATTGACCATGTTCTTGAGAATCAGAGAGAGGTTCCAGTACCTAAAGAAGTTGATGATCCAGCTGAGCCCTTGGAACCTATTGATGGGCCTACAAATATTGTGATTGGAAGGAAGAGACCTCTTTGGGCCAGGAAAGTAATGCAGGAGGCAGAAAGTTTTGCAGTCCCAAGAGGAACCTTCAGAGAAAGTACATTGCAGCTTGTGTGGCAGCTCGTGAAGCAGTGTGGCTTCGTAAGCTCCTTGTAGGATTGTTTGGACAATCAATGGAGCCTCCTATCATTCATTGTGATAACTAGAGCTGTGTGAAGCTTTCTGTCAATCCTGTGTTTCATGACAGAAACAAGCATGTTGAGATCAAATACCATTATATCAGAGATATGGTATTGAGGAAAGCTATACAGTTGAGGTATATCAGCACTGATAAGCAGACGGTAGACATTCTCACCAAGCCTCTCTCCAGGATAAAGTTTGTGTACTTTCGAGATAAGCTTGGTATGGTGGAGAACTCACCCTTAACTGAGAAGGAGTCTCAGTATCAGTGATCCTCTTTAATGAGTTCTCTATGAGAGAAGTTCGAGGTGAAATCCCTTGATTCCACCCTCTGGGAGAGCCATGGTGGATGTCATGTGTGTGACTCAATGACAAATCACGAGAGGGAGTCCGTGATGATTTACTTGTAGTTGTGTTTCACCCTCTGGGGGAGCCATGGTGAAAGTCACGGTGAGGTGACAACATCACATTGAGTGATGAGCACTTGTACATACCATCTATGGAGGTAGTCATGATGGTTGATATCACAATGAGGTGATATGCTTTCACAATGAGGTGTTAAGCTCTTTTCTTACATGGATACAGCCATGTTGATTGACATCACATTGAGGTGATATGTCTGGTGCTGCTGGAAGAATCCTCCCTAGCTGAGAGGGAGTGTTGATGTTTAAAGAGCAGCGTCGGTATCTTCTTCCAGCGATCAGATTCTTCATATAATAAATTAAATAATAGCTAGAGCTATTTAATTTATTCGATTTATTTTGAAGAGGTGCCTTATCAAAAATACAATCATAAGATAATTAAAAGGCATAATAAATAAATATGATTAAATATTAATTAAAGTCGCTTTATGGAGAAACGCGTTTTTTCTCTTGAGGCCGACTTGGTTATGAAGAGTCATTTCTTTTGCTTGGGCCAACCTCTTGGAGGGTTGTGATCCTTCCTTCACTCGTGTATATCTACTAGATGGTTCTCACTCATTTCAGAATTAAGTTCATTCGAAGTAATTGAAGGAGAAGTGCGAATTGCAGCAGCAGATCGATTCTAGGAGAAATACATTCTTTGTATCTTTGCATCTAGGAGAGGTGCCATTCATTGTATATGTCAAGGCATTGTTTTGTGCCTAAGTTGTAAGCAGATTGCTGCTATCATTTATATCAAGATATAAGAGATATATTGGCTAGGTTTTTCTCCCTCGGGTTGGAGGGTTTTCCCAAGGTATTGGCTGTGTTCTTGTGTTGAATTTGAATTAAATTTCTGTGCTATTAATCTGATCATAAAACTAACAGATTTGACTTCTGTTTTATTCCTAATCTGCTGATGAAATACTGAAAATGCTGATTGAATCTACTGAATTAAATTTGTGAATGCTTAAATAATGATCCCCGACTGTGATCATTCAATTTAGAATCCTTGGACGGTCTCTCATGTGTGTAGATCCTGTCCTAATCAAGGGTTTTCATCCTCAGATCAGCTTGAAACTCCATATATGCAAACCCTTGTTGCTCAGGTTTTTTTTTAAAATAATAAACTTGGATCGTGAAAATGATCTTCTTTGCTTTTTATCCTTCTCCAATCCCTATGTCCTAATCTTGGCAATTAATTTTATTAAAATAATAAAGTAATTTCTTTCCAAAAACCAACGCCTCATTTGGCCTCTTTAAATGTTTTAATTAAATTCACTTTTTAAAACATGTGCCATTTAATGAAATAATAATAAAGTAACTTAGAATATATCATTTTAATTAAAGTTACTTTATTCACCTTATAACACCATATTATAAAGTACTTTATTAAAAGTAACTTTATAACGTTAAATCATAAAGTTACTTTAATGACTTTAATGATTTAATTACTCCCGACAATGATCTAGCAATAACCTCCTGATAGTGTCCTGACACAAATACCAACTGTAGGCGTGCCACCACTAAACCTGGTAGCACTTACTATAAATAGCAAGTGTGAACGAAGAACTCCTGAACTCCTTCGTAAGGCCTACCAAGCAAAATACTTGACCATTGAGCCGAAGATGCCGGAATGAAAACGTTAAGCCTGCTGAAGTCCCTGAATACCCTCCAAAGGCCCCCCTACACATCTCGCTAGTCTATGGGAACCAAATAGTAGGCTAATCACTGCTCCGATACAGATCCCAAAAAAAAGGGGACATTACAAGTGTAAAGTATTTTTGAAATATTTAAAAAGACTTTTAAATATTCAATTATTCGGTTACTTGAGAGGTTTTTAAATACGTAATCAAAGATTTTCCAAGGGGGAGGATTGTTTTTTGGAGACACTCGACAAGGAGGAAGAAATAGAAATAAAATTTTGCCAATTTTGAGAAAGTTTGGGAGTGTGTGTGCTTGCTGATTTTAAATATTTAGAACAAGAAATCCATTACCATCTGTGTGCTATAATAGATTTCTATATTATTATTCTTCTGTGAGAGTGGTATTTAATTCTGAGTATTTGATTTTCTCTTAATTGGTCACCTTCATTAAAGAAAAATTTCACTCCTTGAGATGGTTATTTAGCCTGTGTTCTGAATATTGTTTTGACGGATTTACGTTCACAAAGTATAAAATTCTTAAATATCATTGAATCTTTCGGTTTGGATAAAGATTTCAGACGCCTTTCTTTCTTTCTGGTCAAAAGCATACCATCAATTTTATTTTCAAAAAAGATAAACTAAATCTTATGAGGGAGCTGTACCTCCAAAATTCAGAGGGAAGTTGATAATTATACAACTTACCCAAGTTTTGGTGATGATTGTCTTTATTAAACAGGGCATCTAGAGTCGAATAAAAAGAAATATATAAAGACAAAATCTGTCAACCCACAACTAATAACGGAGAAATGACATGCCAAATGTCAGTAACTAATTTGAGTTGGTTTTAGATTTTTATCTTTGTGACAAAGATCTTTGATCTTGAAAATAAACAGTTTTTTGTTGTGGTTCACCTCCATGCTTAGGACTTGGTCTCTACAAGTGTGGAGCTGATATGACCAAATCTGAGCTGATTTAATTCATTTGTCTTATTTTTGATATCCAAATTGACTTAAGGGCTAGTTGTGTTTATGAACACCTTTGGATAATTTGTTGATTGCAAGGTTCATGTTCTCCTAGATTAGACCCTTAGATGAACTGGATTTACGGCTCTGAATGAAATTATCAAAGACAAAATGCAATTGTGTAGTGGGTGTAGGATGAAGTGATTCCCTATGTAAATGCAGTTAGATTTGTTTTATCCATCTTCACAAATTAGAATCTAGATGTGCTCAACAAGTCTTTACATGATTTTCAAATGAATAAGTGAATGTCCTTAAATACAACAATCAAGCACACAAATCAACATAGCACGCACTGCAGTTCACAACAGCTTGTGAAGTGGTTGGCAACAAATTAATTTAAATTTTGAACTTTAAAAGTGAAGGGCTCTGATCCATGATTGTGAAAGTGGCCTAGATAAAGTCTGCACTTGTGGATCTGATCAAATTTGGTGAAAAATATGATTAGGGATCATGAATGTGGATCAAGGGATTAAGGATGGAGCCATCAGGATATGTGATGTCGTGAGTCAATTTCATGCATAATTATGACACTTGTAAGCTGAATATCCATTTATAACACTCTAATCAAGGTGGGTCCAAAATATAAGGGAAAAGGGCATGAGTATGCAATTTTCACCACTACAATATTATATTATTGTGGAATATTTGCGCATTGTTCTTCCAAATACATAAAGAATTGAACTCCTAAACCATGCAGATGAAATAAGAGAAGCTCAATGGTAGAATCTAGATGTTATTGACACTAAAGTTAATGCTAATATGAAAGATTTACTAGAAATTTTGAAGGAAGCCTTGTAGGAAGTGTATACAGGGAAATTAGAATAAACAAATAAAGCACTAAAAAATGAAATTCAAAACACAATTACTCTATCTGTGCAAATGACTGATTGAGTCCTTAATGGATGTGCTCATGATGCCATTGATATGTGGTTTGCTTATTTCGTCAGCATAACCATAGCATTCTATGGATGATAAAATTGACAATGTTACTTTGCATTGAAGATTGGTGATGAAAAGGATGGGTGAGATGCAAATTTATAGATTTTTGGAGGAAAGAACGACCTAGATTAAATCTTGGATCATGAGTTTAATCCAAGATTGGTGGAGCTGATAAGGAGAGGTGGCAAGCTTATGTGAGTTGCAAATTATTTTAATTTTAATTTAATTTTGTGATTATTCAGTTAGCTCATTTGATTGATTTGTTAACTCACTTAATTGATGAGTTAATTGGCATGATTGGTGGGTAGGACCGAGTTAATGAATTGCATGGAGTAGTTAAGTGGTTTGATTGAGGAGTTGATTGAGTACATGGAGGAGTTAAGTGGTTTGATTGAGGAGTTGGCTGAGTTGCATGAGGGAGTGAACTGATTTGACTAATGAGTTAACTGAATACATTGGTGTGTGGATTGAATAGATCGGTGAGTTAACTATTTTGATTGGATAGTTTACTCATGAGGTGGACTTTCTCAATTTTAATGTAAAATATGAGGTGGATTTTGATATTTTATTTCACTATTTGATGGATAATAAATGGATATTAGAAATTTAATTTATTTATTTAAATGTGAGAAGCTACTTCATTTTAATTAAATAATAGAGAATTGTTTAATTAAATAATTATGAACTAACGATAATGAATAATAAGATGATAATGGATATTAGAGGATAAAATTAATAATATAGTGGTAGCAGAAGTGAGATTATTTTAGTGTCTACATGAAGAATTTCAACAAAGGATCAGAAAGTAGCTCAAGTCGTAAACAGACACGAAAGATTGATGTCTCCATAAGTCTTCATTGGTAATATTGCTTCTCATGTCTCTCAAATGTTTCTTGTTATCCTTATACTGTCAAACTAAGATAAACCTGTGATGACTCTTGACATTGTGGTGCTCTTTTTGTATTCCTTTTCACTTTTAGCAATGAACTAACATGTTTATTGTGGATTTGTGAAAGGTTGAAGTGTTGTTAGGTTAGATTCCTTACAAGTAACATACTACATTTTGCAGTTAAAGAAGTGCTCGTAGACCTGAAGCCTTTATTTTCAGAAGACAAGTTGCTGTTATCAATTGCAGCAGGTGTCAAAATTAAAGACTTGGAGGTTGGTGTTATTATTTGTTGGCTTAAGGTTTCCTGTTAATGCTCCTATGTACAGTACATGAGGATACATAATTGTGTTCTTTAGGGATATTAAAATATGCATAAAGAAGTTGTTTTCTGCAAAAGAAATCAAATTTAGAGAGCTTATTTTAATGTCTCATTGGCATTTTCTCTAGTAATTGTGCATTGTAACACAAAAAACATTTGAAGTTTATTTTCCCATGAGTTGAGTTTGTGCACAGTATTCAGTGTGTCTGGACTTGATATGTTAATTAAAATGGATGGTTGTGTGATTGTTTGCATGCTTCTAGAAAGCACTTGAAGTGCTGTCTTAAGTGCAGCATATGTGGACTTAATTAAAAGAAATGATTTTGGATACGATTCTTTATTGTTGTTTATAATTCTCTGTATGTTACTTATTCTTTTCTAATTGTTTTAGGATTTACAGCTTTGAGATATATTTTTGTTGGTTTGAGATTTATTTAGTTGGGGCTTCACAAGCGAATTGGTTAAAGTTACCCACCCTCAATAAAGCTCTGGAAAATGATGAACTCAAGAATATCCAAATGATTCAGTTTTGGTGAAAAATAGAGATGTATCTAGATATATGGCATACTTCATTTAGACATGAAAATAGACTTTTTGCTGGATTGAAACAGGAACCATGAACATACATTATTATACGGTATTTAATAATCCCTGAAGGATGAAGTCTATAAATTGGCAGTAGATAGTTAGCAAATTGCTATTATATAATACAACATACGCACATGATTTCAAAATACAAGCCACATGTGACATAAATTTATGATACAGAAATTGCACACATACTGTACAAAGAATTATTTGACTATGCTTTTTTGGAGAACATACCAGACAGTTGAATTTGATGACATCCACATTAAGATAGCTTAGTGGGTCTTGGGTTGATTAGTATTACCAAGTAATCTGTTATTTTAATGTTTACCTTTGATGATCAGGTTAGACTCATTTTTATTTACTTCTTTGGCATTGAAACATAATCATTCAATAGCAATTCGTAGCAGACTTGTGCATAATATTGCTTTCTGTTATATTTGATAATGCACTGTCAATGAAGCTATAAAGAACAGTTCAGAACCTATGCATGTAGCAATTCATAGCTGTTATTTGCATTCATAACAAGCTTTTGCATACTATTGGAGTTGTTCTATTACTGTTGATATATCTGATACTATACTTTCAATCTAAGCTATAGTGAACACTTCAGACCCTGTGTGTTTACATTGGGGAACATGAAATAGCAGCATAAGAAAGTTGCATGCCATTACTCATGGACAGTAGTTTTGGTATTGTCAAGGCAGCAAGAATGCACCTAAGACAGACAAACAATCAAGCAAAAGATGAGGGATGTGAGAAGATCCTCAAGGTCTTCGAGGGTGTTGGTGCACAGAGTTTTAAGTCCCCAAATCCTTAAAGGTAAACTTCTTTTGAGCTCTACTAAACCAAAGGGGGCTTCCCTAAGGTACTATTTAGATAAAATTACAAGTAATGTACATGTACTTTGCCATAAACCATACCCAGTGCATAGTATATTCCTATTTAGGTAGTGAGTATTAGAATAATAGTTCATTACATCATTTTTTATAATAATTTGTAACTAATTATATAGTTAGAATCGGGTATGCCCGATTGTGTTGGTTATTTACCAACTTCTCTTTGTATTTATTCTTGCTTCCTCCTCAATGTTATTTGCTCGATTGCTCTCTTTGATTTATCATGGTAACAAAGCAATATTCATCTCGAGCGCCTGTGCATTAAAATTGCAATTTAAAAACTTTCCTGGAGTAGGTATTCACAGCTTTGATCTGCTTACAGGAGATCGCACAGAATAAAATATTTTTGTTCCGACGTTTTTTTGAAACATGTTCGTTTTTTATCGCTTTTGAAGAAAAGAATTCTTGAAGAGCCTGTGATATTCGCACGAGCCGTCGTCGGGTAGTCTAACAGCTTCGTGCAATATTCATTCTGGACGAGTGCATTAACTAGCGTTGAGGCCTTTTGATCTGCAGTCTGAAAGCACTTTGGTGAAGAGACATCAAGGGTTTCTATTATCAAGAACTTTGACGGAAAGTCCGAAATATACATTGTCGGGTATATGCTACCAGAAAACGTCGAGGTGTTCAATCATTGGGATTGTGTTTGAAGAAAGATTGCCGTATAACTTGAAGGCATTTGCAAGTTTGATCGCTGTCTACAAGGTTGTGAAAGAGGCGACAAATGTATGTCACGTCATATGCGACTTCCTGTTCAAAATGTTTAGAGTGATTCTTTCCGATGAAAGCATATAAACTCTGCTGACGTTAATTTGAAAAAGGCATCGATAGTGACAATGAGAAAAAAACAGAGAAACGAGAAAGTCTGAACGTGAAGGAACATAAATTGCATTGCCTGGACAGGATTCCATCACAGAGACGGGATTCAACTATAGAGAAGTGTTTCATCTGAAAGGTGCACAAATTTCTTACAGTTTTCTGTTGTTAAGCAGTGAATGAAATTGTGGTTTTTGCATTCAGAATACAGAGCATCTGTAATTTTGCATTCAGAATACAGAGCATTTGTAATTCTGCATTTCCATTCCAAAATTTAGAGCATTTGCAGTCTTTTTTCATTTTCTGAAGGACAAAGATATAGTTCTGAATTTGATAGGGGTTATAAGGGTAAACCAAATTAAACTAGAATGGCTTCTAGTGCACCTAAATTTTTCTTGCCTGATTCCCAACTCTTGAAGGCTGAAAACTATGCTGCCTGGAAAACCAAAGTCCAAATGCAATTAGAGTTTGAAGACCTTTGGGAAATTGTCTCGGGAAATAAAACCAGACCAGCCACAACCGGTGATGAGCAAAATATGTTTGATAAGGCCAACCAAAAAGCCAAGTTAATCATCCTTTTTAGTGTGTCAGATGAGGTTCAACCTCACATTCACACTGCAGCCTCTGCAAAAGATGCCCAGGATCGCCTCAAAATTGTCTATGAGGCTAAAAACAAAAACCAAATCCTTCATCTGCAGCATCAGTTACATTGTCTCGAAATGCAAAATGGTGAAAAGGTAGAAAATTTCTATAGAAGAGTTGCTGAATTGAGAACTGCAAATCAAGTGTTAGGGGAAGAAGTCACAGGTGACTCTCTTGTACCAATAGTCTTGACTCCTTGAGAGCATTGCCCCCTTCGTTTAGAGTGTTTGTTACATGTTTAAATGTGGCACATTAAACACCCTCATTTGAAGAACTAGTCAACTTGCTTCAACATATTGAAGCAATGTTTGGGGAGACTGATACTCAAGACAATTAGGCCCTTGTAGCCAAACAAAAGGGAAAACATCCTAATTGTTGAAGTGGTCCATCAAGACAGTCAAATCAAAATCAAGACAACTCTTCCAAAAAGAAAAAGAAATGCCTCATTTGTGGTAAAAAGGGTCATGAACTCAAAGAATGTTGGTATAATTCCTATGCCAATAGTGAATCCAGTAGTGAAAAGCCACAAAAATCTTTCCAAGGGGAAAAGAAGAAAAATCCACAATGGCAGAAAAAGACCAACAAACAAGAAGGAAACGTTGCATGTAATTCAGATGAAGATTTTCTGTATGTTGCAGAAACAAAGGCTACCACATCTAACAATTCAGCCTGGTATGTTGATTCTGGTGCATCCAGGCATATTACAGGGGAACAAAAATGGTTTTGTGCCTTAGCTCCGTCCACCTCCTATGGGCATGTTTCATTGGGTGATGACACCTCATATTAAGTTTAGGGAAATTGGTGAGATTTCACTTCCATTGAGAACTCATACAGGCCGAATTACAAAGGTTCTGTATGTTCTAGGGCTCACTAAGAACCTACTTTCAGTAAGTCAATTGCTTGAGCACAATTTGCAGGTTGAATTTGATCAACTCAATGGTGAGAAACTTTGTCTTATCAAAGACAAGACTCGCAATGGGGCAGTTGTAGCTCGTGCTTCAGAGGCAGGCAAGATGTTTCAGATGAAGATCAAGCCCTTGTAGTCAAAACCAATTCGTCTGCAGCTCTCTGGCATAGAAGATTTGGCCACCTTAGCATTGGTTATCTTCTTGCATTAAGTAAGAGAAATATGGTAAGAGGACTTCCTCCCATTCATAAATTAGTAGTTATCTGCTCACATTGTCTTGCCAGGAAACAACATAGGGCTCCTTTTCCTGTTGTAGAAAACCGAGCCTCTAGTCCCTTAGAATTGGTTCACACTGATCTCTGCGGACCTATGTCTTGCAGTCATCAAAATGCCCGATATTTTCTTCTCTTTGTGGATGATCATACAAGAAAAATGTGGGTCTATAGTTTGGCTCACAAGCATGAATCTTTGGAGAAATTCAAGGAGTTTAGAGCTTGTGCAGAACGGTCATCTGTTCAGTCTCTCAGAGCCCTTCGCTTAGATCGAGGGGGGGAGTTCACTGTAAAGAATTTGGAGCCTACTTGCAGAAGCATGGAATACAAAGACAGTTGACCACTGCACATACGCAGCAACAAAATGGTGCTGTTGAGAGGCATAATCGTACTATTGTTGAAATGGTGCGATGCGTGTTGAAGGATGTAGATCTTGCTCTTGCATTTTGGGCTAAAGCAGTTCACACAGGAGTGTATTTGTTGAATCGAGCATCCACCAAAGTGCTTGATAATATCACACCAGAAGAAGCTTGGACTGAAAAAAAGCCCTCTATTTCACATTTCAGAGTGTTTGGATGTACTGCCTTCATGCATGTCCCCAAGGTTCAGCGTGCAAAATTGGATGATAAGTCTATCAAGTGCATCTTTCTTGGATACAGTTCAGAATCAAAGGGATATCGGCTCATGGATGCAATAAAAAAAAAGGTGTACATTAGCAGGGATGTAGTCTTCGATGAGGAATTTGGGAGCAACCCCTCTTCCTCTCCATCACTTGTATGTTCCCAAGCACCATAGTTGGTTGAACTTGCTGATGAGGACATTGTAGAAGAGCAGGAGGTTGCTGAAGAGAAGGAAGTTGATGAAGGCACTTCAGATGACATTTTGTTTCCATTGAATGAGTTTCCTCCTCTTACTCCTCCATCCTCATCTTCTCTACACAAGAAGATTCCTAAGTGGTATCATACCACTATAAAGGTTGCCAAAGATGATGCAGTTGTTGATACATCTTTTCATGGGCCTAGGACTCGCAGCAAGTCTTGTGAGGAAGTGAATATGGCCCTTATGTGTACAATTTTATAGAGTTTTGAACCTGAAATAGTGCAGCAAGCTCTTGAGTCACCACCTTGGAAAGATGCTATGGATGTTGAATATCAGGCACTTCTGAAAAACAATACATGGGAACTTGTTGATCTTCCACCAAGGAAGAAGGGTATTGGTTGCAAATGGGTTTTCCGGATCAAATACAAGGCAGACAATAGCATTGACAAGTATAGAGCTCGACTTGTGGCTAAGGGCTATGCATAGAAGGAAGGCATAGATTACGATGAGACTTTCGCCCCTACAACAAAGATCAAGACTATTCGTATGCTGTTGGCTATGGCAACATGGTTTGGGTGGAAAGTTCACTAGATGGATGTTAAGAGCGCCTTCCTTAATGGAGATCTCATGAAGGAAGTCTATATGACTCAACCAAAGGGATACACTGCACTTGGGTAGCAGCACAAAGTATGCAGACTCATCAAATCCCTCTACGGTCTTAAACAGGCTCCTCGGGTCTGGTATATACAGGCTCCTCGGGTCTGGTATATCAAGATCGATGAGCATCTCCTTAACCATGGATTCATCAAGAATCCATATGATCCCAAACTCTACCTCAAAGAGCAAGGGGGGGAGATTGTCATTTTGGTTGTTTATGTCGACGATCTAGTCATCACAGGGAGTTCTCCATAGATGATTGATGCAAAAAAGAATGATCTCAATAGATCGGTTGACATGACAGATCTCGGGCTCCTGCATTATTGTCTTGGACTTGAGGTGTGGCAAAAGAAGAATTAGATATATGTTTCTTAGATGAAGTATGCCAAGACATTGTTCGAGAGATTCCACATGGAAGATTGCAAACCTATGTCGACCCCCATGGAGACAAGTTTGCTACTTTCTTGCCATGATCCATCTGCTCAGGTGAATGCTACTCTTTATCGCCAGTTGATTGGGAGTCTCATCTACCTGACCTATGCCAAGCCGGATATCAGTTTTGTTGCCAGTTATCTTTATAGGTTTATGCGGGAACCTAAGGTTGTTCATTGGAAGGCAACAAAGAGGGTTTTCAGATACATCCATGGTACAGTGGCATATGGCCTGGAATATAAGCAGAATGCAGTTTTTTCATTGTATGGATACACGGATGCAGACTATGCAGGTTCAGTGGATGATAGGAAGTCTACTTCAGGCTTCATTTTCTTTTTGGGATCTGGTCCGATTTCTTGGGGGAGCAAGAAGCAAACCACTGTTGCTCACTCTTCCACAGAGGCAGAATATCGCACCCCAAGGGGGGCTGTCTGCGAGGCAATATGGTTACATCACATTTTGACAGGTATGGGTGTTCCTGATACAGGTCCTACCACTTTGTTTTGCGACAATTAGAGTATGTCGAAGTTTGTTCGCAATCCAGTTTGTCATGAGTGTACCAAGCATATTGAGGTTCAGTGCTATTACATTCATGAACATGTTCAACAACAAAATATATAGCTCTAGTTTTGTCCGACTAAAGAGCAGCTTGTAGACATGTTACCAAATCAGTTGCAATTGTGAAGTTCGAGGCTTTCCGAACTTTCATGCTTTGGTCTCTTGGGCATATGATGTAATAAGGGGGGGTGATAGAATAATAGTTTATTACATCATTTTTTTATAATGATTTGTAACTAATTATATAGTTACAATCGGGTATGCCCGATTGTGTTGGTTATTTACCAACTTCTCATTGTATTTATTCTTGCTTCCTCAATGTTATTTGCTCGATTGCTCTCTTTGATTTATCAGTCACTTTGTATTTGTATGTTGTTTTGATATTAGATGAATTACCACACAAAGTGTCAAAGGATGTGTTCTTGATAGGCCCTAATGATGTTATACACATCTAGATATGGCATGGGGTGAGAATAATTACAACACAATATTGAATGATGTTTAGATTCGTTTGTTTGGGTGTGTTGAAGTGATGGGAGGTTGAGCTTGAGATAGGCAGGTGCCTATACCTAGCTGGGTGAACAGAGTCTAAAAGTTTCATACAAAGGATGTATATAACTAAGATCCTTTTGCAACATCTTAACCAAGATATTACTAAAGAATATATCCATTTAACTGGATACATTTTCTAGGCTCTATCCATACAAATAAGAAAATAAATGAAATTGTAGAACATTAAAGGATTCTAACTTAGTTATCTATGAACAAACCCATACATCTCTTGTATTAATTTGAAAAATACCTTACAAGATATTTGCAAGGATTTTACATCTGTTTGGATGATCAATTAGTCAGAACTAACACCTAAATCATAGTATATGATTGAGAAAAACAATGAATTCCTTAGAGATATTAATATTATATTTAGTAACTATTTAATTAATGCTCAATCACTTGTAACGTATGTAACGCCTGTATTTTAGCTGTTGTTAGATTTGTTTCCATTTTCTGTTTCTTTGATGTTTCTATTCCGGATTATGGAAACATCCTCTTTGTATTCTATAAATGAAGCATTTGCTTCTTGTCAATATATCGAATATTTGAAATCTCAATCTGTTTTCATTTCGTTATATGGTATTAGAGTAGCGTTGGATTTTGGCGATCGTGATTTTTTTCTCTCAAGCGTTGGGTCTGTGATCGGCGTCTGTATTTTTGCATGAAGAGTTCGTGTCTTTGTGAAGAACGAAGAAAATCATATCAGTGATTTATCTTCCTAGAACCGTTTCTTCATACATGCGATCTTCAGGCTTGATTCAAAAATCGTGAAGGATTTTGTGTTTAGCTTTGATCCACCTCCGCCTCTCGCGCAAATGCGTGTCGCATCTGTTGGCGCCATTTTCATGTCTTTCCTGGGCCTCGTGTTTTGTTCTCCTATTCATTGTCTTCATCTTCACGTCTTCATTTGTGCACGCAGTCTTTAGTCGGGTTGATTTCTTGTGTAATTGTGGCCGTCTCTTCTATTTTGAGCAAGCACGGGTACTGCAAAAATTTTCTTTCTGCATTCTGGTTTTTCACGTGTTTCCTCTGGGCTTCTCTCTGCATGCATGTATTTCTTCAACACCCATTTTCCAGAAAATTTGATGCGTCGACTTTGTTTTTGCTATCCGTTTTCCTTTGAAAGTTGTCTTTTTCTTCTGAGCAAAAATCCTTCCAGATTTATGACGGATTTGTAAAGGCTCTGTGAGTAGTGACGAAAGTTTCGGAGAAGTCGACTTGTCTTTTTTGGTTCTTTGAGGTCCTGTTTGACTTCTCTTCAATTGACGGGCTGCCAGTTTTGTAGTTTTTTTGCCGTGTATTCTATCCTCAGGATTTGTGTCAAATTTTGGCTATTTTGTCTTTTTTGATAGAGCTCTATATTCAAGGTATTGTTATTTTTACTTTGTCAACACATGGCCTTATTAGCTCATATTATGCTCGAGGGCAGTCAAAAGTTCAACAGCCACAACTACAACACTCGGAAGCAGCGCATGATGACAATTTTTCGAACATCGATGTCTTGACCAGATTATTTTGGGTAAAAAGTCACAACTTGCATCGGGTGATAAAGACCAAGAAAAGTTTGATAGAAAAATTGTGGAGTGATGATGCTGATGAAATTGTCTGTCACCGATGATCAGTTGCCTCAGGTTCCATCTGGTAAATCAGCAAAAGAGATTTGGGATCATCTGAAGAATCTGGATGAAACTTCCAATAAAAGCCGTGCGTTCTTCCTGGAGAACATGCTATTTGCAGTAGGATTGTTGGAAACAATAGTTCGGTAGCAGTGCTAGTTTGTACTCCACAAAGTTGGCATTTTCTGCTAAGACCTTTCAGAAGAACAAGGGGAAAAATCAGCCCTCTCAGCAATCTAGTCAAGCGCAGTCTTCAGATTCTTCGAAAAAGAAGAATGTTCAGTGCAACTACTGTCATAAGTTGGTCACATGAAGAAAGATTGTCGGAAACGCTTGGCTTCTGAACAAAACAAGCAAGGAGAGTCAAAACCCAAAGCCCAACACATTGAGTAGAAGGAGTTTGCATTCTATGCCTTTATGGCCAAGAGTCCTGCAGATCCTGTTAAATCCTTTGCCTGGTACATTGATTCAGGTGCTTCTAGACATTTCACTCATCGTCGGGATTGGTTCATTGAGTACACACCTTTCAAAGATTCTGTTATCTTTGGACGAGGCGAGGGGTATACTGTTGTCGGAAAGGGCAACGCGCAGATTCATTCTGGAGGGAGAAATTTAATATTTCTCGATGTATACTTCATACCCAACATGGAGTTGAACCTTCTTAAGGTTAGTCAGATTATGACACTCTCCTTAGTTGGATATTATTTTCAGCATGCACACATGCGACATTGTTGACAAGGAGACACACACCACAGTTGTTCAGGGCCTTGAGGATCATTGTCTTTATAGGCTCGTTGACTTTGGTGATTCTCAAGAGCACGCTATGGTAGCTAGGGGTACATCCATCAGTAGTCTTTGACATCAGTGTTATGGACACGAACATGCAGTATCTCTCTCAATTAGCTCGCAATGATTTGGTTGGTGGCCTACTTGTGATTCAGACTCAGAATCATGGAGTATGCAAGGCTTGTCAGGTTGGAAAGCAACACTAGACTCCCTTCTCAGATGGTGACTCTTGGCGAGCTTCCAAGGTATTATAGTTGGTTCACACTGATTTATGTGGTCCAATGAATACTTCTTCAGTCACTGGTTGCAGGTATTTCTTATTATTTGTTGATGATTTCAGTAGAAAAATGTGGGTGTATTTTGTTACACCCAAAATGATTTTTTTTGGCATTCGGCTTAAATTGAGCTAAACAATGTAAAAATGCCGTCAAAAGTATGTTTTAGGTCAAAACAAACATGAAGTCTTTGCAGGTTTCTATCAAGGAACCTATGGTTAAAATTCTGAAAATATGAAAATTAGGGTTTTATGCCCCTATTTTTAGGGAAACCCTTAAAAATAGGACCTTCCCGGAAATGATTGAAAATAATTTTGATAGGGCTAATTGACTTCACGATTACACTGATCAAGTCAGAATTATCAAAAGACATGTTTTACTCTGGTGGGTTTATTCCCGTTTTTTAGGAACAAAGTTAGGAGCTCCACAACCATTAATGGTAGATTGGCCAGTACTAGGTGCTGAAAGCTAAACCTCAAAAGCGAAGCCATGGTGGAAAAGGTAAAAAAGATGTTGTTATAGCGAGGGAGTTTCTCAAAACGAAAAAGGCCAAGATTTGGCTAACTCTGGAAGGAGCACATTTTGCTGCCAAGGCAAAACACAGTCTAAAGGTGAAAAAGGCGCCCCTCTTGAAGAAAGGTGCCCTTGGATCTCAGAGGGCAAATCGAACTTTACTCCTTCAAATCATTCATCTCCTTCGTGTTCGTACTGTCTCGACAACGCGATCATCAACAATATCATCCGATTCAGAGATCAAAGGTCAATCATCAATGAAGTATGGAGGATCTTACAACAATGAAGATGTCAGAATTGAGAGTTTCAAGCCAAAAGAGCCCCTGCTGGCCAGGGGCGCCCCTCAGTTCAAGGTACCAGATGAATCCATCAACAATTGCTCTAGACATGATATCTTTCCAGCTTCCTCCCAACTACGTGATCAAACAGACAACAAGTTCACAGGACACGCCAAACGATCACACGCTGAGATCAAGTAGAAAAAGCCAGAATTAAGGAACTGGAAAGACAAGCTAGAAACTGGCTAAGGCATTGCCAAAAGCACCCCTCTTGAAGAAAGGCCTTTCTTCAAGGCATCTAGATTTAGCCAGAATCTTTATTGCCTCCCAGGATGATCTTCTCAGCTATGACTAGTCTCGTCAGTGAAACTATCAGCAAGAACTTCTGACAAATCAATCATTTGATGGAGGAGATCAAAGACAGTCATTTCATAGCAAACAAAACCAGTATAAAAGGCTAAAATCGCCCCTGTTGGCCAGGGGCGCCCTTAAGTTTAAAGGACCTGAACTTGCCATCTTCAACTATGAAGTCAATCATCCTTAGCAAGGCTGAGCTGGCTATCCAACGCCTCATCAAGCAGAACCATCTGATTCAGCTATCAATATAAGCGTCAGATTGGAGCACGAAAGGTCTGAAAAGGTCAAAACAAGGAACAATCAATGAAAATTGACTAAGGCATTGTCAAAAGCGCCCCTCTCAAGGAAAAGGCGCCCTTCTTTCTGGAGGCCTAAACTGAGTTTTCTGAGTTGATCTCTTCTTGACATATTTCATCAGATCAATCCCACCTCAACAACGGAACTGCCAACCATTGCTAGAGATCAGTTGAATAGCCAAAATCAAAGATCAAACGGAGGCACCTCAGCTTGCAAAATGAACAAAAAAGATCAACTCTAAGGATGGACGCCTAAGGGAAGTCAAAGCAATAACGTTGACTTGAGTTAGCAAATTTGGAGGCAAAAAGAGGCCAAACACTCCACAATCAGTGGAAATCACCTTTTTGAACTCCAAATCAGACCTGAATCATGAGTTGGCATCCATACTTGGTGGATCTCAACTCAAATCACCATATATTCTTTCTAGGCGTCCCATTCTTCATTATTCTTTTGCAGGTTGAAGGATAAAACAACAAATAGCTCCCAAGAACACATTTTCAAGATCTGGCAGAGGTTTTGGATGGATCTTCGATATTTCTGAAGATCAGTGGCAGTAAAAGTATTCTTACCCGAGGATTGTTTCCAGAAGCTGATTATAGCAAAGTGGCAGTTTATAACTTCCAATCCACCTTCTGTCTACTTCCTCTATTTCAGTCTATATTTCTTTGTATGTCATAGGAAACGACAAATTACCTCAAATCTGATCAACTGGGTATGATCAGCGCATTTTTCAAGCAAAACCCATCTTCTCAGATTTACCAGAATCAACAAAGTTGCTGCCCCTATTTTTAAGGATCTTTCCGAAAAAGTCTCCAAATCAAAAATCCAAGGAACTGGGTTTGTTCAGCTTCCAACGACGAACAAAACCCACATGCCAGATTTTTCCCAGAAAAATACTTCTCGATAGGTGCTATATTTAAGGATTTCAGAAAAGTGTCAGAACAAGGTGAAGTGGCCAGTCAATCTTTAAGTCTTGCAGAATGTTGTACTCCCAGGTACAATACAAGACCAAGACGGTTTTGTACCATGATTATCTGAAAACAACTGACACGAACTTATGGCAGAAAAATCCAGAAGTCAGTTCTGAGAACCTGGAGTGCATGAACTAGATTACATTGTAGAACATTGAAGAGTCCGACTTATTCCAAGTTGCATCCATTCCTATCACTTTACAAAGCAACGAGCTTGTAACTGCTTGCACAAAGCATTACAACCCTACTACAAGAGACATCCTGTCAGTGGACGGAAAGGTGATTTGCAGCTTAAAGCCGAAGGACATAGAGACGTGTTTTGCAATTCCACCATGCCCTACCAGGAAGGTTGTATCTGTGACAGAATGCGGAAAGGCATTCGAGGCTTCAAAGGACAAGTGTTCACTAATAGTGGCTGAACATTGGTTAAAAGTGAAGAAAATCAGCTTGCCCAAATTGGTTGGGCGAGGAGAATTCAAAGATGAGTACGCAGTGTTAATCACTCTACTCAGCAGAGTCACGGACAAGAAGAGGGAAAATCCTACCAGCTGTGGATGTTCTATATTATCGGCAAAATAATCAGCAGGAAAGAACATTACGACTGGGCCTCTCTGATTAGTGACACGCTCTACCAACAATTTACCAAGTTTCTAGAAGAGCACCGTTTCCACATGTGTTCCTACCTGGTATACTTGATAGCCTTCCAAGGCGAATTCATAACACTAAACATTGTGGGAACATTGGGTGTGCAAAAAGTCCAAGAATACTTTCCTCGCCTTGCGATTACTCTAGCGGAAAGCCACTTCAAGAAGATGAACGACCTTTTCACTATGCACATCGTGTGTGAGCTAGACCATGAGATGCACGTCTGTATTTCACCAGTAGCTAAGGTAGCAATGGTGGACTCGGCGGATTCGTTCATCCAATTCCCCATTTTCACCTACATACGTGTGTATGGCTACAATGGCCACCCCGCCATGATGCCGCGCTACCCTTCAGACAAGGTAGTGTTCATGGAATTCCTGAGACAGTTGGCTGAGGTTCACTCTTACCTACGCCAAAAGAAGAAGTCACCTGCAAACTTTCCTATTCAGATGGGACTCTACAGATGTAAGACTGCAACCAATGCTAGGTTGATAAGCCAGGAAACAGCGAGATTTAATCTCAAGTACCTCATTGATAGTGTTGACGTGTTTTTTATGACGACATCAACACAGAATAAAGTGTCCAACGGTCACTCTATTCCCTCTTGATCAAAGTATTCCGCATGCTAAGATTGCGTGAAAGTTCATGCGTTCAACTCCAAGGTTCCTTTTAGTGCGAATAGACTCAGTTGGTTGATGTGAATATGCTGGTTATTTCAAGGGGACTTACGTGAGTTGCTCATTCAGAAGAAAGGATTCTCAAATTTCAGGAGATTTGTCGATGACGCTCGGGTTCTTAAACTAACCGGATAATGCTGAATGTAAAAGGATATAAGGATTAGAGATGCTACCATCTACTCCTAAAGGGTGGAGGACGAGGATCGGCTTAAACAATCTCCAAACCAGACTTCGCTTCGTCTCCCTTCGGACAACTCTGACAAAGCTGATGCAATCTTCAAAGGATGAATAAGATGTTCAAATTGTGATTCGACATGTGCACTCCGTCACAATGATGCAAATGAACACACGAATCACAACCGAAGTTAGGTACTGATATTCCAGTTGACCACACAAGGCGAACTTACCATCAGCAAGCCCGCTAGTGGTATGGATGAAAGAAGATATGCTCAAACCACGACGCCACACTCCACAATTAACAACCACTTGCATAAAATAAAGTCTATTCTACTCTATCAATCTGAATTGGAAAGACGAAAAGGCCTTGCTAGCTATTCACAATAAAAGATAAAACCACCATGCAATGATAAACCTTTGTATTATGAGAGTTTTCCACAACAACCTCTTACAAAACTTTCAAAGGGAAAGTTTTCTTTCCTTTTCAAATTAAGCTAACTTCTAAGCTATCTCCCTATCTACTCTAACTTCTTGATCTACTCTACTCTCTGATCTGATGTCTACTTCTAATATATTACAAATGAGGGGGGATGCCCCTTTTATAATAGGTCCAATTCAGTGGATGGTTCAGATCTGATTACAATAAAGGGCTCAGATCGAGCCACATATGCCCTAATTAGGGTTTTTGCCCTAAAAACCGCCACAGAGAGGAGTGGGGCAATGAATGCACAGAATATTCTCCACTCCTCTGCAGGAACCATTATCTGCAATTAATGCCCACCTTCTTCCTCTAGAAGATTCTCGTCCAGAAACGCGTTCCCACTGTCTGTCTGCCAATTTTGTTGCGTTAGGAGGAGAGGCGAGTACGTGGTTGATATGAAAGTGATGAGCAAAGAATTCCTCCTGTTCGGCCTTCCTGTTGCTTTGACTCCAGGACGCACTTCTTCCTTGCAACTTTCATATTTCTTTAGCCCATTGCCTTGGGCGCATTTGCCTCTTTTGCATCACGTTCTTAGTGCCTTAGACAAATCTTCACTTTCGTTTCCAAAGTTGCGACGTCGTCTAGCTTCATCAAGTCCTCATGCCTTGGCTTCAACGTTCATCCTGCAAAACAAAAGAAGAGTATTAGAACACTTTATAATCTAAATTCACTTTACTTACCTTATTTCCATGTTCTGACCGCTTGATCCCTGAATCTTGATAGAATTCATCCCTTTTCTAGCAAACTTTCATCATGGGCGTATCCACCACCTTGCCTGGAGTTTGTGCCTTAGAAGATATTTCATCTTGGGGGGGGCATTTGAACGCTTGATGTTCGAGCTTCAGTTCATTTTCAAATTCCTTCATGCCTTAGACAAATTTCTTCCCTGTGAGTGTATTTGACCCCTTGTTGCTTTATTTTCCCTTAGACAATTTTACCTGCTTTATGAATTTCATCCACTGTAATCCAGGCGCTCACTTTGACATCACAAGCCAAAGCACTTTTTTGTAGATCGTATTTGCCTTAGAGATTTTATTTTTTATTTCACCTAGGAAATCCATTAAACGAGTGCCGGGCAAAAATATCTGTTGAAAAATCTTGAGCGAGGTGGGGAACAATTTTAAATCATCTCCCAGTGGAAAATGTTCAATACCCAGAAGAAATTTCCCCTCAAAAATCATCGTTTCCATGTGTACCCAGACGAAGGGGTAAGTTTAATTTTTTATTATTTTGAAAATAATAAAATTGCTAAGGCTCACCCGTTTTTTTACTCTGGAGGAATTCCACGCCTGTAATCTCCATTTTTCCTGCCTTAGTATTTTCATGCTTCCCTGAAGAAATTCCCTCCTGCATCTGGGAGCATATCACCTTGCACTTAGAGATTTTATACCACCTCCTCCAGGCGTATTTTCTAATTTCCCCTTAGAAAATGCCTTAGAAAATTTATTTTAAATATCACATCCTTGGGCACACTTCATAACACATATCTTTACCTTCGTTTCCCAAGCAATTTCACGCCTTAAAATTTTGCCTTACACTTAGCAACTTTTCTCAAGTCCCAACTTCCTTGGAGCGTATTTGAAGTCTTCTACTTCCATTTTCTAACTTAGAAATTCCTTCAACATTTCCTTCTCTCTAGGCGTATTCCCTTCAGTGGCATTTTATTTTAATGCCATAGACAAATTCCTAAGTCTTATATCTCCTCCTTACCTTGGGCACATATGACTCCTTGAACTCTCATTTTCAATGCCTTAGAGATTTCTCAACTTGTCATTTCCTCCTTATTTCTTACTAAGGGCGCATTTGGAAGGTCTAGCTTCCATTTTGTGATACTTAGAAATATTCCAAGTTACATCACCCTACTGGGCGCATTTGCCACCTTGTGCTTCTATTTTCCTTTACTTAGAAAATTCTCAATTCAGCTTCACTTGCTGGGCGCATTTACCACCTTGTGCTTTCATTATTGTGACTTAGAATACTTTTTGAGTGGCCTTGCTTGAGGGCGCATTTGATGTCTTCTACTTTTATTTCCCCACGCCTTTGACATCTCCTTCTATCATCTTCCTTGGATGCATATGGAAGGGGTGTCCACCTTCACTTTTCTCCACTTAAACTTATTTACCTCATACTCCTTCTAAGGGCACATTTAGGGGGCGCTACTTCTATTTTCATGCCTTAGAAATTATTTCAACCAGCAAGCTACCTTGGGCGCATTTTGAAGGGGGAACTTTTATTTTGACACTTAGAAATTTTCTAAACTCCCCCACCTCAAGCCAAGGGCGCATTTTATGGGTGAAGCTTCTATTTCTCCAACACTTAAAAAAACTTTTTCAACTTTCATCCCCTTCATGGGCGCATTTGAGGGGGTGTGCTCTCACTTTAGACAAATTTTGAAGACCCTCAAACCCCTTTGCTTTTCCTTGGGCGCATTTTGACCCCTATGCTTCCATTTTTTACCTTAGAATATTTTCAGGTCATCAGTCTTGAGGTGGGCGCATTTTAGCTAGGAAGCTTTTATTTCTCTTCACTTAGAAAATTTTCAAGCCTTCAGCATTTCCTTGAGGGCGCATTTGAGGAGGCATACTTTCATTTTTGACTTAGAATATTTTTGAAGTGTCTTCAACAACTTGAGGGCGCATTTTCACTAGCATGCTTCCATTTTGTTGCCTTAGGAAATTTTCAAGGCTTTCATTAATATCCTAAGGTGAGGGCGCATTTGAGAGGGTATGCTCTCATTTTCTCACACTTAGTAAATTTTTCATGCCTTTGTCTGCCCTCGATCTCACATTCTATTTTGAGCAAGTCTTTGATTTCCTTGACTTCCTCAATTCCGTTTTGCCTGAAAATTTCACCATATGATACTCTCTGCCTTGTGAACCCGTTTTGCCAGTTATCTGCCCTGACCTGCTATTTATAGTAAGTTCTTGACTTTCTGACTTTAGTAGCTCCGTTTGGCACGAAAATTTCACCATCTGATCTTCTTCGCCTTGTGAACCCGTTTCGCCAGTCCTCTGCCCTGACCTGCTATTTATAGCCACCTGCTATTTATAGTAAGTTCTTGACTTTCTGACTTCAGTAGCTCCGTTTGGCACGAACATTTCACCATATGATCTTCTTCACCTTGTGAACCTGTTTTGCCAGTCCTCTGCCCTGACCTGCTATTTATAGCCACCTGCTATTTATAGTAAGTTCTTGACTTTCTAACTTCAGTAGCTCCGTTTGGCACGAACATTTCACCATCTGATCTTGAGAACTTGAGTGTCGCTCCGATGCCAACCTCGGGTGCAGACCTGCTATTTATAGCCGTGCCTTGACTTACTAAAAATAGTAAGTCCTCCGATTCTGCTCAAATTTTGCCAGCAAGTGCCTTTAAGCGTGCTGATGTTGGTGAGGTGCTTCGTTTTGACAATTTCTGGATTTCACCCCCTATAAAAGTGGAAACCCTAATTTGACCTGCATGTACCCCGAACGGTGTCTGTTTGACTTCGTTCCCTCTGCATGTCGTTCTGCTTGCTGAACTGAAGTGGTGGGTAGCTGCTGGGATGACACTGCTATTTATAGTAAGTGTCCGGAAAGTGGTCAATCGGATGTCGGATGAGTTTGCATGTCATATTACCTATGGGATCTCAAGAAACCCAGAAAAACCCAGAAAACTGGTCTGCATGCATGCACTGGCTAAAAATAGTAAGTCCCTGAAAACTGATCCGTTCTGCTTGCATGTCACATCATTGCGAACGTCTCGCAAAACCCACATGGAATATCCGGACATGCACTGAAAATCTCTGCATGCAAATCCTAAAAATAGCCTCTGAAGGCTGAACTCTGAAAGTCACCATCTCGGTTTGCATGTTACACCATCGTGAAGGTCTAGAAAAACCCAGATCAATTCTCCTGTCATTTATTGGAGAATTGTATGTTGAAGCCCTGAAAATAGCTCGTGAAGCCAGAATTGCTAAAAATAGCCAGTTGTCTGAATCAGCTCAAATTTCATGCGTAGGCCCTTGGAAGCTGCCTAAATGTGTTGAAGTAGTTAGAATCCCGAAATCCTGATGAAAAGCTCACAGATTGAATACTTGCTAAAAATAGTAAGTCGTCAGAACATGATAAAAAATTCAGCGGGAGCCTCCTGGAAGCAATGTTAAGCTTAGCTGCCAATTTACCAATCTTGATTTAATCTTAATCCAGCCTAAAAACCCTAACTTCACAGATTCCCTTCAGACTCGGCCAAAATTTCTAATTAGGTCAAATACAGATACATCCCCAGAAGAACAGAGAAATCAGAGAGAGAGAGAGACAAAAAACAAAAGCCAAAAGACCAAAATGGAGCAAAAATTGGGGGTCCCCATTTGAATGGGGCGATGTGTGAAAAAGGTCACAACAGATAGGAGGTCATTATATGATCCAAGAGGACTCTTTGCAGCACATCTCGAGCAAAGATCATCACATGAATCTTCCATAGAGGATTTTTGGGTCAACTGCGAAGATGAGTTCGAAGTAAGAAGAAGAAACTACAGCAGATTCAAGCTCTCACAGATTGCAGATTTCATGTCAGAAGACATCGAGGGCTTATTTGATGACGAAGAAGAAGTCATTCTTCCTTCCTTCTTCACGGATCAAGTAAATGGACAACCACTCGGCAAAGTAGATTGGTATGTGAAAGAGAGTACATCTATCAAGGAAAGAACTGGTAGAGTAATCTGACATAGTCAACTCTACCTTAACAGTAAAAGGACAAGGAAGGTAGTACTTCCCCGATCAGAGCCGCCAACGGTTCAGTCTCCACTACCTTCCTCGTCTAGGAAGAAACCCAGACAAAAGAAGATGAGCATTCTTCTAGAAGGAATGCGAATGTCAGGGAGCACATGGGGAAGAAGAGGAATTGCTGGTACAAGCCAGCAAGAGATACAGGTGGAGACAACCACCAATTTACTTGAAACAGTTGAGAACGCTGCAGCTACACCAGAGCCAGTGATTGAAATAATCGTTGCAGAGATGGAATCAATTGTAGAAGAAGTTGCAGCAGAAGTAGTGCCTGTGATAGAAACAGAGCCACCAGCTTCACCACCATCACAGAGGTCGCAAAGTCCCATTGATTTGGACTCGCCACCACGAGGCATTGCCACGACACAGTCTTGTTCTTCCAGCATTCAGGGGGCCTACGTTCATCCTTACAGCGAGGCTAGCCGAGACTCTATTTGGTTAGAAAGCTCACTCGGAAGGAAGAGGGAAAGACCTTCTTATCAGCTTGACTTCATAGAATTCCACCATGTCCCCCAAGACATACCGGCAAAGAAGTTGAAGAAGCAGACACATGTAGAGAGGAACGCAGAGAACGAGGTTGTCATAGAGACTGCTACCCCGCTTGAGGATAAAGACATACACAATGTAAGGGATGAAGATTTCATGCTTTCAAAGGTGAACCTTGGACAGACTACTCGATAGGTGGAGGCAGACCTTCTCGGAATCGCCTCAGCGAGCGTCAAGGAAAGAATGACAAAGGATGGACAAGACAAAGCAGCCTTGAAGGCTGAAAATCGTCAACTAAGACTGTACATTTCTAGCTTGATGCACGACACTCCCAACTCCTCGGCCTTGCCTCAAGGACTATTGGATCTCCCAGCTGAAAGAAACCATCATCAGTTGATCACATACGGCAAACACTTGAGACACCAAGTGGATGAGTTTGTTGTCAAAGGACGGTGTGTATTAGCAGAAGCATACCAGCTGAGAGATAGAGCACATGGACTCCGATCAGAGATCCAACAATCAGATTTGAAGGCAGCTCAAGAGAGGCCGAGAGAGGAAGCGACAGTTGCTGATCTACAACACGCATACCAGTCAGTTACAACCACTGAGAACAAACGCCATCTCTTTGAGTGGAAAGGACAATTGGCATACAAGGTGAGAGCCTACAATGCCAATTCAGTGGAGTTGATTGAGTATAGACGCTTTGTCGCTAATATTATCAACTTTGCAAGAACGTTGCTAATATCCTGCACTGAGTTAGAATATCAGTGAGGAGGGGAATACGTTGAGCTTGAAACGGTACAAAGAGGGTTTCAAGACGTCATCCGTGGTTCATTCCTTGAAGATCCCAATGGTTGCAAATTAGCCAAAATTGCAGCCATGTCTATCCAGTTGGATGAAGCAGCTGCCCAATGCATAAACTATCAGCACCAACTTGTGACAGGTGAAGAAATGCTTAGATGCCACACAGTCATCTTGAGAAGCATTAATTGCCCGAGGCCGAAGAGGTCAATGACTGGATTGAGACTTTGTTGACCAGTGGTGAAGAGGTGTAAAGCACCAAGGAAGGACGTCCTACCCTCCAAATAGCAATAAATACGACTGGAGTCAACTTGATGCCTCTTTCCAAGTTGACTCCAGATCTCCACAAATCATGCATGTCAGATCCCACTGATCTAGGATGTCTAATTGACTCCCACGATTTATGGATCTCAGATCTCCTTAAAAGGTGGATGTCTATTTGGAGACACATTTGCAATTATAGTTCACTTTTAGTTAGGTGTCAGTCAACTGAGGTAGACTCCCAGTTTGACTCTTGTTTAGTATCAGTTAATTGAAGTAGATTTCCAGTTAACTGCTTGCTCACCTACTTTTAGACATACGAATAAATCTTGCTGATTGGCAAGAACTGATTGTTAACTCAAGGAGATAATAGGGTTGCCTACTCCTTTGAGTTTCTATAAATAAGAGCCTTGGGCTCATTATTTGTTTAACCTTTATTTGCTAAGAAAAATTGCTGCGCCATTGTTGCCAGAGTTAGCTTGTTCATATCTATTCACTCTTGGATGAGAGTTCGTTGGTTGATCGTAATTGTGCATGATTTTGTGCCTTTGCTGTCCCAACCTTTGTAATTCTTTGGAGAAGCTTGAAGAAATAAATCAGATGGCGCATGCTTGCTTGATCTAAATATTTGAGTTCTTTTAAGGTCTTGTTTTCAAATAGTGTATTGTTTCAATCTCCTCCTCGGACAGGTGTTCACCTGCTTGGATATTTTGTTATCGATCATTATCGTATGATGTTTAATGATTTGTCTTTCAGCCTACACTTTGGACAGGTGTCGTCACCTCCTCAGGAATCCTGCTAGTCAGGTCATCGTACCTTGTTGTTTCCAGTGAGCTGTTTCCAAGCCTATACCTCAGATAGGGGTTCCTCCTCCTTGGCAAGTCTCAGATCCAGTTTACCGTAAAAGAGTGTTTACTTGTGTCAAACCTTATCTGGGCATATATTCGAGAGTTCAGAGCCTCGGCCATATTCTACAGAGACGGTGGATTCAAGTGATCCAACCCATCCATTTCACTCCTACGCCCTCATGCTCTGTTTATCTTGAGGTAGGATAGTCTAGAAGCTAGTTAGTCGTAGTTAAGATCTGTAGAAACCAGAGAAAAGCTTAGCTATGGCGCATTGTGTTTATGCACCCTTTTGTCTTGCCGTTGAGTAAAAAGATAGGAACCTTAGTACACTTTTTTACATAGAAAATCAGCAAAAAGAGATCTTCCTCTCTATAATCCGAAGAGCATGTACTAACACACTTGCAATAGTTGTCTGTTTCCAATAAGCACTCCAGAGGTGCTAATTGAAATGCCAACATAGTTTTTGAAAAACAAATCAGATGTGTTTGGTATATTTCAGCAGTATAAGGCCTTAGTTGAAAAAGAGTCTAGTTCTCCTATAGTCACTCTTAGGTCTGATAATGTGGGTGAATTTTGTTCTTTTGATTTCTCCACTTTCTGTGCTGCACATGGCATTAAGCGCCAACTAACCACACCATACACCCCACAACAGAATGGTGTTGTTAAATGTAGGGACCACACCATCACTGAAATGGCTTGTTCTATGCTGGAGCATAGACATGTTCCTAAGAAATACTGGGCTGAAGCGGTTTATATTGCAGTTTATCTTCTGAATCGATTTCCAACTCATGCGCTTAAGAAGATGACTCCTAAAGAGGCTTGGTCTGGACGCAAGCCTAAAATCAGCCACTTGATAGTTTTTGGCTCTACTAATGTTTGGATTCCGGATGCCAAGTGCACTAAGTTGGATTCCAAAAGCCAGAAACTCATTTTCATTGGTTACAGTGAAAATCATAAAGCATACAGGCTGATTGATGTCAAGATAGATCGTCTCATCTTTAGTCGTGATGTTGTGGTTGATGAAACTACTGGGGCTTTCTTTCTGTCTTCTACTTTTGTGTATCATGAGGAACAACCTCCAAATACTTTTGAATTGGGTGTTTGTCTTCTCCCGAGTACACTTGATGGAGGAATTTTGTAGTTGAGCAGCCACCTCAGCAGAATGTTCCACCACCCACCCCTCCTCAAGACAATCTGGATGCTGATCCAGCTGATTTTGTAGCAGCCACACTTGGTGATGTTGTTCCACCTGTTTCAGATATTGGTACTTCTACTCTTCGGCATAAATGGTATGCTAAAACGATTAGTTATATTCATAATGATGAATTGATCGAGGGTAGAACTACTCGAAAAAAGAGCAAGCAACAAAATGTTGTTAAATTTGCTCTCATGGCTAGTCTGCACAACATCTTTGAGCGTCGATCATATTTAGGGGCTAAAGGCATACCTGAGTGGGAATAGGCTATGGAAGCTGAACATTGTAGCCTTCTGAAGAATAACACTTGGGTCCTTTCGATCTTCCACCTGGGAAGAAACCCATTGACTGCAAATGGGTGTATAAAGTTAAGTATAAGGCTGACAGAACCCTTGACAAATACAAGGCTTGATTAGTAGCAAAAGGGTTCTCACAGATAGAGGGCATTGATTATGAGGAGACTTTTGCTCCTACAGCTAAAATGAGTACTATTTGGCTTGTTCTCGCTACAACAGTCCAATTTGGTTGGAAAGTCCATCAAATGGACATCAAGAGTGCGTTTCTCAATGGTGATCTACAGGAAGAAGTCTATATGACGTAGCCTCTCGGTTTCAAGGTTCTTGGTAAAGAACATCAAATTTGCAAACTTGTGAAAGCACTCTATGGCCTTAAACAAGCTCCACGGGCATGGTACATGAAAAATGATAAGTACCTTATTGATCATGGTTTTTAGAGAAACCCTTATGACTCCAATTTGTATGTCAAACGGTCTGGTGATGATATTCTTGTGCTTGTTGTCTATGTTGATGACCTTATCATTACTAGCAGCTCAAAACATTTGATTGAGGAGATAAAACACAATCTCAATCAATCATTTGACATGACAAATTTGGGACTTCTTCATTACTGTCTCGGTGTTGAGGTTTAGCAGACAACTGACAACATCTTCATTTCTCAGTCTAAGTATGCTCGTAGTTTGCTTGATAAGTTCAAGACGAGTGACTGCAAACCTGCATCAACAAGTAGGTAGCCTCATTTATCTCATTGCTACTAGACCTAATCTTAGTTTTGCAGTGAGCTACATTTCTTGCTTGATGATAGCCCCTAATGCTAAACATTGGGTTGCAACAAAGCGTGTGCTGAGATATGTGAAAGGCACTTTCGATTTTGGCATTCTGTATGGAAGGTGCAAAGATCCTAAGCTGATTGGTTATATAAACTTAGATTGGGCATGTTTTGTTGATGACAGAAAGTCTACTTCAGGGTATGTATTCAATTTGGGTACAGGTGCAGTTACGTGGACCAGGAAGAAGCAGCAAGCAGTGGCTCTTTCCTCGATTGAAGCTGAATATTGGGGAACTGTTAAGGCAGCTTGTGAGGCGGGTTGGCTTCGAAAGGTGCTTTCGGACATGCAAATGTCTCAAGCAGGGCCTTCCCCCTTGTACTGTGACAATCAAGGAGTGCTGAAACTCGCCAAGAATCCAGTCTTCCATGAAAGGACAAAGCATGTTGCAGTTCACTGTCATTTCATCCACCAGCTTGTCGAAGATGGATTAGTGGTTTTTTTTAATATGTTCCAAAAGAGGATCAGATTGCAGATATTCTCACCAAGTCCCTGAGTCCAGATAAGTTTGTAAAATTCTGGGGGCATCTTGGTGTAGTTGATAGATTGAGCATTAAGGGAGGGTATTAAAATTATATTTAGTAATTATTTAATTAATGCTCAATCACTTGTAACGTATGTAATGACTGTATTTTAGGTGTCGTTAGATTTGTTTCCGTTTTTTGTTTCTCTGATGTTTCTATTTTGGATTATGGAAACATCCTCTTTGTATTCTATAAATGAAGCATTCGCTTCTTGTCAATGTATCGAATATTTGAAATCTCAATCTGTTTTCATTTTGTTATAAGAGATGTACACAATACACATGGAGACACTCAAATAATGTTGAATCTGCACATTAGATTTGTTCTTTTGGGATTACAATATCATATTATAGACTTGGAATGAGACCAAAATTGTTACAATTTAAAAATGTCTTTACCCTTTGGTGGAAATTGAAATCCTACTAGTTTGCAATGGTTTTTCTCTTGTTCTTACTTTGCAACCTGTTTTCCCATCATACTACAAATGGAAATCTGCGAAATATATATCATTCAATGCATTTGAGCTGCCTCAGCAGAAGAATCATGGGCACCCGCAATTGTAGAGGTGGCCCATACTTACTTGCATCACTATCGCATGGCCTTGTACTTGAAAGCATGTGGAAATCATTCTTTGGTTGTGTTCATCCTTGAGCTCTTTGATGACCTTTCAAGTTGTGCTTGAGGATAAATAACATTGCAATTGATTTCTTGTGAAAACTTAGTGGAGTGGACATAACCATTGTGGAGTACAATGCGAGACAAGGCCCATGAAATTTGTTATATGAACAACTAGGATTGGAGCAAAGATCCTTGGGAGCTGCAAATTCACCTACCTCATTAACGGCGACATGGTTGCCCCCCTCCTCCATTACTGAAAGTGCATTTGAATCCACACCCTTAAGATTAAACAATGTTTTTTGGGCAGGAAAATTTGATTGGGTAGTTGCAAGGTAGTGTTTGACCTTTTCACATATCACCCCATTCAAGATGGGGACCCCCTAATTTTTGCTCCATTCTGGTCTTTTGGCTTGGGTTCTCTCTCTCTCTCTCTCTTTGGTCTTTTTGTCCTTCCAGGGACGTCCCGTCGTTTGACCTAGGTTGAAATGTTGTCTAAGTCTGTAAAATTAGGGTTTTTTAGGCTTGTTTAAGGTCAAATAAGGTTATCAAAGTGAAGTCCAAGCACAACAGTACAATCAGAAGGCTCAAGGTAGGATCCCACTGAATTTTCACTGAAATCTGACAACTTACCCAATTTGAGGTCTTTTCCTCAGGATTTTGGGATTCTGACTACTTCAGCACATCCAGGTAACTTCAAGGTGCCTGCACGTAAAATTTGAATAGATTATGACAACTTGCTATTTTTAACAGTTCCGGCTTTAGGAGCCATTTTCAAGGTTTGCACGTATGCTTTCCAAATGCATGTCTGGGGAATGTATCTGGGTTTTTCAAAACCTTTGTGATGATATAACATGCAAGTTGAGATGAGGACTTTCAACAGTTCAGCCTTCAAAGGCTATTTTTAGGGTTTGCATGCGAAGTTTTTCAGCGCATGTTTGGATATTCCTTGTGGGTTTTACGAGAGCTTTGCATAGATGTGACATGCAAGCGGAGTAGATCATTTTTCAGGGACTTACTAATTTTAGTTAGTGCCCGCATGTGGACCAATTTTCTGGGTTTTTTTGGGTTTTTTGAGATCCCACGAGCATTGTAACATGCAAACTCATCCGACAGTCGGTTGGTCATTTTCCGAGCATTTACTATTTTTAGTAGGTACATTCTGAGCAGCTCCCCGCACTTCAATTTCACGGGCAAAACAATATGCAACAAGAACCAAGTCAGGCAAAGTTGTTCGAAGCGCATGGAAGTCAGGATTAGGGTTTCCACCTTTATGCCTAAAAATAGGGGGAATGAAACACAAAAGTTTTCAAAACAAAGTACACCATCATGATCAGCATCTTTCAGGTTGCTTACTGGCAAAATTTGAGCACAATCCGAGTACTTACTATTTTTAGTAAGTCACTTCATGGCTAAAAATAGCACGTCTGTGCCGAGGGTAGGTGTGAACAGGACACTTAAAACATTAAGATCAAGTGGAGGAAATTTCAGGTCAAACAAAGCTGCAGAGGTCAATCAATTTTAGGGTTTGCTAAAAATAGCATGAGGGCTAAAAATAGCAGACAAGTATGGACAACAGGTATAAACAAGGTAGCAAGGTCACAAGAGGCCTAGTCATGCCAGCTCCAGTTCAGAACAGGTGAAAATGCATGGAAAGGCACACTTCTCCAAATTTACTAAAAATAGAGTGGTGAGAGATGGCTGAAAGGCGTTGAAAATTTCTAAGTGCAAACTGGAAGGAGGATATTAAAATACGCCCAAGAGTGGAGGAGGCTTGATGAAATCTGCTAAGTATTGGAAATTTCCCCTCATACCTCCTGGTGTGCCCAACTTATAAGTCAATGGAGAAGGCCTTGAAATTTGCTAAGTGTTGAAAATTCCTTCACACTACCCCATATGTGCCCAAGGCAGTGAAGATTTCCTTCACACCCCTCTAAATGCGCCCATGAGAAAGGTCGAGTAGGTGACATGGCAAAAATATTCTAAGGCGTGAGATTTCCCTCACACACCCTCAAATACGCCCTCATATGGAAGTAGCATGTGTCATATGCGCCCAAGGTTGAAAATGGAAGTTGACTAGGGGAAATGCGCTCTCAAGTATTGAAATTCCCCCTCATAGGGTGAAATGCGCTCAAAGGTTCCCCTAGCACACATGAAATGCGCCTAAGGCGTGGGAATTTCCCTCATCACATGCTAAATGTGCCCCAAAGTTCCTTCACCACTGGTGAAATGCACCCAAGGTGGCTACAAGGAAGGCGTGGGTCAAAAGTTTCTAAGTATGGGAGATTTTCTCCTCATACCCTCAAATGCGCCCAAGGCAAGAAGCTTAGTGAAATGCGCCTAAGGTTGAACAAACTCCTCCCCACCATGTCAAATGCGCCCAAAGGAGTTGGGACTTAAAGGAGAAAATTGCTAAGTGTAAGACAAGATTGCTAAGGCGTGGAAAGGCAAAGGGGTGAAAATGGAAGTTGATACATGAAAATGCGACCCTCATGGGTAAGTTAATTAAATTTTAAAAAAATAAAATTCTCTAAGGCATTACAAGGTGAGATTAAAATACGCCTAAAGGAGGTGATGTCAAAATTTCCAAGTGCTAGGGGATATACGCCTAGGAACAGAAGGGAAATTCTTCAGAAAATCAAGGAAAATGCCAAGGCAGGAAAAATGAAGACTGTAGGTGTGGAATGCGTCCAGAATGAAAATGAATAAACCTTAGCAAATTTTATTATTTTTCAAAAATAATAAAAGGTAGACGTACCCCTTTGTTCGGATACACATGAAAACAATGAGTTTGGAAGGGAAATTTTTTTTGGGTATTGGACATTTCCCACTGGGCGATGATTTAAACTTGTTCCACATCTCGCTCATGTAGTTTTGACAGAGATTTTTGCCCGGTGCCTGTTTTAGTGAATTTCCTAGGCGAAATTAAAATTTCTCTAAGGCAAATGAGATGAATGTTTTTACAAAATGCTTTGGCCCACAAATTGAGCTGGATGATTGGAATAATTTTGCCAGAGCAGACGTGAAATCAAATTCCTTGGCCAGTTGAAATGAAATTGTTTATGAAGCATACTTGATTTAATATTTTAAAATGCAAACATGATGAATCAAGCCTGTGCAGGGGTGATGAATTTTCAAAGTTTTAGAAGTCAAATATTCCGATGCTTTGAATGACAAGTGTTGCGACTGGCAGAGGAGGGAAAACGAAAATTCAAAAGTTTGCTAAGATTAGCCTCTTCCAGAATTCGACCTGGCTATAAGAATTCAAATTCTTTTCATATTCCTCACCGGTTGCTAAATGCAAAATATTCTCAAAGGCTGAAAGTACGAATTTGAGAAGAGGAGTTTGAGTTGCTGAATGCAAAATATTCTCGAAGGTTGAAAGCACGAATTTTAGAGGAAGAGTGAAGTTGCTGAAAAGTGTGACTTGAGAGGAAAAGTTTCAAGTTGCTGAAATTTCCAAGTGGCTGCGAGCAAATCTTTCTAAGTGTTGGACGTTGTGTTGCTACAAGTTAAAAAACTTCTAAGCGTTGAAGTGATAAAGGCGTTGAGGTTTGTAGTTGGAAATGTCGAAGTGTTGCAGTCTTTTTATTTTCGAAAATCTGCTGGCACTCTCAAAATGTTATTGTTTTATAAATCTTATTTTCTAATGACTGCCTTTTATTTTTGCAGAATGGCTGAAACAAGCAAAAGAGCTGCAGGAAGAGGAAATCATGCTGAGTCCAGCAGAGCGAGCACATCAAGGCAGGCTGTAATAAAGAAGTTGAGCAAATCCTTCTTGCCAGAGTCAAAGTTTTCTTCAAAATTGGGCAAGTTAAGTGACACAAATCTTGGCTCATTCAACTTGGAGACTTTTAGAAGGCAAGTAATGGGAACTGGAGGTCATCATCCATTAGTCACTTCGCACAACATTGTCAGAAGTGGACTTTATGCAGTTGCTGGTTTTCCACCAGCAATCTGGTGCCCAGAACTGATTATGGAGTGTGCAAATTGCTACAACACGGAGCAGAGGACTATCATTTCACTGGATGGCAAGCTGTTGGCCAATCTTATGCATGAAGCAATTGGGGAGGCATTTGGAATCCCAACTCATGAAAAGATGATTTACAAAACGAGGGAGAGGGCTGAAAGAATGTACTCATCCAGATTTGATCGATGTGTTGACTTATAAATTCTAGGTGGATGAACAAGCCTAAGCCGACTCACACAAAGCTGCCAAAGCAGATAATTTCAGAAGACTCGAGGCAGGAATTTTGTGACTTAATCATGATGCTGAGCAGAGTTGGAGGGTGCCTCCAAGTGTTCATCTTTGAACCTTGGATGATATATTGAACTTTGGATGTTCTACTATATCAACTTTGTGTTGGAAGGCAAAGAGCACGTGGACTGGGCATTGATGATCAGTGATAATCTACATGAGCAGCTCAGAAGTCTAAGGAGAACGAGAACATTTTACATGAGCTCCTATATTGTCTACATGCTGGCCCGGATGACAAAATATAGGGGGATATCATACAAGGAGCCAATTGGGTGTGGTTCTCAGCAGTTTAAAATTCATGAAGCTTGTCTGCAGTTACACTTGACAAGCACCTCCAATTACAAGAGGGTCAATGACGCCTTCACCATGCATATGACGAGGACCTTGCAGCAAAGGACTCATCACAGAATATCCAAAGAGGCACAAGAGTTGATTGAAAAGTTCGGATGTTGGTTTATCCAGTTTCCGAAGTTTACTTACATCAGGCTGCAAGGGTTTTCCTCTTACCCATATAGATTGCCCCGGTATCCCACGAACAGGATTGTGATGCTGGAAATATCTAGGCAACTCACTGCCTATGATAAGATTCAAAAGAAGAAGAAGAAGGGTGGACTTGGATTCCCTATCACCATGGGGAATTCAGATGAAATTTGTCCATCACTACAAGCAGCTAGGGAGGCAGAGAATGAGCTCCAGTTCTTCCACCTCTCCTACCATACCAGCAGACAACACTATGATCCCCACAGGAATACCAAATGGATATTGTTTGAGGAATTTAGGCATTAGGCACAGATTGAGGACTTCTGGGCGAGTGCACTGGATGAGGCCGAAGTCAGGAAGAGGATGTTTTTGCGGATACCATTGGAGATGATTAGGGAATGCGAGATTGTCCCAATGCCAGACCAGATTGAGGAGGATATAAATGTGATACAGGGTGATTATGAAACAGTGAGGGATACACCACTCCCACTCGCAGATTGGTCAGAGCCAAAGATTACAGACTTGGATACACTTTGCAGCCCAGTCTTGACTTTCACACGGAGTTGGGTGGAGAGGCATGTAAACCGACTTAAGGGCAGATCAATTCCTCTTACTTACAATTTGATGGGAGATCACAGATCACTGGCTGCTAGGTAGAGAAGGCAGGTTGCTCAAGCTCTAGAGCCACAAGGAAAAGAACTAGTCCAGCCTGAACCTCAAAGAATTGAAGAGTCCACACATACACCATCACAAGCACATTCTCCGAGTATGCAGAAAGTTTGACTGTTTGCTGATCAAAGAGAAAAATTGAATGAAGAACAGGTATTGCGAGAGGCAAGTGAGCCACCTCGTAGAGAATCAGTGGGCCAAAGCATCAACATGCCTAGAGAGGAAAATCAGCAGGGGACAGAGGAAGGAACGACCACTGATACTCAATTTCAGCATGAGATTGAGGCGGCTCTTGAGGATGATGCTACTTGAGATCAGGAGGCCCAGAGCTCAGGAGATACCGAGCCTTTAGAGATTGATGAGCCTCATCAGCACGAAGGCATAGAAGAAGTTCATGAGGTAGAGGCCAAAGTTGAGCAGCCTTTCGTTATTTTCGACTTACGGCAGGAGGTGCCAAAATGGCTAAGGGACAGGATGAGACATGATCCTGTTGATGAGACTGATCCAACAACTGAGATGGAGGAATTGTTGAGTAGGATCAGTGCACCTCCAACGAAGAAGAAGGCTAGAAAGTTCTCTAAAATTTCAACAGATGAGGATGGCTCTCGGACGTTGCACGTGGCTGTGCCTAGGATAGAATGTGATCGAGATGAGGTTGTTCCGGAGAATTATGTGATCACTACTATGGAACTTGGCCGCCCTACTGGAGCACAGGTGGTTGAGGAGTGCGATAATTCATATCAGGCACTCAAGGACAGATTGCTCCGTATCGAGGGCAAGTAAAAAAGATTGAAGGTAGAGCACAAAACATTGATTTTCTATGTACAACACTTGTCCTGTCCTTGTGGGCAAGAAAATCTGGCAATTGAACTCCCAGCCGAATTTCCTATAGAGTCAATCAGTGGTCTAGAGGATTTGAAAAGAATGGCACAAGAGGCAGATAAGTGGGTTGCCAATGTTCATGTTGAGACAAAAAAGTTTATGGGGGATCTTGTGCATGCCTATCGATAGGCCTCTGATATTATGGCAAGGATGGAGGCAGTTAATTAGGCTTGGGGTGAGGCTCGTATCTATCAGACAAGAGTTGTTCTTCGCCTAGGAGCTTTGATGCACACACCTCCACAAACTTTGGTTGAGGGAGGCGTGATTCAGGAAGGTGATAGATACGACTTCGCCGGCTGGTACTCTTCAGTGGTCACGGGCCGAGGATTCTATGATGCATCACAGGCAGATTCGGTCAGGGTTAGAAAGGCCATGACAAATATTTTTGATGGAGTCGTCAATACGCTAGAGGCTATCTTTGCCAGGAGGCTGACTTCTGAGGAGGTGACTGCAGATGGTTTGAAGAGTAGATTGGCACCATTCTTTTTTGAGGTGAAGGCCTTTGTCCAGGATGATTTCGAGAACACCTCCACCTTCTCCAACATTATTCAGAATACCCAGGATGCTCTAGTTGCCTGGAAGAAATCTTGTGCCCGGTAGGGGCAAACAGTTACAATGTTGGAATTTCAGTTGGATCATATCCCTCCCATTTTAGATCAGGAAGTTGAGGTTGTGTTGACCAGGTTCATTGATTTTGCAGCCAGGGAAAAGGAGAAAGGAAACGCCCTTCTGGATGATGATCTTCTGGAAGGGGATGATGTGCATTGATTGCTGGTAGTGGTTCTTGTAGAGGAGTGGAGAATCTCCGGTGCATTCATTGCCCCACTCCTCTCAGTGGCAGTTTTTAGGGTAGAAACCCTAATCAGGGCATATGTGGCTCAATCTGAGCCCTTCATTGTATTCGAATCTAAGCCGTCCATTGGACTGGGCTTGATATAAAAGGGGCATCCCCCCTCATTTGTAATTTATTAGAGTTAGACAAAAATCAGAGATAGAGTTGAGCTAGAGAGTAGAGAAGGCATTTAGTGAATAGTTAGAAGTTAGCTTAGATTGAAGAGGAAAGAAAACTTTCCATTTGAAAGTTTTGTAAACGATTGTTGTGAACACTTTTCATAATACAAAGAGTTTCATTGCTTGGTGATTTCTTTTTTTGTTTTGAGCAGCTAGCAAGGCCTTTTCATCTTTCCAATTTGAAATAGATAAGAGTAAAGTAGATTTTATTTCATGCAAGTAGTTGTTAGCTGTGGAATACGTGGTTTGGGCTGAGCAAGTCTCCATTCATCCATACCACTAGCGGGCTCGTTGATGGTGAGTTCGCCCTGTGTGGTCAATTGGAATATTTGGCACTTAACTTCGATTGTGATTCATGTGTCCGTATGCATTGTTGTGATGGTATGTACATGTTGTGTCATGATTTGAATATCTTTCCCATCCTTTGAAGATTGCACCGATTTTGTAGAAGCTGTCCGAAGGGAGGCAAAGCAAAGTCTGGTTCTGAGCTTGTTGAAGTTGATCCTCGTATCCCGCCTTTAGAATTAGACAATAGAATCCCTACCCTTATCTCCTTTTAAATTCGACATTTTCCCGGTTAGTCTAGGAATCAGAGCATCATCGTCAAATCATTCGCGTCTTAACTGCTTCAAAGTTGAACAATTGTGTAAGTCCCCTTGAAATACCTAGCAATATCACATCAAACCAACTGAGGCTATCCCCTTGCATAAGGAACCTTGGAGTCGAACGTATGATCTTTCTCGCAATCTTAGCATACGGAATACTTTGATCAAAAGAGGATAGAGTTACCGTTGGAAACTTTATTCTATGTTGGAGCGGTCATAAAACACCCGTCAACAGGTAGTATTGGGTCATTAATGATGGTTCTAGAACAATTTAGAAGAGGTTGAAGCAAACATGAGGCATTTTAGAGTATTTGTAGAAATTCGATGGGGAACTGGACATGAGAATAGGATATGGGATTTCGGGCTAGGATTGTATTTTCGAAGTGGATGCAGGTATGAAGGTTTGGAAGTTAGGTTGACCTTTGCAATAGGAAGAATGAGTGGAAAAGGCTAAGGAAAGTCCTTGTAGGAAAACAATTTGGAAGTGGATGTTGGAATAGGATGAAGTGATTGGATGTTGGACATAAAGAAGTCTATGTCCATTAGGGAAGTCCGCAAAAGGGGAAAGGGGAGAGGAATATGAATTTGTTGTAGAAACTTGTGAGACAGGATAGAGGATGTGAATGTGAGACAAATGTGTGAAAGTCCACAAGGGTGGAGAGAATGGATGAATAAGGATTTGTAGAGATTGGGAACAAAAGCGAATAGGAGGATGGGATGAGGGAAGAGGATTAGGGAATTGTCTTGATAGACATCAAAAGTCCAAAAAAGTGGGTGATGAAAGAATGTAGAAAAGTGAGGGGGAAGTGGATTTTAGGACTAGATAACAAAAATATCAAGATCCACTTCAAGATTCCACATGAAGGGGGGAGTAAGTGAAGCATGGAAAATGTGGGAAAGGAGAAGAGAACTAGAGGATGTAGAAATGTCTAGATCTAGGTTGAAAATCTGTAAGCGATGATCAAGAAGAGAAGCAAAGGGATGACGTGAAAGGATTTTTGTGGAAAATTTGATGCGGAATTGGCTATTGAATGTGGATATTTGGCTAGGCATGAAAATGTTCGGTTCCACAACCAAATTTTGCACACTCATAAAAACCACAAGAAATGATCAAATTACTCTCAGACGTAGGATTGTCTCATATTTTTGCAACTTCAATCGCATGACATAAACTTGGAGGATGGCAAGAAACAATTTAGAAATGTGTTGTACCCAAAATAATTTTTTGTTTCAACAAGGCATTTTGATCAAAATAGTCTAAATCATGTAAAATTATTGTCAAAAGCCAATTTTAGGTCAAACAAAACATGGGCTTTTTGTGGGTTTATTGTCAATAGGATACTTGCAAATTTCTAAAAATTTGAAAATTAGGGTTTCAAATTGTTGAGAACGATTAAATTCTTTAACTTTGATCTTCCTTGTATTCGATCCCCAAGAGCAGAACATTTGTCAATTTCTATATCTATTCTTGTGGATCGGATCTGCTATAAATATGATTTAGGGAGACACGTCCCATGAGCGGACATGTCTCCACAAGGTGGAGACACGTCCCATGAGCGGACATGTCTCCACAAGGTGGAGACACGTCCGTTCATGGGACATGTCTTAAGTAGTGTACCCCTTCGTCTAACTAAGTCAACCGATCATCAATCGGTTTAGTTTACTTAGCAATTATATTTATCTTAATATAAATAGATGTTATCCAATCTGGAACTCAATCTGCATTTAATATCCTCTTTAATGCAGATCGAAGCTATACTTGGGATGTAGCTATGTCGACATATATAAATGATGATGATGCATAAATGCAATCATTATTTATATCTGATCGAAGCTACTTCAAATCAACACTCCCTCTTAGCTAGGGAAGATAACTCCAACCAAGTATATAGTGATATCACCTTACACGTGATATCTGAAGATATGATAAGATTCTAAAAAGTGTCAAGTCATATGACATTCTTCATAACACATCTTCATTATGGTATGTGCACTGACATCAAGTCTCATGATGTCTACCATAATAAATCATTGCATATCCACGGATATATATACATATCCAACATGAATAGGGATCATAATGATTTTCAAATTGATATCAAGTCTCATGATATCTATCAAAATAAATCATGGCATATCCACAAATATATATACATATCCACCATGAATAGGGATCATAATGATCTTCAAAATGATATCAAGTCTCATGATATCTATCAAAATGTCCACAAGATACTATCATGACATATCCACAGATATCAAGTCACATGATATCTATCATGATAGTCCAACTAATCATTGTAGAGTCGTCACTTTACAATGTCAAATACAAGTGTTCATTATTAGAAAGATTGTCAGCTTTCAATAATGTACACAGGGGGAGAGAGGGCCCATAAAGTCACACAGTCACACACATGACGAAAGAGTTTACGCATTAAACATCTTTTAAATACATTAGTACAAAAATAAACAATTTGAATCTCAATCTCAACACTAACTTACATTTCAACCATACCAAGTTTCTTCCTGAAGTGTTCAACTTTAACTTTGGAGAGAGGTTTGGTGAGAATGTCTGGTGTTTGATTGTTTGTACTAATATACTTCAATTGGATCAAATTCCCTTCTACCATGTCACTCACATAGTGGTAAGGAATCTCTGTATGCTTTGATCTATCATGGAATATTGGATTCACTGAAAGATTAATATAACTCTGATTATCACAGTGGATAATAGTAGGATTCAAGGGCTCACCAAGTAATCCCATAAGCAATTTCCGGAGCCATACTGCTTCTCTTGCCCCTATAGAGGCTGTAATATATTCAACTTTTGTTGAGCTTTGAGCCACTGAAGATTGCTTCCTCCTGATCCCCAAGATCATAGCCGATCCTAAACTGAAGCAACATCTTGATGTGCTTTTCCGATCGGTTACACTTCCAGCCCAATCTGAATCAGAGTATCCATGTAAATCTAGTTGGTCATTTCTGTATTTAAGACCATATCCAGTAGTACCTTGAAGGTATTGCAATATGTGCTTTACAACAACAAGGTGAATTTACTTTGGCTCCCACATGAACTGGCTTAGGGCATTCACAGCATAGCAAATATCTGGTCTGGTGTTAACCAAGTACATTAATGATCCAATTATCTGTCTATAGAGAGTAGGATCTACAAATTTGATTCTGCTGCTGCTTCTTTCAATTTGTGTAAGTTGGTTTCCATAGGTGTAGACATGGGCCTATAGTCCAACATCCCAATCTCTTCAGAATATCAATAGTACACTTTCCTTGATTTAGGATGATACTATCTGATTTCTGCCAGACTTCTAACCTCAGGAAGTAATTTAAAATGCCCAAGTCTTTCATGTCAAATTCTGAAGTCAGGTCCCTTTTTATTTTTTTATTTTTTATTTTTACCTTGAGCAATAAGGTGATCTTCTCCTGTTGTTAGCAGATCATTAACATATAAAATTATTATTAGCATATCACCTTTAATTACCTTAAAATAGAGATTTGGATCTGCATTATTCTTGAAAAAAAATCCTAGTCCCAAAAGGTAGCTGTCAATTCTTTCATACAAGGCCCTGGGAGCTTGTTTAAGTCCATATAGTGCTTTCTTCAATCTGTATACATGTGAGTTAGTTACATGTATCACAAAACCTTTAGGTTGCTCTAGATAGACTTCTTCTTCAATGGTCCCATTTAGGATTTCTTCGGAATACTCCCTCTGAATCTCAGGAGTGTTGTGACCTTTTCACACATCGCCCCATGCCAGATGGGGACCCCCCTAGTTTTTGCTCCATTTTGGTCTTTTGGCTTTGGTTTTGGGTAGTTTTGCGTCTCTCTGATCTTTTGATCTTTTTGTCCTTTCGGGGATGTCCTATCATTTGACCTAATTTGGAATTTTGGCTGTCTGTGAAATTAGGGCTTTTCATTCTTCAGGCTTATTGGAGGTTAAATTGAGTTGGCTAATTGAAATCTGAGCTTAACATTGTTGTCAGGAGGCTTCCAGTAGGTTCCCATTGAGTTTTCATTGAAATCTGACAACTTACTATTTTTAGTAAGTACCTAATTGGAGGGTCTTTTCTTCAGAATTTCGGGATTCTGATTGCTTCAGCACATTCAGGTAGCTTCAAGATGCCTACACGTAAAATTTGAACAGATTCTGACAACTTGCTATTTTTAGCAGTCCCGGCTTCAGGAGCCATTTTCAGGGTTTACACGTATGCTTTTCAAATGCATGTTTGGAGAATATTTCTGGGTTTTTCAAAACCTTCGTAGGGATGTAACATGCAAACCAAGGGGAAGACTTTTAACTGTTCAGCTTTCAGAGGCTATTTTTAGGGTTTGCATGCTGTGTTTTCCAACGCATGTCTGGATATTCCTCATGGGTTTTTCGAGAGCTTCGCAACGATATGACATGCAAGCAAGATGGATCATTTTTCGAGGAGTTACTATTTTTAGCCAGTGCCCGCATGCAGACCAGTTTTTTGGGTTTTTTTGGGTTTTTTGAGATCCCACGGGCAATTTAACATGCAAATTCATCCGGCAGTGGTTGGTCACTTTTCAAGCATTTACTATTTTTAGCAAGTACACTCTGGGTAGCTCCCCAACACTTCAGTTTCACGAGCAGAGCAACATACAACAGAAATCAAGTCAAGCGGAAGTCATTTGAGCCACATGCAAGTCAGTTTAGGGTTTCCAGCTTTGATGCCTAAAAAGAGGGGTAAAAAGCCAGAATTTCGAAAAACGAAGATATCCCATCATGATCAGTATCCTTCAGGCAATCTACCGGTAAAATTTGGGCGCAATCCGAGCACTTACTATTTATAGTAAGTCACCTCCAGTACACGGCTATAAATAGCAGGTCAGCATGAGGGACAGGTGTGAATAGGTTCATCAAGTGATGAGGACCACGTGGTGAAAAATTCAAGTCAAACGGAGCGGCAAAAGTCAAGAAATTTTAGGGTTTGCTAAAAATAGTAGGGTGGCTAAAAATAACAAATGATCTCGGGCAACATGTATAAAAAAGGTAGCAAGGTCACAAGAAGCATAATCATGCTAGCTCTAGTTTCAGAACAGGTGGAAGCCATGAGGAGTCATACATCTCCGAAATTTACTAAAAATGGAGTGGCAAGAGGTAGCTGATAAGAGGGATTGAAAATTCTTCAGAAGGCGTGGCTAGGGCGTTGAAGATTTTCAAGTGGAAACTGGCATGAAGACACATGAAATGCGCCCAGGCATGGAAGAAAGTTGCTAAAATTGCTAAGTGTTAAAATTCCTCCTCATGGGGTGAAATGCGCCCAAGGCTTGAGGAAATTCCTCCACCCTATGTAAAATGCGCCCAACTTAAAAGGGGTTGAAGGAAAAACGTAGAAGGCCTAAGCAAGTTCCTCCTCCCTACCTCATATGCGCCCACAAGGAATGAAATGTAAGACAAGGTTTCTAAGGCGTGGAAAGTGCTCAAGAGATAAATGGAAGCTCATGGGGTCAAATGCGCCAAGGATGAGGAGAGTGGTGTTATGAAAATATTCTAAGTTATGAAAATTGCAGCACATAGGCTGAAATGCGCCCTTGAGGGAAGTGGCCAAGAAAAGTTTCTAAGTGATGACGAATGGAGGTAGCCCATGCTAAATGCGCCCATCATGGAGGATTTCAAGCAAGGAGGAAAAAAAGGCGCCTAAGGGGCTAAGATAAAAGTGGCACATGTAATGTGCGCCCAAGGTAAGTGAGGAAGCTTTTTTAAAAAAAAGTCTAAGGCGTGAAGATGGCCTGAGGCATGAAAATGAAAGTTGGTTGGGTGAAATGCGCCCAAGTTAATAATACCAAGTAAAGGAAGCAAGGATGTTGAGGAAAAAATATCTAAGGCATGGAAATGTTTGGAGAGTGAAGGTAAAATGAAGTACACCCTAGGTAACAAGGTGAGTTAACAAAGTTTTAAAAAGTTTCTAAGGCATTGCCCAAGGAGAAATTAGAAAATACGCCTAGAGGAGGTGATGTTGAAATTTTCTAAGTGCAAGCGCAAGGTGAAATGCGCCCATGAGCAAGAAAGAAATTCTTCAGGAAAAAAGGGCGAAATTGCTAAGGCATGAAAATGAAAGTTGATGCATGGGGTGAAATGCGCCCTTCATGGGTGATTTAAGAATTTAATTATTTTCTAAGAGTGAGAAATACGCCTAAGGGTGAGATGAAGTTGGAAATTTTCAAGAACAAGTGTGCTATGCGCCCGGAGCCAGACGGGAAGTTTTTCAAGAAAATCAAGGAAAGTGCCAAGGCAGAGAAATTGGAGATTGCAGGTGTGGAAGGCATCCAAAATAAAATTGGGTGAACCTTAGCAATTTTTATTATTTTTCAAAAATAATAAAAATTAAACTTACCCCTTCGTTTGGATACACATGAAAACGATGAGTTCCGAAGGGAAATTTCTTCTGGGTATTGGACATTTCCCACTGGGAGATGATTTAAATTTGTTCCACACCTTGCTTGCGTTGCTCTGGAAGATATTTTTGCCTGACACCCGTTTAATGAATTTCCTAGGCGAGAATAAAATTTCTAAGGCAAATAAAGAAGTGTTTTTACAAAAATGCCTTGGCTGGCGATGTCAAAATGAGCGCCTAGATTACAGTGGATGAAATTTATGAAGAAGACAAAATTGTCTAAGGAAAGAGAAAATGAAACAACAAGAGGTCAAACACACTCACAGGGAAGAGATGAAATTTCTCTAAGGCATGAAGGAATTTGAAGATATAATGAAGTTCGAACATCAAGCGTTCAAATGCATCCTCAAAGTGAAATATTTCCTAAGGCACAAACTCCAGGCACAAGGTGGTGGATGCGCCCTTGAAGAGGACCTCATGAAATGAACACCATGCACCCAGTTGTTGAAAAGTTATGAAAGTTTGTTGGAAATGATGAACTCTATCAAGATTCGGAGATCAATCAGTCAGAACATGGAAATTGGGGTAAGTAAAGTGAAGTTATATTATAAGTGTTCTGATGCTCTTCTTTTGTTTGGTAGGATGAACATCGGAGCCAAGGCGTGAGGACTTGAGGTGATGAAGATGGACAACGTTACAACTTTGAAAAAAGGGAAACGATAGTGGAGATTTGTCTAAGGCATTGGGAATGTGGTGCAAAAGGGGCTAAATACGCCCAAGACAATGAGCTGAAGAAATGTGAAAGTTACAAGAGAGAAATGCATCCAGGAATGAAAGCAACAGGAGGACTTAACGAAGAAGAACTTTTTGCAAGGAGGATTTGAACCAAGTGTTGTTGCCTCCTCCTAACACAACAAAATTGGTAGGCAGAATAGTGGGAACACATTTCTGGACGAGAATCTTCTAGAAGGGGACGATGTGCATTGATGGCAGATAGTGGTTCATTGATGAGGAGTGGAGAATATTCAGTGCATTCATTGCCCCACTTCTCTCAGTGGCGGTTTTTAGGGCTAAAACCCTAATCAGGGCTTAGGTGGCTCAATTTGGGCTTTCTGTTGTATTTGAATCTAAGCCGTCCACTGGACTGGGCTAGATATAAAAGGAGTATCCCCCCTCATTTGTAATAAATCAGAGTTAGACATAAATCAGAGACAGAGTTGAGCTAGTTAGAAGTTAAAGAGTAGAGCTAGGAGTTAGCTTAGTTTGGAAAGGAAAGAAAGACTTTCCCTTTAAAGGTTTTTGTAAAAGATTGTTGTGTAAGACTCTCATAATATAAGGGTTTTCATTGATTGGTGATTCTATCTTGCATTGTGGGTAGTTGACAAGATCTTTTCGTCTTTCCAATTCAAGTAGATTAGAGTAAAGTAGACTTTGTTTTATGCAAGTAGTTGTTAATCGTGGAATGTGGCGTTGGTTTGGGCGAATCTTCCTTTATCCATACCACTAGCGGGCTTGCTGATGGTAAGTCTGCCCCTGCGTGGTCAACTGGAATATCCACACCTAACTTCGGTTGTGATTCGTGTGTGCACTTGCATCGTTGTGACGGAGTGCGCATGTTGAATCGCAATTTGAACATCTTATCCATCCTTTGAAGATTGCACTAACTTTGTCATAGTTATCCGAAGGGGAGACGAAACAAAGTTTGGTTTGAAGATTGTTTAAGTCGATCCTCGCATTCCACCCTTAGAAATAGATTGTAGACTCCCTATCCCTATACCCTTTAAATTCAGTATTTCCCGGTCAGTTCAAATATCAAAGCAATATTGTCAAATCATTCATGTCTTAACCGCTTCATAGAATTGAACAACTACGTAAGTCCCCTTGAATACCCAGCATATTCACATCAACCAATTGAGTCTATTCGCAATAAAAGGAACCCTGGAGTTGAAAGCATGAACTTTCACACAATCTTAGCATGCAGAATACTTTGATCAAGAGAGAATAGAGTGACCGTTGGACATTTTATTCTGTGTTGGTGTTGTCATAAAAAACACGTCAACAGAATTGGCGCTAGGAGGGCGACTTCAGGTTGTTCATCTTCAGAAGAGGAGGAATTCAACTGGATTGAACCAGTATAAAGTTCGAAATGCCAAATCAGAGATACGTTAGATCTCTCTTATGTCAAAAAATCCAAAAAAAGTGAAAAGCTAGAAAATTAAAAAAGAAATCAGAGATTCCTCAATGGATGGGTATCGGCCACAAATTTCTAATGACCATGGAGGTGTTCAAGTTGATCTTCCCTTGCTACATCGAGTTTTGAATGTGCAGTTGTCTCCAGGAAGTTTATCTGACTTTGCAACAAGAGATAGATGCAGAATTCACGGTACCACTTGGCACAATGAATTAAATTGTATGACGTTCTTGTCAAGGGTGCATCAAGCTTTGCAACGAGAAATTTTCTTTCGAGATATTTTTAAACCAGTAGTGCCAGAAGGTCCAAGCCTCAGTGAACTCTTCGAGAGATACAAAGAAATAAGCAAGAAGCAATTGAGCATTGAAAAGGTGCCCATGGAACGCATCCTGTTGATTGGCTGGTGTAGAATTCACAATGAGAGGCATTCAGAATCCACTTGTCAATAATGCAAGGAGGCCATTAGCCAAGTGCAACATCAGTTAGGGTGGTTGGAACAGCCAAGTATTGGCTAAAAATCGCCCTCCCGACTGGAGCAATCAGAACAATGTCTTGGAGAATATACCGCCTAGCCAAGTGATAGATTCCACGTCTACACCAGGTGGCAATTCAACTGTTACTTCTTGAAGTTGCATGTTCTTCAATTAAATCGTGCCTCTACCAAATATGAACCGCTTTTATATCTTCAACATATTTAAAGTTCCATTGATTTCTACAAAAATAATTGACGGTCCCTTTTCTAAATTACCACAACTGTTTCTGCTTTCAATCTTATTCTTTAATAAATGAATTCTTCCTCTTTTCAAGCTTCGTTGCCTCCTGTAACCTTAATGATTTGTGCTTTGCTAGGCATTACGAAATTATTCAATCAAATTTTCATCTATACAAGAGATGCGAACTTCATCTTTGTAAGCGCTACATAAACCAAGTCGTGAATCTTAAGTGGCGTCCTTGGAGTGTCGGATTCAAGTATATTTGCATAGGTCTTGTTTAGACATTCTTGGTGCATAACGACATGACCAGGAGTGGATTTCTGAATATGTATTACCGAATGAATGTCCTTACACCACCAACAAGATTCGAGAGGCCATTCTATGCGTGCACATTGCCTTGACCTCTCTCACAGATCAGGAGTCTGATGCTTACGACCTATCAATCAGGCACGAATGCTTAAGATTTGAGATTTTATTGGCTTTAATCGGCAAACTGGCCGAGCCCAGGCTCTGGCCAAAATCCTCAAGCGTCTCCATCCGACCGGAACTCAGAGCCATTGAATTGCATCATTAGACATCCTATTAATTTCGTGAGTTCTAACTTTGAGGTCACCAATCATCATATCACGCACTTATTGGAAATTTCGTCTCTGGAGAATCCGCAACATTGGCAATCGATGTGTTGGTGATTGGATTAATTTTATCACGAAGACTTCATCGCGTGATATATGAACAGATGCATCCAATCTTTGAGCGATCTTTCTTTATCATCCACGCGTGACAACGAGCAATATTGGATCATCGAGCGATGCCACTATCGGTGGAGCTCCAAGATCAACAACATCACCCCATTAAACTGTCACCCTCTGTTTGTCTTGTCGAAGAACTTTGGCTATCTCTGGGTTGCGGACTTTTGAATCCTACGCTAAAGAGAGGAATGCTCAGGAGTGGGTAATGTTGTCTCTGCTGAAGAATAACTCCCACCATCCGTCCAACAAGTACCAATAATTTCTACCCGATAGACAACCTGGCGCCTGGAAACTGTTCAGAAGAATGTCTGTAAGGTAATCTGATATCTAGAATTTAATCGGATCTTCCTTAACTTGGCTTTGATACCATGTTGAGAACGATTAAATTCTTTAACTTTGATTTTCGTTAACTTGTATTCGATCCCCAAGAGCAGAACATTTGTCAATTTCTATATCTGTTCTTGTGGAACGGATCTGCTATAAATATGATTTAGGGAGACACGTCCCATGAGCAGACATGTCTCCACAAGGTGGAGACACGTCTGTTCATGGGAATGTCTTAAGTAGTGTACCCCTTCGTCTAACTAAGTCAATCGATCATCAATCGGTTTAGTTTACTTAGCCATTATATTTATCTTAATATAAATAGATGTTATCCAATCTGGAACTCAATCTGCATTTAATATCCTCTTTAATGCAGATCGAAGCTATACTTGGGATGTAGCTATGTCGACATATATAAATGATGATGATGCATAAATGCAATCATCATTTATATCTGACCAAAGCTACTTTAAATCAACACAAACCCCTATTTTTAGGAAAACCCTAAAAAATAGGATCTTCCTAGAAATAACTCAAAATGATTTTGATAGGTATTTTTCACTTCACGATCACATTGGTCGAGTCAGAATCACGAGAAAGTCAATTCTGCTCTAGTGGGTCTGTTTCACTTTTTCAGGAGAAAAGATAGGACCTCCGAGGCCATTAATGGCAAAATGGCCAGTACTAGGTGTCGAGATCCAAGTTGTTGAAGTTATATTGCAGCTTCGGGTTCATCCTTCCAGCCTAATCGATGATATAAAATTGCATATAGCCTTTGGCTCTTTATTTTATTGTTATAATTAAAAGTGAAGGGGCGCTTCACTTGGGAATTATATATCTCTCCTTGGGCCGACCCTCCTTGAAGTTTGCACCATTTAAATTGTAATTATATTTCTCCTTGGGCCGACTTCTTGTATTTATTATGAAAATGTATCCTTCTATTGGAGGCTGACCTCCCTTGATGTATTCTATCTTGTGTATATATACAAGGTCATTTCCCATTCATTATCATCCATTACAGACAAGAAGAATTCTCACCTATTGAGGAGAAGTTCGCACTTGTCAAGGAGTTCGCCATTTCCAGCAGATCAATTGATTGCAAGAGGCAGATCGACATTAAGGAGAGGCTATCTATTTGTGTATTCGCACCTAAGTGAGGGCAATTCATTGCTGCAGTAATTCAGCCTTTTTGTGGCCAAGTTTGTAAGCAGATTTCTGCTCCTTCTATTATAATATAAGAGAGATATCTTTGCTGGGTTTTTCTCCCTCAAGTGGAGGGTTTTCCCAGGGTATATGCTGTGTCTGTGTGTTGTATTTTGAATTAAATTCTGCTTATTTCATTTCTGGTCTGAAAACTAACATAAGCCTCAAAAGCTTGGAGGAAGAATCCATGGCAAAAGATGCTCGAAAAGATGCTTCACGATGGAGGGGATTTTCAAAAGTTGAAAATGCTGAAAATGTTCTAAGTTTGGAAGATGCATGCCTTACTACAAGAAAGATGCTACACAGTCAATGCCTTGGTGAAATTTTCAAGCACCCGTACACGCAGCATGGTGAAAGCAATTGCTACAGTGAACGCGTCCGCGTCGTCAACAATGATGATCAAACCAGTCAAGCTACGTGGCGAACGACAAGCGCAAAGAGGTGAGAACCTTCAAGAAAATGATGACGCTGTAGGCAAAAGCGTCCCTATTGGCCAAGGGCGCCCATGGATCAAAGGGGCCAACTACAGTAGTTATCAATTGCAAAACCGATCGTCCTCTTTTGAATTCTACTGGCTTTCCAACGCATCGTCAAGTAAGTTCACTTGATTCATCAATCACCGACAATCGGAGGCAGAGTCAGAGGATGCTGAAAGCAAAAGTCATCAAAGACGATAGTCAAACAAGGAAAAAGCACCCTTATAGCTCAAGGGTGCCCAAGAAGAAGACTATCCAGATGACAGTTTTTGAGTAAGTTATCTCTTGGTGATCTCCTCTGCGTCAGCTCAGGTTTGCAAAGAACTTGTTTGCCAGTCCACGAGACATATCAAACGACAACAACTGTTGATCATTCGAGCACGTGAAACGAAGGATGAATCAGTGGACATCAAGGCAAAAGCGCCCCTGGCCAGCAGGGGCGGCCATCATTTTCAGCAACTGCTTTCTCCAAGGCATCTATTCAACATCCTTTCAGCTTCGCAATCAATCCAGTTGCAAGCTCACAAAACTTGTCAAACATTCACAAACGAAGATCAAGCGTAAAATGCTATTGGCGAAGGCAAGATGAAGGACATGATTTGACTCAAGTGTCAAAGAAAATGCACCTTACTAGAAATAGGCGCCCAACTTTTTGCGCAGTCAGATGCAGTCTTCAAGCTTTGTAGCTTCCAAGAAGTCTTTTGTTTTGCTCAATCTTGGCAATGACATTGCCAGCAAATTCAACAGGAAAATCAAACACCCGACGATGAATATCGAACTGGAGCTGTTTGTGAAAGGTTGCAAAGTGAAAATTATAGCACAAAAGGTCAAAGGCGCCCTTGCAAGCTAGGGGCGCCCAAACTTTTGAGATCTCTAAATCAACCCTCAGAAAGTGCGATGATAGTCATCCTTTCTGGAATTGAACTGGTTATCCATTCCATATATTGACACATTCATGGGAATCGTCAGTCATCGGTGATTGCAGATCAAAGCATGGAGGGTCAAACTGGAGAAATTGAAAAGCATCCAAGAAATTGACCAAGTCTGGCGAAAAATGCATCCTTTTGGGAAAAGGTGCCCAAGAATTCAAGGCACTAGATTCAGGTTTTAAGATTTGTTGCTCCCAAGGACACCTCTTCAGAGTTGATCCAGCTCTGCAGTGAATTTGATAGTAAGGCTTCAAGATTGTTGGCGTAACAATTAGCACCTCTGGAGTGCGAGTTGGTATAGACAACTATGCACAGTATGCGATGACTGCTCTTCAAATTAGGAGGGGAAGCTCCCTCTTTTGTTGATATGCGTTCTAAAAGTAAAATAACTAAATCCTTTCTTTTTGACTCAGCTGGAAGAGGCACAAGGTTAAGAAAACCAAGGACGTTGCAGCTAAGGATTTTCTCTGGTTTCGCAGGTTTTAACTACAACTAAAAACTAAAAGCTTTAAACTATCCAATCTCCTCAACAAATAAGAGCATGAGGAAATGGAGCAGGAATGTGATTACACGATAAACTTCAGGCATAGATTCACAACGTGAAGGCAAGGTGGCACAACTATATGCTTGGCTGGGAAGAAGTTTATTAGAAACAAACAAATACACGATACACTGGGTACAGATTCACAACGTGAAGGCAAGGTGGCACAACTATTTGCTTGGCTGAATAAGTTTATTGACACACACATCAAACGATAAGCTTTAAGTACAAATTTGCAACATGAGGGCAAGGTGGCTCAGCAATTTGCTCATCTGAATAGGTTTATTATTAACAACATAAGGTAAGCAACTAGGACAGTAAATTGCATAGACGAGACACGCATACAATGAACGATCAAACTAGAAACCCCATTTAACTAAGATTCAAATAAACACCATAATAACAACATGAAGGCAAGGTGGGCACAACTATTCATTAATACAGTAATCACTCATGAACAGATACAAAATAACAATATTACAGGCAAGTTGGGCACAACATATATTTCTATCATGTGCAAATGTTATTTACAAATGAGCTGAAAGCTCTTATTTATAGACATCAAAGGTGTAGGCAACCCTAAAATCACCTTGAGTCAACTACAGTCTTGCAACATGCGAGATTTTATTCATCCAAGTCTAAATGAAAGAAACTATACAGTTAACTGGAAAGCTACCATCAGTTAACCGATACAAACAAGACTAATTGGACATGTGCAACATGCACGTCCTTATTGAAAGGAAAGCTAACTGATAACTACCATCAGTCAACTAAAACTAACTAAAAGTCCATCCTTCTGCGAAAATATCTCCAAGAATGAGATAGGCGTGCTTGATATCAACAAGGAAAACTCAAGAAATGACGTTGAGTTAATTGTTGCTTCTGACTCATCCTTGTAAATAATTGTAGGATCCAACTAGGCGTCTACTACAAGCCCTCTCTGTTTATCACCTCGTCTAGGAATTTGTCGATCATATCATCGTCTGGCACTCTGACACTATCCATGATGATGAACTGCTTGTTCAACTCCTTCTCACCTGGCATCCTTGATCACCCTATGACTGTCTCTGACTTGTGCAGTTGCCTTTTTGAAAATGGTAGTCATCATTGAGAACTCATCCAACTTGGATGCCTCAGGATCTCCACCAAGGTTATCACGAACCAGTTCCTCGTACTCAGTCTGCACTGCATCAAGCTCAACATACGCACCATCTTCATGAAGATAATGGCATGAGATTTGAGTGACTTTGGTGGCTTCGTAAATTGAGTGATGATCTCTGTTCCTTCTACAGCTTGACGCCTTTGACGCTTTTCGTGATTCCTCTCAATGGAAGAGTGTTGCATGACGAAACTGCGAAGTTTGACCGCGAACACTCTGGTTGTGAGAAATGTACACAAACTCACCGCACACTTAGAATTCCAACGGTATCAACCCTTCGAATGTGCTTGATGCAAAACAATGTGAACTTTTCTTATGAAATTGTGAATTAAGACCAATTTGGTCTTGAATTCAGTTTGAGTGAACTGCCTTCTGAAAACCTCGCTTGTTGACTGTAAACATGCCTATGTTCTGACAACTTTTCCGGAAAGCTAAAAATAGCCTATTAACGAGCAATTTTCACGAAAAATTCCGAGACGTGGGTTTTGTAGAGAAAATAATTCTAAGCAAATCCACAATCTCAGAAATTCGAAAAAACACCTTTTGCCTTAGCATGCAAGAGCTTTTCGATTGAGAGCTTTAATGGCCATAGGGGGTTCTCAAGAAAATTTTCTGCGAGAAAAAATGGCATATGGGTATTGTAGGCGTTGGTGAGCTGAAAAGACCCAGATCCTCCGTTTTTAAAAAAAATGAGTTTTAGGCCCGCATGCAAAGGGTTTTCAATTGAGATTTGAACTGGCAGTTAAAGGCACTGGGGGCAATTTTTTCCTTGAAAATCTAGAACATGGGTTTTAGGCAAAATTGAATTCTAAGATGACCCAGATCGATAGATTTTGGAAAAAATGTGTTTTAGGCCCACATGCAAAGAGAATTCTGGAAAAAACACAGTGCTCTAGAATAGAGGCAGCGGGGCAATTTTCACAAAATAATATAAGACATGGGTATTGTCATTGATGCTGAAATATACGAACCCAGATGCTCTGTTTCTGAAAATTTTGCCGTTTTCTTTGACATGCGAAGAACACCCAAGACGAGAATAGAGGAAAATAAGATAGAAGATAGAAGTTTTTTGTTTGTTTGTTTTCTCTTCTTCTATAGAAATTCGCCTATGCTTAAAATGGATTTGGTGAAACCAGCATGCAAATGGAAAACGAAGTTTGAAATATCCTTCCTTTGAACATTATGAATCTGTAGCTTCAAAGATCGCTGAATTCTGAAACCTGTAGACCCTTTAGATTAAAAATTGCTCAAGAAAGGCGTGTTTTATCAACTCAGAATGAGAAATAATGGACGCCATATGTATAATAAATAAGAATTTATCAGCAAAGGCGTGTCAAATGCTCGCACAGCCTTGGAAAATGCGCTTGAACTCTAACTAGACCTTCAAAATTGTAATGTCCCTATTTTCGCGAGCACCAGAGTTCGGTGGATTTCGCCAATTTCTGGCCCTCATAGGCTAATATATATGGTTAGAGGGTCCCTTTTGGTAGTGAACGGTGGTTTCTCTCCTTCAGAGTGCAGTGTTGGGTCAAGCTTAGCCTTCGTTCGACTCAGTTTAACATACTTACTATTTATATTAAGTCACTGTTCAGGGTTTCTATTTTTAGACGGGCATCCGATCACATGGAGAATAGGGAGAGTCGACTCCTGGCTCAGATGACATAGCAATCGGACAAGTATTTCAAGAGATATTAAAGTTTAAGTGACTTTAGTGATTTATTTAAATATTTTAATGTTATTATAAAGTTATAAAGTAACTTTATAATAATAAAGTCACTTTATCTTTTTAAAAAAGTGTGGGAATATATCTTTTATCCCACATTGGCAAGGAAAGTGTTTGAGCTCTCATAAGAAAAGAATAAAAAGGGACTTAAGAGCTCATTCTCATCATCCAGGATTTGATAATTGTCTTATGATTTCTCTTTGGCGTTTGGGGAAGGGAGCCCTATGGTTTCTGCCAGCGTATCGGCATTGGAGAGCGTAGCTGCTTCATTGCAACAGCATTCTGAGGTTGTGAAACTATCAGCTGAAGGTGCTTAACTGTTGGCTTCACACAGAGGTCAAGTTGTGCTTCATCAGATTTGTAGGTGAATTTCAGAGATAAAAGTTTCTTCTTCTTTCAATACTAGAAGATTGTATTCTTGGTATGCTCTATTGTAAAAGCTTTTCAAAAGTGAATCAATAAAAGTATCTTATTGCTGCAATAGGGTTTTATCTTTACATTTCTTGTATTTTATTTTATGCTTGGCATCTTATTTGAGAAAACACAAAAAGGGCAGCAAAAACACAAAAATTAATAAACCCTCATCATTCAACATTAGAATCAGAGCCTGAATCTTGCCATCCTATGTTGGTTCTCAAAAATAAATTTTCTGGGTGCTTAGGGTTTGAACAGTAAATCCTTTGTAGAGATAATCAATTTCAGAAGTTAATATTCAGATCAAGAGGATCTGCACAAGATCTAGGAATTGTTATTTAATTTGTTTTTTGCGGGGATAAATCGATCAATTTGTGAGCAGTTTGTATTTCTTCATGAGTCAAATATTGGTTGCTGGAAAAGACAAAATACATCTCCAGGAAGAGGACAAATCGAGCTACCTTAAGGAAAAGACAGTAATTTATTTGATTGGCCGATAATAATATTTCATCAGGGATCGATGTTTGAACAAGGCAATTTAGAAGGAGCCGATAATTAATTTTAGTTGGCCGCCAAGCTTCAGATTCGGGACCTGCTCATATAAGACCAAGCTAAATTTCTGAACTTAAAAAGAGGGCATCGATTAAAGAAGGGAGTCATTGCTGGAAGGTAGCATTGGGGAAAAGACGCGATTATTGGAGCTGCCGCTTCAAGACAAATTTGGGGAGCTGCTCAATAAGACAAACAAAGTGTCAGGCTGATTTGGCAAATAAGGCCAAATTTAATAATCAAGGAGTATTTAAAGATTCAGAAAAGGACAAGAATTTGGAATTGTGGCATAAGCTCTTTGAAGACACAATCGAATTTTAGAAAGAGACAAAATACAAAGAGTAAATCGCTTTTCAGGAAGACGTGTGGGAGCTGCTTTCAACCTTTCATATTTGGAAAAGACATTCATTTGGGAAAGACAAATTCGTGGCTAAAGTTGGTTTGAGGAAGAAGTCGATATTATATTTGGGTGCTTCCGGAGCTAATGTGAGGTTTTGTGGAGATACAAATTTTAATTAAGGGGTCGAAGCTTTAAAATATCCATCACTTTGAAGATACCGTTGCGGATATTAAAGAGATTCGAATCATCTTTAGTCACCACATATATGAATGAAGGAAATCACGTGGAGTCAAATTTAAAGAATCGCATATATTGGGAGCTGCTTAATGTTACGGGAGTCACCTGTCAGATGAGACAAGAATTAATTAAGACAAAGGAGACGATTTCTCTATCACTGTCGTCTAATTTGGGGAGTCTATAATATTTGAAGAGTTTCACTTGTGCGGCAAGTCTAGACAAGAGTATCGGGTCTATCTGGGGATTCAATATCAATTGCGGGAATTGCGACTTAGTCTTATTCACATCATTGAAGATATACATTAAAGATTGACCATTCTAAAAAAAAAAAGTCGTGCATCATCCTGAAGCGCTGCATACTATCGGACATCATTGCCTGGATAACTAACATCGAGCTTTCTGCATTCCCAGCATTGGAGACGAATTATTGAATAAATCCGACTTGTGGATATATCGGGTGTTGCTCTGTTACGTCCTTTATTACCAGGTGTAGTTGAAAGACGTCCTATGAAGTATTTGCTGATGATTCATTCAATAGGTCGATCTCTGTTGGGCAACATCACCATCTGGAGGCATCAAAATCAGTGTAGTTACACGAAGACAACAAGATAAATTGATGTCATAACAACAATCTATCATAACGTCATATCTTGCTTTGACTCGGTATTGAAGTTCTAAGTTGGCATTGTATTCAGATATTAGTCTATGAAAGTAATATAGAAATGATCATAGACTCATTAGAGTTACAGTTGTGATTTGGATGCCATATTTGCTATTCAATGTAATGAGGAACTTAGAATATGCACTTGATATGTGTGACAATATGTCAAGCTGTTGTAGATGAACCTTTAGGATTGCATTTCTCATTATTGTAAATCAAAAACAGATTGTTTGGCAATTCCTTTCCAATTGAGTCTTTAGAGTTCATGATATCAATTCCTACACTGAAAAAAATCCAAAGAAAAATCTAAACAGCAGGAGAAGAGTACACCCGCAAGTGTTTGACAAAATGTCCAAGTGCTAAAATAAAATAAAAAAAATCAGGGCCAGTTTATCAAGGGATATTACAGATGGCTTCTAAATTTGTTGATGAGGTAATGGTTGCTTATGAGGAGTATAGAGCACTTCCAGATAGGGTTAAAGATCACTTAGACTTCTAGCAATATATGGAGCATCGGATGGATTATAACAAACAAAGAAGCAAATCAAAAAAATGTGAGCAACTAAGTGTTGAGAACACCTTAAATAATATTCAGCAAAAACTTATGCTTTCACAACAAAGATTAACTCGTAGCTTGCAGCAGTCTGAAAGATTCCATTTCAAGACGAAGCTCATCAAATAAAAATAAAAAGTTGTGTTTATATTGCAAAGGGCCTTATGATGAAAACCATGAATGCCTTCTGAGACCTAAGGGCAAGGTGAATAGGATAATGTGGGCATCCTATGAGGATTCAGAACCCGAAAAATCCAACCAGCAAAGTAATCATGAAGAATCCGAGTCAAAACATGAGGTCTCTACAGGTGAAGTATCCAAAAGTCTCTATGATGAGTTTGGTTTAAAATGTGACAAGTTAGCGGATCATGATCTTCAACCTACAGATGGACATGGGGTTGAAAATGAAGTGGTGGTTGATAAGGAAGTTTTACATCAAGAAAATAGTTTGGTGGAGCCACAAAATGGTATTCATAACATTCCATAAGTTGTGATCAACATTGTTAACAATTCTGATTTTCATGACAACAGAGATAAAACTTTGCAACAACATGAGACAGCAGTGATTGCACATGTGCAAAATGATTCTATTGAGTTGCCACAAGAAGGTACTCAAGATTTGGGTACTAATGGTGCAGTATTTGATGTGGATTCATGTCATGGTGAGTCTGATTTTCCAGATCAGACCTTAGAGAACAAGTTTGATGATTCATGTGTTGACATAGAATCCCAGGATCGTGAGTTGGATGGTGATACAGTTACATTGGAAGAGGAAGTGTGCAAAGATACTGTCATATCTGCAGCTTCTACCTTACTCGATGAGCCATTCGTTGAGGTACATAGCACCAGTACCTTAGTTGTTGATGTGTGCATTGAGGGTAGCACACATGATGTTGCTGATCATGAGGTGACTGATGAGGATTCAACCTCTTACTATAGTGCGGATTTGGGTGGAAATGATGAGTCACAGGGGCATCACCGTTTGGCGGGGCAGTTAAAGGTTAGTGATAATATGATTGTTACAACTTTGGAGCATTTTGATGTTGCTCGACAGATGTTGGCAACCTATGGTTGGAGTACTCTTATGTCAGATGATCATGGTGATAGTAGTCTTTCCCTTGGTCCATACACTACGAGAAGCTATTGGATTAATGAAACATAATTATTTGCAGTTACTGGCTGATAGGGACTATCTTCTCGAGTGGGATTGTATTTGCTATGATGCACTAAAGGGGAAAGAGGAGGAGGTTGACGAGCTCACTCATGAGCTTGAGGTGACTATGGACTCATTGCATGGCACCCAGTTGGCCCTTCAGGAGTCACAATCACGGTTGGAGGAGTTTACCATGGAGTTGAGTTTGGCACAGTCTCCACCAGCTGCAGTTACAACACAGTTTTCTACAGTGGCAGATGGTCATGATTTGACATCCATGGGTTGTAGTGAGGATGTGGTAACATTCATTCTGGACACAGGGGTAGTTGACTCGGTTGAGCTGAGTACTTTGATTGAGAGCAATAGAGAACCACATGTTACATCAGGTTCTCTTGTGGTTAGTACTATGACAGATGACGCAGGTCCATTAGCTGATAGCTCTTGTGTGGTTGTGGTGGATTCTCCAGAGAGTTGTGTGTTAGTGCACGACACGACTCCATCATCTTTACAAGGGACTCGTAGAGTATCATCTGGTTGGGAGTATGGCTCCCATGTTGATTTGTTTCCCTCTCCTGGAAGCAAATTTGCTACTTCATCCCATGTAGCTGATTTTGGATGCCAGCTTGTTGTGTCTCAGAGTCAGAGCGATCAACTGCAGGCTTCAAAGGATAAGGTTGATTCAACCTTATATCATTTTTATTGTAGGAGTTTGGAGCTATCTCCTGATTCCAGTATTGCTAGTAATGAGCCATTGACCAAGGTGGGAGTGTTTTATCGCAACTACATAGTAAGGAGTGCTCATCATTTCTCTTTTGATCCACACACAGAGGATTTGTTGATGCGTCAGTGTGGAGTGGCTTAGGGTTTATGCCAATTATGGGGTGGAGAGTTACCATCTTCAGAGGATGGGATTAGCAACTGCAAGTACTCGACTCAGTTGTTTGTGGGGAATTACTTGCAAGGACAGCAATCAGTTATCCATCATGCAGTTATGTGTCCGACAATGTTTGCTATTTCTATGTCACAAAGTTTTCATACGGCTACATGGTTACAGGGTGACTATGGTGTTAGTTGGCATGATGGCTTGTCTAGTTATCACATCCATGGGGGTTTAACAGAGGACAAAGAGAGAGTTGGTATGGCAGATGCTTCTAGATGTTCTTATCTCCACATGACCATTGGTTGTGAGCTCAGATTGTATTGGGATCCAGGTGGTGACAGGTTTGGCATTAAGTATTGGATGTGTCCCATTGGGTTTGTTCACCACTTTCAGCATGGTGGAGTTGGAGGTAGTAGAACGCAGTGGAAGTCTGAGGATGATAGACACGATAGACTTTCATTTTGGGTTTGGGATCTAGGGATAGCTTGCGCAGTTGTGTTTTTGTTGATGCTACAAGAGACAGTTATAGATGTATGGGATACTTCACAATTCTTTTGGGCCTTTCGGGGAGTTGGGTTTCTTTGCAGTAGAGATTGCTTGGGGACAAGCAATTTCAGGGAGGGCGGACTGTAATGTCCCCATTTTTGCGAGCACCAGAGTTCGGTGGATTTCACCAATTTCTGGCCCTCATAGGCTAATATATATGGTTAGAGGATCCCTTTTGGTAGTGAACGATGGTTTCTCTCCTTCAGAGTACAGTGTTGGGTCAAGCTCAGCCTTCGTTCGACTCAGTTTCACATACTTACTATTTATAGTAAGTCACTGTTTAAGGTTTCTATTTTTAGACGGGCATCCGATCACATGGAGAATAGGGAGAATCGACTCTTGGCTTAGACGGCATAGCAATCAGACAAGTATTTCAAGAGATATTAAAGTTTAAATGACTTTAGTGATTTATTTAAATATTTTAATGTTATTATAAAGTTATAAAGTAACTTTATAATAATAAAAAAACTTTATCTTTTTAAAAAAGTGTGGGAATATATCTTTTATCCCACATTGGCAAGGAAAGTGTTTGAACTCTCATAAGAAAAGAATAAAAAGGGACTTAAGAGCTCATTCTCATCATTCAGGATTTGATAATTGTCTTATGATTTTTCTTTGGCGTTTGGGGAAGGGAGCCCTAGGGTTTCTGCCAGCGTATCGGCATTGGAGAGCGTAGCTGCTTCATTGCAACAACATTCTGAGTTTGTAAAACTATCAGTTGAAGGTGCTTAACTGTTGGCTTCACACAGAGGTCAAGTTGTGCTTCATCAGATTTGCAGGTGAATTTTAGAGATAAAAGTTTCTTCTTCTTTCAATACCAGAAGATTGTATTCTTGGTATGCTCTATTGTAAAAGCTTTTCAAAAGTGAATCAATAAAAGTATCTTATTGCTGCAATAGGGTTTTATCTTTACATTTCGTGTATTTTATTTTATGCTTGGCATCTTATTTGAGAAAACACAAAAAGGGCAAAATACAGCAAAAACACAAAAATTAATAAACCCTCATCATTCAGCATTAGAATTAGAGTTTACAGACAGGTAGGTCTCTTACAAAAATACACGCATAGCCTCTGATTGGCTCTCAAAACAATTAACTGAATGAAAAATATGCCCTAATTAGGGTGCCATCTTCAACAGTTCAGTTAACTGGCGCATGCAAGTTGATCTCGCTCAGTTACAAGCCAAAAATAGGTTTAGAAGAAGTAGACTTGAAAAAGAGTTAACTGAAGAGTTATTTTTAGTTAACTGAAACCACCTTTCATGCGCATCACTTCTCTTGATTTCAAAAAGTCAACCTTTGGCTTTAGGCGTCCTTTTCCAGACTGTCATTTTCTTGAAAATTTGGATTTGAAAACCTCGTCGAAGCTCACATTTGATCATTGATTCCGATTGACTGACATGTCGGATTGACTAGGTGACAGTTTTGTTAAAGAGCAGGATCAAATCTGACAAAAGTCTCTTTGAGGTGTCAAACCCTAATTCATCCATCTGAGGCCTCAAAATGCAGGGCACACCTGGCCTTCAGGGGTGCTTTTGACCTCAGACTTAGAAAAGTTTCAATGCATTTTCCATCATTTTCACAATGATTCTGACCTAACTTCACTTCACGTTTCCTGGTGTCCGACAAAACTTCAAAATTAGTTGACTGGCTCATTGCGGAGCTAGTTGGATTATGAACAAGAGCTCCTAATGAGCACTTCTCGTAAAAACATCATTTGACAGCTTAAAAACATTGGCGCCCCTGGCCTCCAGCGGCGCTTTTCCTCCCAGAGTCCGCCATTTTCCAAATTGGCTAAAAACCACTAAACCTCCGACTGCGGGCTGCTGAGAAGTCATCTGACCGGGTTGAGATAGGCAACGAAAAGTTGGAACCAACACGAACAGGATGAGCATTTGAAACCATCAAACAAACTGAATTCAAGGCATCAAAACCTTGGGCGCCCTTGGCCTCCAGGGGCGCTTTTGACATTTCTGGACATTTTTGATCATGGTTAGCACCCTATGTTCGACTCTTGATAACGACAACTCAGCAACTCGGATTCACCCTCTGACGGATGCGTTGCGAAGCCGGATCAAGTTAGAGACAGACATCCTAGGTGTTGCTTGATCAAAAAACTTCATTTGGAGCTCCAAAAAGATGGGCGCCCCTGGCTCAAAGGAATGCTTTTTGCTCCAATGTCATTTTTTCATCTCCCTCATTTCGCGTTCAAACTCCAGTTTCAGGCGCTGGACATGTTTGTTGGACTGGCTGGCTGGCTCATCGCGAAATTGACAAGAGTCCAGAGAAGTCCTCTTGGAAGTGACAAGTCTCAGAAAGTTGATCTGGATCCCCAAAATCAAGGGCGCGCTTGGCTAACAGGTGCGCTTTTTCCTTGGTGATCTTTTCTGACTTCCGTTTTACGTGTCCATTCGCTCAACTGCTGCCATTGTTTGATAAGTCATGTGAACTGACTAACAGATCCATTGCGAAGCTGGGTTGAAGCTGAGAAGATCATCTTAGAGACAATTAATGCAAAAATTGACATCTGATGCCTTGAATTCTTGGGAGCCCTTGGTTTGCAGGTGCTCTTTTCTCTACCAGTGTTAGCCATTTTTGCAACTTGTTGATTCCTCATTCAATCTCTGGTTTCAGGTGCTCAACCAATCTTTTGGATTGGCTGATAGGCTCATCGCGAAGCTAGCAAGATTCTGGAGAAGACTTCTTGGAAGTGACAAACCTCGAAAAGTTGATTTGAGCCTTCAAAACCTTGGGAGCCCCTGGCTAACAGGCGCTCTTTTTTGTTTCCTTTCCAGACTTATAATTTTTTTGATGATTTTCACCACTTTGTAAAACCCCTCCGTCGTGAAACATCATTTTGAACATTTCTCGCCATAAAATCTTCATTGGAGTGTTTTGAGCTTAGCTTTCGACACGTGGCACCTGGCCATCTGCCATTGTTGAGCTCAAAGAACCTAACTTTTCACTTGAAAAAAACAAAAACTACCCACCAGGCTTAAATTGAGTTTTAACTGAAACTGACTTCACCATTGTGATCCTGAAGCAAAATAAGCCAATCAAAACAAATTTCAGCCAATTCTAACAAGTTTCAATTTTTGGGGTTTTTGACCTAAAAATAGGGTTCTAGAAATCCTAATTTTTAATTTTTCCAAATTTTGCCAGTATCTTCGTGACATCACACTGACTCAAAACCCATACTTGATTTGCCCAAAAACTATGTTTTGACATCATTTTAGCAAGGTTTAGACCATTTTAAGCAAAATGCCTTAATGAAGCAAAAAATTTGGTTTGGGTACAACAAGAATCAATCAAGCAATTAGAACTAGGGATCAAACAGAGGCACTTCGTCACAGAAAAAGATGAGAATCTTCAGAATTTCTCTAACTCCTCAACTTGGATGCCTAAAGTCAAAATAGGCCCCAGTTGACTTGAGTTAAAATATTTTGAAGGCTTCTTCAAGCCTAGGCGTCCCAAATTAGGTGGAGAAGTTTAAGTTAACTGTAGATCACAAGGTTGATTCCCCCAAAGAGGATATGGACGCCCTAACTAGTGCTTGCAACTCTAAATGACCATTTATCAAAGCCTAGGCGTGATTATTGATTATTTCTTTACAAGTTGAAGCTCAAGAACAGATATTTTTCTCTCCAATGCCTTCTGAAGATCTGATAGAAGCCATTCTTAGCATTCTTCGTGTATTCAAGAATAGGTTGCACAAAGGAGCAGTTTTTCAAAGTTTACATCTCAGGGCGTGATTTTCTTAAAGATTCAGGGAGGCAGTTTATAACTTCTAACTTCTCCCCCTCGTATTTCTTCTAGCTTCTCAGCCTCACATTTCTTTTGTTATGGTCTTAGATCTTCTTGCATGTCCAAGTAAACAACAGTTATTCATAGATCTGGCCTTTTGGGTATGATCAACACATCATTGGCCATAAAACTCATGTGCCAGATTCTTCTAGAGAAAGTTGCCTCGCTACCCTTTTTTTTAGGGTTTTCGGAAAAAGTTACCATTTCAAAAAACAAGCAAATTGGGTTTGTTCAGCTTTGAAGCGCCTACAATACCCGTGTGTTAGATTTTTTTCAAAAAAAAAAAGAAGCTTCTGCTGCCTCTAGAATTTCTACCCCGAAGGGTTGTTGCATGTGAAAGGAAAAGTCACTTTTTCGAATTTCTGACGTTCTGGGTTTGTTCAAAAGGATATTGCCAACAAAACCCACGTCTCAAAATTTTTCATAAAAATTGCCCTTCAAGGAAGCTATTTTTAGCCGCAGCAAAAAAGTTGTTCGAACAGTGTCGTGTGCCCAATCAATCTTCAAGGTTTTCAAAATGCAATTCTCCCAAGTTGAATACAAGACCAAGTTGGTCTTACTTCATGACTTCCTGAAGACGGTTGACACTAATTTGCATCGGGCACACCCAAAAGTCAATTTGGACAAATTGACAGACATAGATACTCAAAAGTCCACACGGTTTCATACCTCCTATATTTGATAGCCTTTCGAGGCCAGTTTAGAGGGTTGAATACCTTTGGAACTTTGGGTGTGCAACAAGTTCATGTGCATTTCCCACAGCTAGAGTGTTCAGTGAAACTTCACGGTTTCATCATGCAACACTCTTCCATTGAGAAAAATTAAGAAAAGCGTTAGAAGCGTAAAGCTATAGAAGGAATAGGGATCATCACCCTAGTTACAGAGCCGCCAAAGTTACCAGTCAGTGAACTACCAGTTGAAGTGTGCAGATATTTCTAGGATTGCTCAAGTTGCTGACAAACAGTGGACTGACAGTTGAGGCATGTGATGATTTCCAAATGATGAGGCAGTTAATTGTTTCTTGGAGGAGATGATTACTTGGGGAGCCAACCAATGAATTGCTAGTTAGGACGTCCCACCTATCCAAAGATGACATTTGACATAGGAGTTAACTTGATGCCTCTTTCCGAATTAACTCGCTGTCCCATCAATCGTGCATGTCTATTTTTGGAGACAATTTTGTACATTCGAATTAATTTTAGTTTAGAATCAGTTAACTGAAGTAGACTTTCCAATTATCTATTAGGTTACCTACTTTTAGACATAAGAATAAATCTTGCAGATTGGAAATAACTCAATGTTAACTCAAGGAGACTTTAGGGTTGCCTACTCCTGTGAGCTTCTATAACTAAGAGCAACCTTTGCTCATTATTTTTTAACTTTACTTCACGATAGCAAAATGTTGAGCTGTTTGCTTGCGACTTTGTTCACTTGGTATATGTTCTTGAATCGTATTTGTTATAGCTAAACGCTGAGCTTTGCTTGCATTCTTGTTATTCAGATAGGTGTGTTCAATAAATGTTCATGTGTTATTGGTTGATCGCTTGTTGTGTGATTGTTCTCATTCATGCAATTCGCTGTCCCAAAGTGTAATCTTTGATCGAAGTTGAGATAATAAATCAGGAGGGCCACGTGCCTTTGATCCAAAATTCTCAAGGTCTTTCATGTATGTTGTTTCAAATAATCTTTCTTTCAATCTACACCTCGGAAAGAGCACCTCGCCTCCTTGGGAATTTAGAGACTAGGATTATCGTTATATGTTGTTTCTAGTAGTCTATATTACAGCCTACACCTCGGAAAGAGCACTTTGCCTCCTTGGGAATCTTGAGATTTAGCCTACCATTTGATGATTACTTGCATGAATTCTATTTCAGCATAAATCTGAAAGTTCAGAGCCTTCAGATGCATTCTGAGAGATAGTTTGTCTAAGTGATTAAACCATTCCCAAATTGCTCCTAGATCCTCTTGCTTTGTTTTTCTTGAGGAAATAGGATAGATTAAAAGTTAGCCTAGTTGTAGTTAAGATCTACAGAAACCAGAGAAAACCTTAGCTGCTATGCATTGTGTTTTATAACCTTGTGCTTTGTCACTGAGTAAAAAGATAGGAACTTAGTTTACTTTCCTTTTTATAGAACCATCAGCAAAAGAGGGAGCTTCCCCTCCTAATTTGAGAGCATTGCTGTCCGTTTCCAATAAGCACTCCAAAGGTGCTAATTGAAACGCCAACAAAATGATTTCTACCAAATGAGCCCATTGGAAAGTTCTCAGGTCAGTTATCAATAATAGGTTAGGCAAGACAAGGTGCACAAAAGGGAGTTTGACATAGGAAAGTTCGAACATAGTCAAATGAGGTGCCAATAGAGGGAAAGGCATTCTATTGATGTTGACATAAATTAGATACTTGTGTTAGAGGTAGAAGTTGAATTATTATTGACATAATTGGACAGCTACAAATATCCTATAATTGAACTTGAGATTGAAGACATCAGTTGCCAAAAGGATTTGATGGCGATTGTCTATACTCATTGGTATGAGAAACAACAGTCACTTCGATCAATTAATTGTCCACAAAAAAGACAAATGAGAGTTAAACAAAAGGTTACTTTAAAAAAACAAAATGAACTCAAAAGTATCATTGATCTCCAAACCTACTAGATTTGGTGGTGAACACAAGCAAAATTTGACAACACATTGCTTGAACATAATACTCTTGAAAAGCCAATTATATAGCTGAAGATCAGGCAACATTAGAATACTTGTTTGTAACATTGCAATACTATGCAAGTATGTGGTTTGACCTAAGTTGCCGGTTTTGGTATGGGGTTAGTTATGGGTACGAGATTTTAGGGTGTTGGTATGATGGTTTTTTTTTTCATGGGTATGGTTGTGTATATATATATATATATGAAAAAAAATTAAAAAATATATAAAATTGCAAATGCATTTGATCTTTGATAGTATGATACTTCATCATTGATCAATGATATTATGACAATCCTAAAGATAATTGTTTAAGTTGTCAGTTTTGGTCTCAATTCCTAGATCCCCTCATTGTAATCATGTTTTTTACGCGATAATAGATCCTAATAACTAGTAGGGGTTGGGAGTGGAGGCCTTGATGAGGTTGAGGATTAGCACCCCTCATGGGGGTTTGGTGGCAATGTCCCCAGTGGGGTTGAGGGGTAGTGCCCCTCATGGGGGTTTGGGGGCAACACCCCCATCGGGGTTGAGGGGTAGTGTCCCTTGTGGGGCTGTCCCCTGTGGGGTTGAGGGACAACGCCCCTGGCACATTCCCTGTCTCGATACAGGTCGAGGGGCAGAGCCCCTGCCGTCAAGCCCAAATTATGGCCTTTGAAACTACACAAACCTTCATGGTGCACGCCAATTTTATCTTCAAAAGAACTTTTTGCATTTTTTTAAGTGTTTTTTATTATTTTTTGCCACCCGAATGGTGCTAGCATTTGTAGGAGCACTTGGGAACGCGATGCCCTGGGTTCCCCGGGTGCTCTTGAACTGGGACGCTCTTGGAGTGGGCACGGGACCCCAATTAAGATAACCCAGTAACATAGGGTTTGACTGATTAAAAGCCCAAATAACCCCTAAATTAGAGTTATAATTATTTTGAACAAAATGTCATAGTTTAGCACATAGTTTACATACTCCTTGATTACTCGCCGAGTAGCTGAGTAATCTCCAAAAAAATTGCATGCCGAGTAATCTTTGCTTTTACTCGCGGGCAGTATGTAGATGGATTTTCTCCCGTCAAATTATCGAGTAATCGTCAATAGCTCGCAAAAAACCGACAAACTTGACATGTTTGTCTTGTGTATAAATATGTCTGTGTGTGTATATGCATGCAAACTTGGCATCCTTTGTATGTTTATAGATATGTATGTGTGCATAGTGCAGTCCTGAGTATACACATACATAAATATCCACACACATTTGCCGAGTATTTCCTGAGTCAAAATTTTTGGGCTTGCCGAGTACTCTCCAATTCTGAGTATGTAAACTATGGTTTAGCATGCCACTAATATATCTAATTTGTTTTAACTTGATTCTAGAAATAAGATTATGGTGATGTCAAACATAAAATATAACTGATTGCATAGCTGATAATTGATCTTGTCAGAATGATGTATATTATGCTACCAAAATGCAGCTTATAAAGTGATTTTTTTGGCACTTTTCAATCAATATTGTTTGAAATCAACATACCTCAGGGATGCATCTTTGGGGTTTTTCTAATATACTTCCATCTGGGTACATTTTTGGGACAGGGTGACGAGGACAGAATGTCTCCTCTCCACCTTCATTCTGCAAGAAAGATGGGAAATGCCCCTAGGATGTCTCCCTGATTTGGGGGATGTTTCCTGGGATGCGCCCCCCTCAATAACAAGGTTTTGCGGATGGCTTGATGCCCCTGTGGTGCCCCTTTCATATCACTTAATGACAGTAAGAAAAGACTTGAAAGAAGAATTAAAAAACCCTAAATCCCAATGGCCTTAATTTGGGCTTGGTGGTGGGGGCTGCACCCTTCAATCCCACTCTAGGGACCCTGCAAGGAGTCTTGCCCTTCAACCTCGCTAGGGGCTGCTAGACCCTTGCTCTAGTTTTTGAAAACAAAATTAGAATTTTGTTTTGTGTTTTGCAAGTTGGAAAAGCATTGTATTTTCCTAAGTTTCTCTTGATTAAATTTTGAGTAATTGAATTCCATTCATACTTTTGGTTCGCTGAGCCAACCCTGATTCTGAGTAATGCTACTGTGATATAAACCATAGATTGGAAACTTGCTGAGTACTTGCAAGAAAATGTAACAATTGAGTAGCTCATCCATCTGCTTGCCTATGCTGAGTTTTTGTTGATTTTTCCTGAATTTTGCTGATTTACTGAATTTAATTATTTTCTTTTAATTTTTTGAGTTTTGAGAGTCTAAATCAAAATCCAGTCTGCTGAGTTTTGTCAAGTCGTGAGTTTTAAAATTTTGATATAAACCATTTTGATTTATCTTTAATATTTATGATTTGACGATTCACATTAAATTATCTATTATCATGCGTGTTCTCAATTTTGTTGTTTTCAGTATATATATATATATATATATATATATATATTCTCCCTCTTGTGAGTTGTGGTCAAATTCTTGTTTTTCTGGGTTACGAATGTTGTATTTGCCATCTCTTGTCAATGTGTTTGCAACATAGCAGCAAAAATCATTTGGGGAAGAAATCGGCAAACCAAAAGTTCAGGATTTTTTGAAAAAATTGGGAAAAAATCGTGAAAAATCAGGGAAAAATTGGATTTTAGAAAAAAGAGACAAATGCTACTCTTTTTTGAAATTTAAGGTCATTTCCATAGAATAGAGATATAGAGAGCAAATAAAATAGAGATTTTTACCCATGAATTGTAGAAAGCTTGCATGTTGTTTATCAAGTTTATGTTTGTTGAGCTTAAAGGCATCTGTTTCTTGCTTAGGTTGTGAACTAAAGATCGTTTGGAGCACCTCATACAATAGAGTAGTGTATATGTGAGATATGGAATCAATTGTAATGTAAACTCTTTGCAGAAATGACAACTGAAAAAAGTGGAAAAGGCTAGTGTATGAAGGAGTCATAAATGATACAAGTGACCAAAAGCTTTGAGAAGGCAATGACATGAATGAAATAAAGTGGAGGATGAAAAAGTGTGACAAAATAAAGGATTGGCTAACAGTTAAAATCTTAGGCAGATACTCTTTAAAGTTGTGCAAGCTTGAAATCAGAGACAGTGCATTACCAGTCCAAGAGAATGGTTAAAGTCTTAGGCAAAAACTCTTTAAAGCTGTGTAATCTTGAAATTAGAGATAGTGCATTACCAGTCCAAGAGAATGGTTAAAATCTTAGGCAGAGACTCTTTAAAGCTGTGCAAGCTTGCAATCTGAGAATGGAGTTTGAATTCAAAGTAATGCACTGTCTTTGATTTCAAGCTTGCAAAATGATGTCTTTGAATTACAAACATAATCTGCATGCTTGGCATAATAATGGGTGCGGGATTGAAATCTTTCAAGAGCTATTTTATAAGTTTTGAACATGAAGTGAAATTATTTTTAATATTCTCTATGTAAAGTAAAGTGCCTATAGGCTATGCAGGTTATAGCTTTAGTATTAAACATTTACATAGTTTCATTTCATTGCTGCAGTCATCATCAATGAGGAACCTCATTGTTTTTCATTTTGGAATAGTACAACCCTGAAAATTTTGCAAGAGTTAGCTAAAAAACTAGACCAAAACATGACAACCCTGCAACCTGATAGGGGGAAGACTATAACTGATTTGACTTGACATTTAAATGATGATTAATCTATGACAGAAAGAGAGACAAAGTAGTATGATCATTGATTTTTGTATAGGTACCACAAATGTTTTGTTTTGGGGACCTTGGGACAAACTTGGGCCATATGAGGACTTCAAAATCTTTGGGAAAAATTCGATCAATGTTTTATTTGAGGGCAATAGAGTCAAACCTATCACCTAACATCTAAACATACAATGAACTTAAAATGACACATGGACTGATTTGGTGTAGACTGCTCATTCTTTTTGCAGGTTTCATATGTAAAATTTTGACTAACTTGGTCATCAAAGTTAGCTTCTGAAGTTTTCTTGGCATGGAGGTGGTAAATGCTATAACCATTTATAAGGTTACCTTACACAGACACAACTAGTGAAAATGGTTGGAATTGCTTATTTTGATTAATGAAGAATCCCTTGCTTTATTTTATTGTGGTTTACTTTATTTTAGGGTCTATTGACAAGACTGCAAGCTTAAAGTTCAAAGCAGAAAGGAACTTGTTCACGCGTGTATGTAGGGTAGATTGTAGAGTCGACGACGGTCACCCTTAACTTATCGTGACCCTGATTTATAGTAGAAAACACACCAAATTTAGAGTTTTTAACATGATAGTTGTTAGCATGATTTATGGCGATTTTTTCATGATTTTAAAGCGAAAAAAATTTGCGATTTTCAATGATTTTTTGCCAATCAATGGTCTGCAAAAAATCCCGAAAAAATTGGTAAGCCTGAGGATTTTTTAAAAATTGCAAAAACGCGATTTTTCAGGATTTTTGCTTCTATGGCTTGCAAGGCTAAGGAAAGGAGTTTTGAAGTGGCCTGGGACATCATTTGGAGAGACACACTTCATTGCATAGGATGGTCCTTGTTGTGTTGTTAAGTTGAACTCTAGACATTCTGTGTATGAGCACACACAGAGCATTAAGTGACACTTTGCTTTATGACTTAAAACTCTCCTCCATTGTCAATGCACATGCCAACGGTAAGAATTTTTTTTGACAGTTTGTAACTAAGCTTGGGTCACTCTTTGATCTAGCACACTCCAATGATCTGGGTGTACCATTTTCCATGCATTAGACCATTTTTGTCTTTTCTCTTGCATCCAAGCTTAGTTCTGTCTCATTCAATGCATTAGAAAACTTCAAAACTCCTTTCCTTAGCCTTGCAAACACATTGACAAGAGATGACAAATACAACATTCGTAACCCAGAAAAACAAGAATTTGACCACAACTCACAAGAGGGACAATATATATATATATATATAGATCGTCTCTTGTCAATGTGTTTGCAAGGCTAAGGAAAGGAGCATTGAATGAGATAGAACTAAGCTTGGATGCAAGAGAAAAGACAAAAATGGTCTAATGCATGGAAAGTGGTACACCCAGATCATTGGAGTTTGCCAGATCAAAGAGTGACCCAAGCTTAGTTACAAACTGTCAAGAAGTTTTCTTACCCTTGGCATGTGCCTTGACAATGGAGGAGAGTTTTAAGTCATAAAGCAAAGTGTCACTTAATGCTCTGTGTGTGTTCTTACACAGAATGTCTAGAGTTCAACTTAACAACACAACAAGGACCATCCTATGTAATGAAGTGTGTCTCTCCAAATGATGTCCCAGTCTTGGTTAAAAACATAAGAAAGCACCTCATAAACCAGAAGTGTGCATCATGCTGAAATTTAGCCAAGTTTCCAAGAAAAGGGAGGATGCCAAAACCAAAACATGTGCTTGAATGCACATTGATCAAAGTCTGAAGTTTCAAACAGGTCCTCAACACCAGAAACATGCACTTTAGGAAGGATGGACAGAGGTTTTATAAAATGAAAGGTGGCCAATCAGTCTTGCAGCACATGCCTTTGGGGTAAATGAATAAAATTTAAAATACAATAGTAGCATCAAGATCTTTAGCATGTGCCCGATCAAAGAATGTACAGATTTGACTTACAACATAGAAGTATCTTTGTATAGCTCCAGTGTATGTCATTAGGGAGAGACATCCAAAGTTTGAAAGTGTAAAAAATGGCCTGCAGATCAGCTGTACACGCTAGTCATCAAGATTGGAAAAGAGCAAGTGTTTAAAAGCAGGTTAGGAAGGGGATTCTACATTATCCTTCAACCTGCAAGTGTGGGTTTGCACTCTCATTAAAAGCAAGAGTGATTCCAGCTGGTTTTGATAGAGACATCTCAGCCTTCCCATCATAGCAAGTGTAATTGCAGATTTCTGTCATCTATGGTAGTTGCAAACAGAGTTTTAGTCTTTCATAAGACATATAATAGATTTCATCAACTTTCCATAGGTGCCATAGGAGAGTGTTTGTTGCAGCTCTCATTAGAATTTCATTCATCACAAGAGCAAAATATGAGATAAGATAATGGAGTTTTTATCATTTCTTTCTCCCTTCATTCAAGGTACTTCAAGGTTGGTTGACTATCTGTTATCAAAGATGATTGTGAAGGTGGTCATACTTGAAAATATCCAAAACCCCAAGATTTAACTTTTACATATTGTAGAAAGCTAAAGGTCATTTCTGCAAGTTCTAGGGTTTAGTTTTGTTACAAAAGAGCTTCCCCTTCTAATTTGAAGAAAGGTTTATTCTTACATGCTATTCCATTTAGTGTTGTTTTGAAATAGACAATATAAAATGCAAACAATACACATGCATACACAAGCGCATTCAAGGTTCCCAAATCGAGGAAATCTTTTTGCTGTCCTTGAAGCCTCCTCTTCATGTCTCCATGTTTCCCATTGTGGAAACTCAAGAAATACTAGCTGAAATATTGAGTAGGGTCCCTAAGGATAGAAGATGGCTTATAGAGTGTTGTAAAGCAACTCCTATTTATGTATACTTTTTATATGAAACAAAAATAATATTTTCTTTGTGTGAAAATTCTATACCAAAGCAAAAATGTTGAAAGGCAAGTTTGTCTATAGATATGAAACAAGTTAGATTTTACTTGGTGAGTTAAGTTGGTCTCACTACAGTGACCAAATTTTGCAAATTGACTACCAAAATAGTAATCTTTGAAGAGCACACAGGAAATACCGAGAGGGGGCCTGGGGTGTGAATTAGTATTTCAAACTTTTAAAACTCAAAACCATATGAAATAGAAATCAAAACAGTTATAGCAAGCACAAAACAAGATGAACACCGTTTTTCACTTGGAAAACCCTTTTGGGTAAAAAACTATGGCAGATCAATAGCTTTCATTAACAATAATGGGCACCAACCCAGATTGCAAGTGAGCACCAACTCACTGAAGGCACCAACTCTCCCTCGAAGCACAAACTTTGATTTGCTGAAGCATCGACTCCAGTGTTGCTGAAGCACTGACTTCATTCAGCTGAAGCACCCACCTCAGTTTAAGCACCAACTCAAATAATCTGAAAATTTATACCTAGAATAGATAACTTCATTTGGTAGAATCATGGAAGTAAAAAATGCTTCATTGAGCTCCAAGTCAAGATTTTTCAATTTGACTTTGCACAGAGATACAATATATTAGATGTTCACAAAAGTAAACTGCAACATGTATCACCGCCAACGGGCTTCAACACTTCAATAATCTGAAAATGTGTTCCTAATACCAATACGCCCTTCCTTAACCCTGTTGAATGCTAAATCTGCTCTCCACGTCACCTGTTAGACTCCCGAATAGGTGTGGCTATATTATCAGATGGCAAAAGTCATTTTTGCGCAATAACAAAGTCAACATAGATATCAAAAACGAATTCCCAGCATCGACCAGTCCAGAAAACACATATACGTCAAACCCTTCTAAAAAGAATGCCATTGAAAACACACATTGTTGATGAGCACATCCATTAGAATTACTGCTAAGTCGAAACTCTTTCAAACTTCACACTACACCTAGAAAAAGGCATGAAAGTATGTCTTTAAAAAAATATTGAACCATACAAAAAGCCGACTCCTCACAAGAATTGCACCCACTCACTAAATGCAAGCATCAATTCATCACATAATAAACTCACACGGCTTCAACCTTTTCATATTTGATCCCAGTCGCACCCTCTTTACACACTGCCCGTAGTAGTCTGATAGCATTCTCCTTAACACAAAAACCCACGCACCATACTCACGCGGTCCACTCACAGCCCGTACCCTAGACAAAAGGAGCAATATATTTTTTAAATCATCGGCACATAACATCTTTTCCTCGACTTCATGGTCTGATTCAATTATCAAGAGCCACAAATGCCATCTATTACTTCTTTCACCCATAGTTGAAAAACTCGCCAATTGCAAAAACTCGGCAAGCCCAGGAAACTTGACTCGGCAAAAACTCGACAACTTAAAAAATTGCTTAAACTTCACTAAAAATGCAGTTTTTTTGCAAAACTCAATGATAAGATGCATCCAATGAGTCAATAAATGAGTACATAGAAGAAACAAGTGGAGTCTAGTTGTATTTGATTGATTTGGAAGAAAATTAGATACAAAATGGCATCCTCATGTGGAATGCTCAATACGTTGATACTGATAGTTTGAAACAAAATGAAAATAGCAAATTGTTTTTATAAAACTGAAAGTAAATACTACATTAATATATTGCAATTTTTACAAATTCACATCTTCCTCTTCCCCTATCTAGTTCTCACTAGGGGAGAGGGTCTATTCGTAGGACTCTGCTGTGGCTCCTCAACCTCCATCTTGGATGTAGATCCTATTGCTGGTGGCACTGGCAATGACTCCTCAGGCTCATCCTCAATGTCATCCAATGAGAATGCAAATCCACCCCCCCCTCCATTGCCTATCTCTCTAAATCATAGATGTCATCCTCAGAAAACAATGGAGGCTGCTCATCCTGCCCTGTACAATCACTGTATGGATCTATCTCATTCAAATCAATTGGACTATCTGATATTTCCTCTATATTTCTTGTGCGCAGCCGAAGATTATATTGTACATAGACAAGGTCATTGAGGCATTTTTGAGCTAGTTTGTTCCTCTTCTTTGTGTGGATGGCCTCAAACAAGCTCCAATTGCGCTCAAAATCAGAAAACCTACCTGGAAATCCAATTTGCCTTCGAAATTCGATAAAAATCCCCTTCAAATCTTGTCTCCTCGATGCAAAATTGCTGTAAATAGGTGCAAAATGGCTGGGAGAGTGTTTTTGCTCAAGCAAGAGTGAAAAATGAGTGAAAAAATGAAGTGAAATGGGCTTTTTACCAGCCGTGTGACCTTTTCCCTGATCGTGCGAGTTTTTTGCGAGTTTTTCAACTATGCTTTCACCAATAATGATAGAGAACAGACTTAAAATGCCATGAAGGCATGCATAACACCCATGCAGCAAGCACTACACCATTATCTGAAGGAATATGACTTTATTATCTCTGCCAAAAATAAAGGTGGCAAAATATTTGAAGGAACACGATATTTGAATTTTAGCCACCCTATGTAGAAACACATATTGTGTCACCTGATGGTTAGGTTTTAAACTATGCTCCACGGGGACGCGTCCCCTATGGTTTTTACCCGTTTCCCGTACCGGGTACGAAACGGGGACGCGGGTACTGCTAGGAAACGTACCCTAGTAGTACCCTTTTTCCCTCCAAGTACCCGGTACTTCTAGGGGACGGTTTCCCAAAAAAAGGGGACTTGGGTACTGCTAGAAGTACCTGGTACTGCCTGGCCGTACCCCGACCGTACCGGGTACTTCTAGTAGTACCCTACAGCCCAGCCAAAAAAAAAAAGCTTTTTTTTTAAAAAGTAAGAGTTTTTTTATAAAAATAAAGCTATGGGTGGGCCCACAAGGGACGCCCCATCACACTTGACCTAATGTAAGTGACATTTAAACTCCAAAATGAGAAAAAAGTAACTCATTTTAACTTTTCCATTGTGAAGTGAAGGAAAGCAAAAGAGGAGCAGCTAAGTGAAGGAGAAAACAGTAGGTTGGAGAGGAGCTTAGGGCGTCATTTCATAGTTGAGACTTGGAGTCTTTGGGCATTTTGGTTATAATTATCAGACTCTTATATGATATGTATGCACATTGATAATGAAAAGCATTTGAATTCTGTTAATTTGTTTGTCGATTCTCATGTGAAATCTCAATTCAAGTCTAATGATATATAATAAGCTTATACAATGTCTAGAATGAATGCTTTATCAATGTTATGCTATGAAAATTTGAAATTTCTCTATATTTTTAAAAATTTTCCTATTTTTTTATCAGCCGTCCCCTAAAAAATGACCCAAAAGTACCCCCGTACCAGAAACTCGTCCCGGCGTACCGGGTACTTGCCGTCCCCGAAACCCCGTGGAGCATAGGTTTTAAATAAAAAATGCTTATAGGGTTAAAAATATTTATTTAAAAAAAATCCCGTAGACAGACTTACTTGGATTAGTTGGATGCAAATTTCAAAGCTGCTGAATTCCCTAATCGACCAGATTTGATCCAATGTGATTTTGCTTCATTGAATACTTTGTCTCTAAAGCTGCTGTTGAAAGTTTGCATATTTTATGTAAAAATGAGGTTCAAAATGAAAAAAATCAGATTCTATATGTTTTATGTGTACGGCGATTTATTTGTGTTTAAATCATGGCTCAAAAATTCTGCCAGCTTACTTAAAAAATTCGTGATCCAAGCTAACTCAGATCTGTGTATCACGCAAGTGGTGATTTTCTCATGATTTTTGCTTCAAAGACATATAGTATGTCTTGTAGGGAAATATATAATGCCTGCTAGTGACTAAAATAGTTCAATGTAACTTGAAATTACACTGTTGTGATATCAACATAAGGGAATACCAGCATTTGCCACAGTAAAGCACTTATTAGATAAACAAAAAGTAGCAGTTAATTTAGACCCCCAAACTCAAAGGAACTATGAAATTGATGTGACAACTTCAAGAGTTATAAGAGTATGATCCCTACAAGTTCAATCAAGTTGAAAAAGGCCCTTGAATAAACTAGCAGCTAAATTTAAGTTGCCAGACCCTGAGGAACTGTGGCATGTAAAATGCAAAAACTATAAGAATGTGATCTCTTCAAGATCAATCAAATTAAAAACATGTACTATTTAGTGGAATTCTTTTTATTCTTTTCCCATGTATTGACTCTCTTAGAACAACAAAATTAGTTTGGAGCATTTCTTATAAAACACAACTACTTAGCCGATGCTGTTGTAAGAGTTCCACTAGAAGTTATATGTATGCATTTTATATCCTGGGTTGATGTTCTATATATTCCATTCAATTATTTTCCAGACTTTTTTTCTGGTTGTCATTACTAAGCAATTCTAGTGCATACAGGAATGGGCAGGAAATGCAAGAGTGGTCAGGGTGATGCCAAATACGCCTTGCCTCGTGGGTGAAACAGCAGCAGGTGATAATTGACATATTCACCCTTGATGCATTAATACACTCTCCTTGATCGATGTGTGCCACCTCAAATTTTACATTGAAGCTCTATTACACTATTTGGTTTTACTTATTTCATAAATAATGTAATTATCTCCAAAACTTGCTCCAGTCTCTAACTGGCAAGAGAAAACTAAGCTGATAATTATTTTTGACACTGTGGAGCTTGCCATCATAATTCAAATATTGCTTATTAAAATCAGTAATAAAGAACATTAATCAGAGGCTAATTTTTTTATAAATTTATATGAACCTTTCTTGCCAACAGCATATCGATGTATTCTTGAGATTAAATCAACATGGAAAGTTAAACTTACTCTAAATCATCCTTTTTGTTGCTGCAAAAATTGCACACTGGAAAGTACTATATGGCATACCTTGTTACTGAATTTTGCAATAGTAAAACATGTCATGTTGTCAAGACATTTTTGTAACTTCTTATTCATCCCAGTCTTTGATATACTCACATATGGATACTCTCCTTTTGATTTGTTTAATCATTATTATGTAATATATGATGAGACAATAGCAGACGACACCAAAAAGATTATCGGGTGTTGTGTTATCCATCTATGTATAATCTAGTGGGCACGTCTCTTGTAATAGTCATCTGGAGGATTGAAGTTGGTATCTCACAAGCTTTCGAGGTCTGATTAAAAATCCCTTCTAAGGTGTTGATTTGGCATGCCTGTTATAATATGTTGTGTCTTTTGAAAAGTATGCTTCTTAGTTTGGCACACCCATGTTGTGACCGGGGATAAAGAAGATAATAGTGTAGAACACAACAATGCTTAACTTGAACAAATGGCCACTATTGACAAGGGCTTATTACCAAGTCTCCGAGATTACATCTATCTTGAAATTATCATACAACCTATATGCTCTCAAAACTTAATAATTCTACACAACACAAAACTTGGTTATTTTTAAGGTTAATTTATAGCAACAAACTAAAGATTTCAACAATTCATTCTGCTACTAATACATACAAGAAGCAAACCTAGCGTATTGTTTCCCAATAAAAAGATTAGGAGCACACCAGCCCCAAATAGAATCAACACACACTGAATGGCATAGAAAATGTAGAAAGATCAAAAGAAAAGAAAAGGAATATGAAAGGGCACTGAAATGATCAATGTTTTCTTTAGAAATTATCAATGTTTTCTTTAGGCATTATTTATGATAACAAACTAGATATCTATTAACAAGAAAGTGCACAAGCTCTAAGACATTGCAACCGATGTAACTAAGGAAACATGGAAATAACTTCTAACATCACATCTCAAAATACATATGATCTTCAATGTTGCTTCACTTATCTTCAATGTCACTTCCTAAGAGAAGCAACATTGAGATCTGACTACATCCTTTCCAAAATGAGTAGCCATTGTGGAAGTGGAACAATAATTAGAACTCACTAAAAATACTTAAATAAAGAATAAAAAATTTAACAATCTTCAAAATATAAGGATCCCTTAGTAATTGGGAAAAGCAAACAAACCAATTGAAATAAGCCACTTGTGAGTTAGAATATTTTTCAATAAAACTTGAGCTTGTAAAGGGCAATGAGTCTTGACTGAGAGAATTTTTTTTATGATTAGACAAATTCCATGTAACTAAGGGTTAGTAACATTCCAAATGAAGCAACATTGGAATCGGACTACTTCCTCCCAAGTTGAGTAGCCATGGTGGAAGCAAAACAAGAATCAGAGCCAACTAAGAATACTTAAGAACAAGAAATTTGACAATATTTAAAATATAAGAATCCCCCATCAATTGGCAAAAACAAACAAAGGAGTTCAAAAAGTGACTTGTGAATTTGTACATTTTGCAATAAAATTTGACCTATTCAAGAGCAATGAATCTCACAAAGGGAGAAAATTTTCTATGGTTAGACAAGTTACATGTTACTAAGGAAGTAACCGATTGCATCAAACATATGGATGGAATTTAGAAGCTTTAATTTATCCTCAATGAAAGATGTTTTACCTATGTTACTTGTCTTGGTATGGGAACAAATGCGGGTACACTAGTATGACAATTTTCTCCCCTTGAGTAGGGTACAAGTTAGTATTATATATATACAAACAATAATATTGAATATAGTTATAATATATATATATATATACTCATTATTATTTTTTTGATACGTAAGAGTTTATATTTTTTATTAATAATGATAATTAAAAAGTCTACAAGCATCTGCTCATGTAGGATACAAGAGGATTCATGAAAACTATACAGAAATTTCTACTTAGCCCTCCATTATAGACCCCCATCCCAAAAAGTTGTGAGAGCCGAACACCATGGCCCAAAAGCCCATTTCAAACCAGACCAAAAAACTGCCCCATCTCCACCCATCCGCCACTACCAACCAGCCATTAAAACGCCTATACCCAGCTAAACAAAACTACAAAAAACCAACTTCAACTATAACCACCACCACCCATACCTGAACCACCAGGAAGCAAAAAAATTACAGACCCTAAACATACCAAACTCACAAAAAGCCATTAAGCTTGGCGAATGCATCAAATTCTACAATCCATTCTATATCCTGCACCACCATGAGTCCAAAGAACCTTTTAAGGTAATCCACAGCCATGACAACAATCATTCTGTGACGCATTAGGGCCAGACCCTTTAAATCAAGCAGAAAGGGATAGAACTTCACCGCCTCGTCCATGTCCTTCAACAACTCCAAATCTCCCGGGCGAGGGATACCAGTCCCCAAAATGGCCGCCTTTAACACCTCGTCCACACCCACCAATAAGTCTTTGATGAAAATCTTCTCCAACACCACTTTGGCCTTCGCCTTCAACACTCGACTATCTAATAGAGATGCCAAGAACCTGGAGGTGATATAAGTGTTGTCTCTCCAAAACTCGGTTCTGGCAACATGCCCGTCACCCAACACCATTTTCAATGCCGCTATCAGCAAATGATCATTATTGATCATTATCCTCTTTAGGCACAAGTCTGTTATCGCCTTGAAGGTCATTTGCTTGGTCTTAGCGCCCAAAGAGATGGGCATGTTTGCACCAAACCCCACCACACCTTCAGCCGACACCTCAATTATGAACTGCGAACGTCCCGCCATCTCCAACCACCCAACGACGCCGACTCAACAAGAAGCACACACCAAACACCAGAGCCAAGTATTTTGACAATGGCCACAGCTACAACCTCCACTATATTTACACGCATAGAATGCTCTAGACGCCCATCATTAATCGATGCTTGGGAGAGAAAGGCATTAATGCCATGACGCATAGCACGAGAGAGGCCATCCTCGGCCTCAAATGCCAGACTAATTTCACTGCGAAAGATCACATCAACTTGCGAACTAGTACCAAAAATCCACCACCTTATCAACATGCCTTACCTAGTAATTAGTGCCCGTACTGAACTCCAACTAATCTTGCTTCACATGGGAACCGACCAGGAATTTCGTCCATTTTGGACAAATCTTCACACCACCCTTGGGAAATTTTATACCGGAAGAGACTCGATGACAATGCCTCAACGCTCTCCATGTCACCTGCCACTTGCCCTTCGCTGCTCTTGGAGGGCCGCCCACCCAACCACCCACTATAGTAATACTCATAATTGCCAATAAACAAAATACCTTATAATTTGCAAAAAGGAAAAATCTCATAAATTCATAATTCATTGATTTGTCAAATGTCAAGATAAAGTGAAAATTACAATTGTTGGTGTAGGTTTTTATTTTCCTAGTGGGATGCTTTATTTTCCCTTATAGTTTTTCCCTACACTTTTATTAAGCTTGCTTAGGATAATAAAGTGAGTTTATTATTTAATAACTAGGAGATAAAGTGATGAGGTGTCTCCACCCTTAAAGGGTGGAGTATTTACTTTTTCATCACTTCATTTAATATTGGTGGTTAGTGGTGGTCAATTTCTATTGGTTGGATTTGCCACCTCCATCCTCTCTTTAGTTCTTTATTAACTCACTACCTAACTTGTATTTTTCATCTTGGAAGATCTTAATGCAATTTTTCCATCATGACAATCTCTCGGAGTTGCCGATTTGCATTATTTATGTTTTTTCAATTTATGTAGCTTTGAATTTCTCTTATAAAGTTCTTTGGGTTATTCAATCTATTTCAAATTTCTAACGTGGTATTAGAGCTCTTGTTTTGAGAATTCTAAGCTCAAAGATTTCTAATTGAGAGTTTGAGCTTTCTATGCGAGATCTTGAAAAGTTGAGTATGCTCTTCTCTTGCATTTGACCTGGAGAATAAAAAAAACTTGATAGAAATACCAAATTTGGGGTTTTCTTTTTATGGCTTTGTATTACAGGTTCATTTTGGAGCATGCTGGTGCAAATCTAAGCTTACTATTGAGTTTAAAATGTCCTATAAAGTCAGATCTAACTTTTGTTTCACTCAATTTGGTCACCTTTGATATAGTTGCAAACTGGGGTTTGAAGTTCAAATCTGGTGAATATATTTTTATTGAAGCATTTTTGGCCCAAACGGACCTTGCCATTGCACTTAGATGGCCCCAAAACCCCTATTTTCATATAAAATTTGTCCATTTTAGATGAATTTGATTTTTTGTCAAATTTTTATTTTGTTAAGAGGGTTGTCACTAAGCTAAATTCAGCCATTTAAAAAAAAATTCATAACTTTTCACTTCAGTATCATTTTTCTGCAAATAAGATATCTTCGGAAAGCTAGAGATGAGCACTTTCCATCCACGAAGATAAAATGTCCACCAGGGATTAGACATCACCAGCCATAAGACGTCCCAAGAGATAGGACCCTGTCACAGCAAATAACTCGATCAAGAATAGCAAAGGACATCACCGACCTTAAAAATAATTGACCAGAAATAGAGAGAGAAGTCTTTAACTGCCGATCAGCACTTAACTTCCATGATCTCCTTATAAATAACAATGCAGCAGAAAAGAAAATGCCTTTCATTTGTTGCCTGTCATTCAGGCCCCTCACTGAATTTGTAGGTTAAGGAATATTAGCTGAATTTATTGATAGCTATGACTATGATAAAGACCACAATTCAGTCTTCACAGAATCACATGCCATGGAGGTTACAAAAGGTAAAGTCGTAGGCCCCAGCAGAGATAATGCAGAGTCAGTTTGGTCTTTTGTCTCTACATCCTCATGCCCAGCAGAGATTTTTAAATGCCCAAAGAAGATATTGGCAAGTCTCAGCAGGAAGAAGCACCCAACAGAAGTTTAAATAGAGAAGATGAGATGGCACATGGACCCTAGCCAGCAAATACAGTCCAAAGGAGTGCTAAAACTACCATATAGGACATCTGCTAGTCTAGTAGTGGGTCCAGATATTATGCTATTATTTAAGGATTGAACTTCCATATGAAATCTAAATGCCAAGTCAGCATATGGGCCCCACACATGACAACAATGCTCATGTGAAAAGACAACCATTTCGAAGAAAGGTGTGGGTCTCAGTTTGAAATATATGCCAACTAAGCACATGGACTCCACCAAAGAACTATCAAAACCAAGGAAGCCGGAAATTGGAGATGAATGACCAGTCACCAAGTGGACTGGAGGAATGATATATAATGCAAACTGCCAAAAGAATGGAAAAAACAATTAAATTACACAAGCAATAATAATTGTACTATCTGTCAGATGCTGCCGAGCCTGAAAGGACAAGCCAACAAGGAATAATTAGAAAAGTAAAACACACACCAAAATTAGAGCAAAGAACAAAATTGATCTGCCTATGGATCTGAATGCTCTTGAATCACATTAATAATAATAACTTGAAAATGATATAGAATTTTAGATAAGTCATGGTTTCTTGAGAATACATTACTATTATAGATCTCTCGTTTGACCTGCATTTGGGGATCAAAAACCTTTCATAACAACTACAGAAGTAATATGCTACCCCCAGAATTGTACCAGCAGTCACCAAGACTGAAGATTTTTTTACTATTCACCAACCACAAATTAAATTGAAACATTGGTAGTGTCTCCAAGGGTGAAAATAGTCTTACTGGCTTTGATACACACTTGTGGTATGCCTATTAGATAAACAGTAAATATAGAATATATTCTGGTTTACATATTGAAAGCTAAATTTGGAATATATAATATGATAGAAGAGAATAAATGAACTGGTGACAGCTTATTCATATGCCAATCAAGGGGCATGTTTGGTAGGACGTGTCATGCCATAATATGTAATAACCCCCATTCAAACTACCCAAGTAGAGGGCACTAATCATAAAAGAATAATAACATAAGGTATAAAATAAATGCTACTTCAAGATGGTCAGCGATTCCTATTGAGAGAACAATGTTAACTATTTCTAAATAAATTAACAACTCCAAGGCAGTGATAGAAGCCTTAAAAGATAAGAGAGTATATGTGCGAAAGTATTTAAAGATCAGCAGCCGAATCCCTTAGAAGGAAGCAATATGAAATAAAATCAATCCGACTTTATAATGAATATCAAATGCAGCCAAACCCATGTAAAAGACAATTATTAATCACCCAAGCTTGAAAACTAATCGATGACTAATGAAAGAGCAGAATTAATTAATCTTAAGGAGCAGCGATCATGTTTTTGCAAAGGCATTACGAGTTTACTATATCCATTCAATGAGCAGCGATTTAATTATAGAGGGAAGCGATTCATAAAAGGTGGCAAAAGTCAATTAAGATATCTAATTAAAAAGCAGAAATTATAAGTGTTTTAAAGGCAGCGATTAGCATTTAAAAATGGTAACAAAAAGTTGTCTTCTTTCATAAGGTTATCTCTTTTGAAGAGACACCTCCTTCATGTGGAAGAATAATGATATAAAAGGACATAAGGAATGTGAAGTAGAAAAAAAGGCAAGACTCAGACTTATTTCTATTATTGAATTTCCTATTGTGGAATCGCTCTATATGAGCAGAAATTTATAATATGGAAGTTTACGTTTCAAGTACACAAATCAGAAAGGAATTCAAAGTAAGATGGACGAGTATAAGGATATCAATCAGGAAAGGCATTCAAGTTCCAAGACCTGTAAATTGATAATATATAGGTAGATATATATTCAAAACTAATGCATGGTTTTAGTGAAGAATTCAGAAACAGCAAATTGGATATAGATAAGGATCGAATTAATACTCTCACGTGCAAATCAGAGGCATAGTCAAGAAGAATATGCATAAAATAATAATATTCAATAGAGTCTTCCATGTTGGACTATCTTCAAGAAGGTAAATTTGATTCCTTCTTATCAAGAGTCAAGACCTTATCAGACTTACGCTTCTTTTGAAAGAAGAATTATAATTATTTATACTCTTCAATATTCATCTAAAATAAGATTATCTACTTATTAATTATCTAAAGATTGTTCATTTATCAAATTTATTGTAAATCCAAATCATATTTTACAAGTGTTCCTACAAGGGACATTACAAGTGGTATCAGAGCTAGTCAACCTGCCAGCCTTTGGGTAAACGTCGAAAAACTTGATTAATCATGACAATAGAATATTAGAAGATATCAATCCATTGGCAAGATCACTCTATGAAACAGGCAACAAGCTTAGTACTGAATTACAATCAAGGGATGACGACTTGAACACTCTTAAAGAGGTGGAAGAATGTTTGATCCACTTTGAGTAGTCATCTAAAGTACTAGATATAGCTCTAACTCCTATAGTGACCACCTTGAAACAAACAAATGGTTGAAGGATCATGATGAGGAGATTAAGTTGATAGTTACCTCTTGTTTAAGTGAGGTAATGAGAGTTTTGGTACCTCTAGTTCCTTGTGACGACAACACAATGAACGAGGTATTGCACATGATTTTAGACAGTTTCAAAGACCTTGATGACATCAATAGTACGCATTACTCAAGAAGGATGACCATATTAAAGATATTTGCAGACATTAGAGCGAGTAACCTTCTTTTGGACTTAGGGTTGCAATATCTAATCTATGATATGTTTTATCATTTCTTTGTCACAATTAAGAATGTACATGATAAAGGTGTGTTTGCAGCCATGAAAGATATTATGATTCTAACGATCTAGGAGAGTGATGTTTTCTCTCGACCCACCATATCTATACTATGGATTGTTTGGAAACAAGAATGGGTTCCCTCTTCATCTACATATACATTGTTCCTCGATGTGTTCACACAATGTGAGGAAAAATTAAAACCTCACTTGGAAAAAGAAGAGCAAAAGAGGATCAATTCAGAAAATGAATGGGAGGAAGTTCCTTTAGTTGTACATACAAAAGATAAATGCAAGAAAATACAAGATGTGGAAATTGTTCATAAAGAGGAAGATAAATCTTCATACATTTCTTCTATCACAAATGAAATAAGTACTTGGTTTCATGAGGGTCATGAGGCAGCCACTAACGAGGAGTCAATACATGAGCCAACTAAAAATGATAATGGCTTCACATCTACTATAGATGATAACTTCTTTCATTTCAACAATGCAGGAGGTTTTTGGTTTGACTTCCAAAATGAGTCTATGAAGAATGCATGTGAAATTCCTTTTGACCCTGAGGTTGCTCTTACTCCATCTCAAGGATCATGCATTGAGGATGTTATAGAAGGAATTGAAACTATTGATCATAAATCAGATTATGTGTAGTCACTTAGGGATAAGGATCTTGGTCATAGTTCTCCCTCTCCTTTTGAGGAGGACACGGTCTCCTCGAATTAGTCAATTGTAATGATGAGAAGAGTACTCCTTCTAACGAAAGTGACTCGAAAGAGATGTTATATGACAATTCAACTCACCTGTAGGCAAATAAACAAAGAACTTTGGCATTGAAAGTTGGGAAAAGACAATTATGGGTCACAAAAGAGAGAATGGAAAGAAAAGAGTCAACAAAAACACAAAATCCAGAGGAGAAAAGAGACAAGCAAATGAGGAAGATCTTTTATGAAGCAATGGAAAACAAAAAAACTAGGGGATTAATGGATAGTGCTGAAGATGTGGAGAGGACTCTACGATTGTGTGAATGGTGGAATGAGAAAGCTAAGCATGCCAAGATGGTAGCCGCTCGAGCAAGAGAGAACTTGCAGAAAATTATGCAAAGGCATGGACACACAGATGAACACGAGATGAGTTTTCAGACTAAGTATTGTAACTCAGATACTGCATCAAGATTACCACACGCCCATCCACCTAGTCAAAATTCTCAACACCTAACGTTGAAGACTTTGGAGGTCCATACACCAAAGGAAGAGAGTGGGAAGAGATTACCGGCTAAAGATCATGAGGCCTTAAATCTATACAAGCAAAGAGAAGTTGAATAGATATATGATCAACAAGCATTATGTGATGTAGAAATTCAGAATGAGGTAACTAAAAACTTCAAGGATCAAGGAGACCAAGGAAGGAATGAGATTAAGGAATTGGACAACATAGATGAGACCTATGACTCGAACCATTGTCTGGAAAATAAAGGTTTAGAAATAGATGGATCTAAGGATAACTTCCAGATTGTTAATAGTCCCTTGTTTGAAGTTGAAGCGAATGAGACTTATGACAACCCGCTCTTTGAGTCGAATAAAGTTCTTTATGAATGTTGCGACGAGATTGAAGACAAGCGTAGAACTTGGGACCCCAGTGCATCTCCTATAAGTGAAGTATGGAAACAAGCTGGGAGCAGCGAGACAAACCTAAGTAATGCTATCACCAACCTCTCTTCAATCAAATTGCAAGAGATTGCAATTCGTGAGAAGTCAATGAGTTGGACTCTCTTTAGATCGAAGATCAAGTATCAAACATTTAGACTTGAAAGAAAGGAAGGGTGATTCTCTAACGCCATCTATACACATACCTCCTATGAGGTTACCAATAGATTACCACTGGTTTGGTTTCTCTACACTAATACCATTAGTTTGTGATCAAGTGGATTTTAAACCATTGATAAAGTGGAGGCAACTGATAATGAGAAACTCTCCAAGACCAATTCCAATCTCCATCTCTCCCACAATGAACCGTGTTTTTTACCAACATTCTAGAGCATTCATAATTGCAATAAGTTAGAGTCTTGGCAATTTTCTCATTGACGCCTTGAGGGAATGTGTCAAGATTTTGATTCTATGGTTGAATAAAGTTCTTTTTCCATTAATCAAGAATGAGACCAACAATGACATCTATTTTAGTTTGAAGTTAGATAATGAACACTTCTTAGGAATTCAAAAGAGACGGAGGCAATTTGAGTATGAGAAGTAAATTGTTAAAATCATAGTAGCACAGCGCCAACGTGATGGTTCACTTCTAAGGCTGACTTGGAATCTTGGAATCATTTGGGATTCAATAGTTGTTGAAAGTAAGATAATCTATGATGAATATAGTAAATTTACTCTTATAAAAGGACATTCCTCTAAGGAGTTTGTACAACATTGGATTATTCTTCTTCTTGGTAGATTTCAGGAGATCATCTTTATCAGTGATCAAGATTATGTTTTGACTGGATGGTGCTACCAACCTTGGGACCCAGAAATTTCTATAAGGGATATATTGAATGACATGGAATGGCTTCATGGTGTGATGGAGTCTACCAAACTTCGCGAGTTTAATGGCGTCAACATGAAGCAATGGATGTGTGGAAACATCCTACAAACTTATTTGGGACCTTCGTATCAACATGACGATTCAAGGTTGCTTGTGGACAAGCAATTTCCAGGAAGGGGAGATTGTAATAACCCCCATTCAAACTACACAAGGAGAGGGTGCTAATCATAAAAGAATAATAACATAAGGTATAAATTATAAATTAAATGCTACTTCAAGATGGTTGGTGATTCCTATTGAGAGAACAATGTTAATTATTTCTAAATAAATTAACATCTCCAAGGCAGCGATAGAAGCCTTAAAAGATAAGAGAGCATATGTGCGAAAGTATTTAAAGATCAGCAGCTGAATCCCTTAGAAGGAAGCAATGTGAAATAAAATCATGCCGACTTTATAATGAATATCAAATGCAGCCGACCCCATGTAAAAGACAATTATTAATCACCTAAGCTTGAAAGCTAATCAATGACTAATCAAAGAGCAGAATTAATTAATCTTAAGGAGCAGTGATCATGTTTTTGCAAAGGCATTGTGAGTTTACTATATCCATTAAATGAGCAGCGATTTAATTATAGAGGGAAGCGATTCATAAAAGGTGGCCAAAGTAAATTAAGATATCTAATTAAAAAGCAGAAATTATAAGTGTTTAAAGGCAGCGATTAGCATTTAAAAGTGGTAATAATAAGTTGTCATCCTTCATAAGGTTATCTCCTTTTGAAGAGACACCTCCTTCATGTGGAAGAATAATGATATAAAAGGACATAAGGAATGTGAAGTGGAAAAAAAGGCAAGATTCAGACTTATTTCTATTATTGAATTTCCTATTGTGGAATTGCTCTATATGAACAGATTTATAATATGGAAGTATACGTTTCAAGTACATAAATCAGAAAGGACTCCAAAGTAAAATGCACGAGTATAAGGATATCAATCAAGAAAGGCATTCAAGTTGCAAGTCCTGTAAATCGATGATATATAGGCAGATATATATTCAAAACTAATACATGGTTTTAGTGAAGAATTCAGAAACAGCAAATTGGATATAGATAAGGATCAAATTAATACTCACATGCGAATCAGAGGCATAGTCAAGAAGGAATATGCATAAAATAATATATTCAATAGAGTCTTCCATGTTGGACCATCTTCAAGAAGGTAAATTTGATTCCTTCTTGTCAAGAGTCGAGACCTTATCAGACTTACGCTTATATTGAAAGAAAAATTATAATTATTTATACTATTCAATATTCATCTAAAATAAGATTATCTACTTATTAATTATTAAATGATTGTTCATTTATCAAATATGTTGCAAATCTAAACCATATTTTACAAATGTTCCTACAAGGGACATTACATAATAACTAATCGGGCTTAATTTGGTCTACAATAGATATGTAGATAATATGAAGATATGAAGCTCTATGCTTTCTATAATCTTCCCTTTGGGCAAGATGGAAGAGATTTGAGTGACAGCTAATGGCAGATGGCACCACGTTTGAAACGTTAACTTATCTCTTAACATTGGCATCTTTTTATCTGCTATTGAACTTACAGATGTTCATCCATTACAAAGTACCAAACAATTCAAACACTCTAGTATGATTTCCTTAACATGGTATTGTAAAGCATTAAATCATGGTACTTTCCAACAGTGATCCTATTTTGGTGAGGATACAAGATTACTAGATAACTTGTTGATAGATACACTTTTGTATTATATTACGGGTGGTGTATAAAGTCTTGGGCCAAGCTATTGTGAACTAATGTTTGCAAATTTATATGATTTGCAAATGATGCTATGTTCAATTTAAAGCTTAGTTATGTCTTTCATTTATTTTCAGTGATGAGCTTGGGAAACAAGGCCACTGCCGAGGATGAGAAGCTTGTGAAAACTCTCTTTGAAGCAGTTGGTAAAATTTGGACAGCGAAGGAAAAGCTTCTTGATGCTGTCACTGGCCTCAGGTATATCATTGTTTTAGTCTTTAGGTGGTTAACATTGTTTTATAGAGGTATAACAATATCAAAGTTAACAAAGAATCGTTAAAATATCTTACTCAGTGCTACATTTACAGATGTGTGCCTAAGATGGATAGTTAGAGTTATTGTAAGACCTCGTCATATAAAATGTTCAGTTATAACTTATTTTACATGGACATAAGTGTAGTAGTGTGAAATCTAGTATTCTCTAAAAGTGGTAGTAAGAATATATTTGTTGATTTAGATATGACATTCAAGTTCAGGGTTCTGAAAACATATGCTTGTTCACAACAACTCTGTGCAGATATATCATTGTTGCAAATATCTATTTTTTGTCATTACTGATTTTTGCTGCAGTGCATGCATTTTCTCAAATCCAAGAAGAATGAATGAGGGGAAAATCTCCTGGTAAAATATCCTGACTTCAGCTCTTATTTGTTTTCACAGTGGAAGTGGGCCGGCATATATATATATTGCTATAGAGGCAATGGCCGATGGAGGTGTGGCAGCTGGGCTTCCACGGGATCTTGCATTAGCACTGGCTTCTCAGACAGTGAGTGCAAGTAGATACTATCATGAGAAGCTGCAGAATTGTGCATAGTATTTTTAGTATTAACTGAATTCATTGCATAATGCGTATCTAGTTAATACCGATCTATGTGCTTTTCCATGCTCAAAAAATCCTTTTTTTTCATGCTATCTTTCTTGACATGTCTTCAGGTTTTGGGAGCTGCTACGATGGTAAGAGACACAAAGAAAAATCCTGGCCAACTCAAGGATGAAGTGGCATCACCAGCTGGTATCTATTTGTTTCTATGACCATGCTAGTCCTTCACTTTCTCCTCTTTACAAAAGGATGGTTTCTATTGTTTTTCTATTGAACTTTGATGCTTGGAAATGTCACATTTGGAATCCTGCAAAAGAGCAATATTTATTTTTCATTTGGGATCGTGAATTTATTTTGCACAGGTAGATACTAGATATTTATGCTGCATCATATGCATATGCAGTTTGTATCAAATTCATTCTGACTGTAGAGTGACTCCAGGGACAACTATAGCTGGAATTTACGAGCTAGAAAAAGGTGGGCTTCGTGCTACTCTGATGAGTGCTGTAATGGCTGCAGCTAAAAGAAGTGAGGAGCTTTCAAAAACATAGCCATATCAACTGATGTTTTGTATGAAACCAAGTTGTAGTAAATACAAAATAGCTTCACTGGCTGCAGATAATTTTGCTTCCTATCCAAATGCAGAAGAGATGAATCCAAATCTCCGGCAACAGAAACTTGGTTTATTCTATATTAGCTACGAATGCACATATATTCTCAGAAGAATATTGTCATGCATGTAATTGATGTATGATAATGTTGGTGAAATACAACCATCTCCTTATACTAATGCTTTGATATTTCCGTAGATTAAAATTATAGGTCATGTTTAATTCCTTTTCTTCCAATGTTATAGATCCCTGTTCATGAATATATGGATCAATGATGGGTACATGGATTGGGTTCATTCTTTAAATGATATCATGTAAGAGGTAGAATGCCAAGCTGGTCCAAATCTTTGAAGTATTTTTTATTCATCATAAACTCGGTAAATGTCAATGTGGATTAAAGGTTTCCATTTTTTTAATGGACAAGTGAGGGAATCTATTGGGATCCTCTCTTTTATGGAATACAATCTGAAAAATACAAACTCTACCAACCTGAAATACCTGAAGATATCTATCAAATTAAAGGATTAGAGAAACTCTTGACATGATCAAGAAAGCTCCACCCTACGAAAACAACACGAAAAGAAAACAAGTAATCAAGTACATTTTGATAGCAATCGCTTCCCCTTGTAGGAAAGAAGTGCCTCTATGGTCCAATGAGAGTCCTCTCCAATTGAATCCTTGGCTTCCTAATGCAATCTCTCTGCTTCTGATTTTGCTCCCCTTGGATTTGGAGGAGCTCATCAAGATTTTAATGGAAGCAAAGCTCTTTTTTCTCTAACTCTTTTCACCTCTTGCAATTCTCCCATGATTGTCTTCTCTACCACATCTTTGAAAATTTTGCCTTCTACAATCGGAGGATTGCCACTAACATTGAAAGAACTCTTCTCTTTGAAGTCACTTTGCCTTAATGCTAGTTGGAGATGATATAGAATGGCTAAAGAAATGCTTGTGATTTCTCCAAATAAACTTTGCTTTTAAATTGTCAGATTTTGGAATCCATTTCTGCAAATGGAAGAAGAGCTCAAAGGATTTGAAGGACACTATGATCTTGTGTCCAATCTCATTGCTTAAGCATCTAAAATCAACTCTTTCAAAGTGATTGATTGGGTAGAAGTTCCTTGAGAGGGCATGCTCCTAATGGAGTGAAAAACAGGCTTGGAAACAAAAGGATACACACCCTCATAGATTTGTTTTGGAATTGAATTTGTTCAATATCAATCATAATGAAATCACGACATTTGTCTACCAATCTTTGAATCAATGTAGGATTTTTCATCACTAGTGAAAGATTAAACAAGTGAACTTGCATAGGAATTTTAGTAATAGTAGTAATTGCCAAGTTAAAAAAAGAGAGTCCAAGGACATAAAAATACCTGTCTTGCCAATGAACCAAAGACCTTGAGTTCACATTGTAAGTGGCCTATTCAACCCTTTAGACTATTTGTAGCATTTTTCTTGGCCTCTCCAATCATTTGCTTTGCATGTGTATCCTTATGCTTGCCAGAAATTGTTTTTTCACCTTTCAAGGTGTGGGGTTGCTTGAGTGACCCCCATTGGTAAAAGGGATGACCCCATTGACAAAAGGGGCAACCCCATTGTTTTGGATTTATGCATGGGAACCCTCAATTTTGTTCATTTCTCTACCATTCTGGCATTTGGTTTAAAGCTTAGACGAGTCCTAATTTCACCCACCCTTGCTAGCCTTTGTGTTTTCCCCTCCCCTTATCCCCTAATCGTGAATTTGATTGACATTTCTTGTCTACATAAGCATCCCCATTTCAATTTCAAATGGTCTTTGGATCTTCATTGGAAGCACTCTATGAGAGTTGTGATTTTGTTACCCGTCTTGCAGTTGTTTGAGTAGGTTAGCGAGTAAAATCCCAAGGTATTCATACCAAAATTTCAAGTATCTTTGTAGTGTCCATGCTCTTTGCAAGCCAAAGGCTTTTTATGCGATTCAAGGTTCAAAGCTTTCATTCATGTTGCAAAATCATTTTGCCACTTCCCTTAGCTTACTTTACTGTCTTCCTATCCTTTAATTAATCAGAGCACCCTAGGCTAGAGAGTAGTGAAGAGAATACAAAATTTGAGCCCTTGAGGACTTATATTTGATGACATCTAACCAAGCATCATGGCTACCGATCTCTGTGCAAGGTTCTAGTTTACTCATTTTTAAATTTTTAGGTTAATTTGCTTTACAAAATGTTTAATTAGAATTAAAAATAGATTATCTCTAATCTTGGCCAACTTGGTGACTTTTTTTGTCATTGTTTAAAATTTATTTATGTTATTGCATTATTTTAGTTTATATTAGATTGTAGATTTAGTTTGAATTCATTAGATTCACTCTAAATCATTTTGAAAAGCCTCTGCTAACAAGGTAACAAGTGATAAAGTTCTCACTAGCAAGTCCAAATAATCAACGAATAGAAGCAACAACATAAAAAAAACCAATATATTTGCTCAAATTACATTAAAGAATCATTTAAAATTTGTTTAATTACATTAGTCAATTCACATTTCAATTTGGGGAAATGTAAAAACATATAATAGGTGCTTATTTCCTACATTTAGATCAAAGCATTTAGTTAATTCATTTTCACTCAAGAAAACATCATGTGGTCAAAATTCCTTGCTAACAAGTCTTAGGCACCCAACAAAACGATTAAACAAGGCAATCGACAATCAATAACCAACAAGCAAACAATCAACTTGGTTGATAAGACAAGTAAATCACAAACAAAACAAACACAACACAACAAGTTTCTAAAGCGAGGCATGCATACCTCTTCCTTTTCTTTCCCACCATTAGGCTCATGTGTCTAGGGTTAGAGAGAATTGGGTAAGATCCATTTTAAATGAACTTAGAAACCACTTAATTAAACCAAGAAGTCTTTAACCCTTAATAAGTTTAGGAGCAAGCTATTGTGTTGCAACAAATCCAAAAGGAGAACAATAGGAAACGAGTAAGAGAACTAGCCCTCCTTCAAGAATTAATTGAGACAAGAAATTATTATCCTAATGCTTTTCTTGTGAAGGCTTAACAAGAGTTAGACTCAATTCATGCTAACACACCTAGCCACACAAGAATTGTCTTAGTAAAACCTCTTTAGAGGTTTGCCAAGAAACACCCACACATTCCAATCATAATTCCATGCTTAACCATCCACCATCAAGCATTCCTTGTATAGTGAGCAATCAAATTGGCACAACACCCAACCCACACACAAATATCGTTGACACTTATAGGCCTCTACTTTGTGAAGAGGGTTGTCCTTCAAACACTCACTACGTTGGGTTTTGCATTTTGAGTGGGAGTGATTTGACCTTAAGCAAGCTGCATGAGTTGAACATGTGTGTTATCCATTGTCCAATTTATACAGTCATGGTGATAAAGTTGGAGCAAAACATAGAAAATCTTGGTCCTCCACATTTTGAAATTTAATAAAGAAGAAACTCATCTCTAATAGAGACAAAGAAGGATAAATGAGATAAGTCCAAATGATGGAATCCACTGCTCAATAGATGGTCTCTTTCCCAAACATTTGTAAGTTGTCAACTTCTCGCACCAGTCTTCTTTGATGGAATTTAAAAAACCATCCATACTAAACAACTCTAGTTCTTCATTGGTGAATGTAAGCATGACATTTCCCAATTAAAAAGAGACAAGAAATCACTATATTGAAGTTTCACAAATAAATAGACTCCTAGGCTATGGAATAGGAGAGGAATTCTTAAAAATATGATAAATTGATGGCTGCTCAACCAACAAGGACAAAAAGGTTGATTTTGTTGAGAAAAATCCATTGTTTGCATAGTTTGCCATAGGTGTGATAAGGGTTTAGGGCATTCTCATATTCTTGGAAGATAAGTTTGCTCACTGAAAAATTCATTGGTTGAAATTGTTCATTTGCAATAGAAACAAGGGACTTAGAAGAGTTTAGAAATCCTTGTTTGAACTGGGAATTAATTGATTAATGATTGTGGACATTGCTAGTAAAACCCTTTGAAAGAATTCCCTTATTTCGTTTGTTGGTGTTTTAATGTCTCTTTCAAGACCAATTAAAGTAATGCATAAGGAAATCCTTTCTTCAAATTTGTGGAAAAGCTACTTGATCTAATGGGCTCCTAAAATCTAACACTGACAAATTTGCAACAAACAAATCAGAAGCAAATTTGACCTATCTTGATTCTCAAAAGTTAGAGCATGAGACCTAAAAGTTCTCCCATCTCTCCTTGGAGTTTTTTTCTTATTCAACTTTAAATAACAATATGAATTACAACAAGATACCTTTTAATGGTTAAAGTAAAACCAACAAATAAACATAAACAAAAGGATTATTTGTAACAAGAAACCATAGGACTTGCAAGATTCAATAAAAATAAATGATTTAGAAGTAGGCTAGGATACTTCTAAAACAAGTGCTAGCATGAAGTTTAACACTAATCCTTAAATTAGATTCACACAACACAATTTACTTTGAAGCATGAAATATATTTTTAATAGTATAATCGTAGTATCCACTATAGTTCATAATTTTTGCAACATAACACATAACATATTCCTTAAAAAACAAAGATTACAATAATGTGTTCAAAATCACTTATTTATAAACATTTAAGAGGAAGCTTTATTGAAAAAATAAGAATAGAATAATCCCAAAGAATAGTTGCTTTAAAGAAAAGTGTATCCTTATTTTACTTTAAATCAAATCTAAAATTAATAAAGAATTAAAATTAGCCCAAAATAGACTTTCACTTTTGCTCAAAAAAAAAAATAATGACCTCAAAATAGAAAATAGCCAAAAGTGACTATTCTAAATCATCAAATTCTATTTCAGTTTAAAAATTTGAATGATCTAAGGACTCTAGAGAAAGTGTTCTATCTTTTTCCCATGTTTGTGAAGAAATTCTATAATTTCATCAAATGTTGGCTCTTGGGCATATTCCTCTTTGTCAACGAAGTTCCCTCTTCTTAGAAACAATGCTTGGTACTTAGGAAATTTGAGTTTGTAGCCTCCAAACTCAAACAAAACTTCTCATCAACTCATCCATATTATTGATGTTGAAATTTGAGCCCCCCAATTATCATAATCAACAACTAAAAATTATATCTCACTACCTCTAAGTTTTTCTTTTGTGAATGTGAATGTGAAAGGAGTGTAAAAAGATAAAACACCCTACTTTGTCATTTGCAACTGATCTATGTTTTCTTCAACAAATTGCTATCCACCTAGGAATATGATAACTTTCACAATTAATTATCATGTTCAATTTCATTATTCGTCCACTCTTCAAAACTCTATTAGCTTAAGGTTTGTCAAAACGTTGTGACATAAAGTAATGGTGGAAGTCAGAGATCACTTGAAATTGATGGTTGGTCGAATGGTGACATGAGTTGTAAAGCAACATAAATGAATCTTTTGTAGTCTTCAAAGTGTCTTCATATAAATTTGTGATCAATTGGTGATTGATTTTTCCATGTCACCAATTCATCCAATTGTTGGTTTAAGGTCCTTCACCATGACATGGTGGCAAACATGCTTTTGGATTTGATAATTTTTTTATCAATGAATGATATAAGTTCTCAATTCCTTGGTTTTTGCCTACATTTTTCTTTCCCCTCACCATCTTTCTCTAGCATCTCCTTAGCATTTTAAGTGGCAAAATGTAGCAAATGGATGTTTCCTTCCTTGCATAGAAATCTTAGACTTGGCTCTAAAAAATGGAAATTGACAACTTGGATACATTTTTAAGGAGGGTTGGTGGTTTCAACTATTATGTGCCCTTCTCAAGTCTTTTGAATTTATTGATTTTGATCTCAAGGATTAAGGTAGAAATTGTGCTTAAATTAAGACGAACTGTAACTACCTTTCTTCTTTTTGTTCAAGGTTTCTTGAAACCAATTTGTATTCCTAGAGCTTGAGTGGAAGATGTTCAAATAAGCAACTTCAAAGATTCTAGAGGTTCGTTTGGGTTGAATAGGTGTCAAAGGTATAAGATAAGAAGGCGATTATTGAATTGAAGAGATATCTATATGAATGAGTGCAATTGATTTTGCCTTTTTTTGGCTATTAATTTCAACTTCTTTAATCTTGAAATTTTCACTGCTTCACTTAAAGATTTCATTTTTCTCTTACGATCTTTGACACAAGACACTACTTTTGAATCTAAGATTGCTTGGACACTTCTTTTTGGTAACCTTTGACATTTTGATGATCATGGAAATAACACTTCTAATTCAATTATTTTTCTTTTCAAGAGTCCTCTAGATCTATCCAATACTGTTGTGTTCCTCAAATCCTCATAAATATGACCCCTTAAACCAATTTATTGGTGGTATGTCTAAAAATATCTTGGGTAAATGAAGTGAGGAGATAAGAGATCCTCTCTTGCCTCACATAGTGTTCTCAAAGTGAGTTCCCTTTATTGGTCTAAAGTCATCTTCCTATGGTTTCTCCTTTGTTTTTCATACTTGTCCATGCATTTTGCCTAAAAATCCTTGTAAGTCTACTAGATGTGTAAACTTGATACCAAGTATTTTTAACATGATGTATTTGAAGTAAAAACACTTGCTTGTAAGGCTTGATTTTGATTGGTAAATTGGACCCCAGTTTGTCTTTTCCTATAATTCTTATGTGCCATTTACAATTTCGTGCAATACTCCATCATAATGGTTTGATCACTTGAGTACCTTGGAATATTGTAGGTATAAAAATTAAATCCACACACTTTAACATATGTGAAGGTAGGGAATCATATAAACCAATTATCCCACTCCATAATAATCAATCTTACATGCTCAGAGATGCAAATTTTGCTTTCATTTGTCTGGATCCCTTATAATATGCATAGTGAAGACATCATTAACTCTTTTGAAATGAGTGAACCCTTCTCTATATTCAAGTTAAGGATACTGTAAAAATAATTGGTCTTGTGATTGGACTTTTTCCAAACCTAGGAAAACATTTTCATATGCTTGAACATAGATAAGATAATACATCATATCAAAAGTTTTGGTGTCAAATTTGTTGAATATGAATAGATGGAATTAATGATTAAGTGCTTACAATTTATATCCTTCTTCCCTTCACATATTAAGTTTATTATGTAAACATCCAATGCTTAAAAATTCTTGCTTTTATTTGGTCTATTGCCCCATTAAGCATGGGAATCATGAAATCTAGTTATTTTTTGAAATTAGTCTTGTATAAAATATTAGGCAATTATTTGGGCCTCTTTATCTTGTTGGGCCATTTTTTCATGCAAGCTCTTTTTTACACTTATACATTGATATTCCACATATTCCCACACTCCTCTAGATCAATCATTTATGTCTCATCATATGGCTACAATTCGATACTTACTCAAGAGTTTGAACATACAAACTACAAATACTTTGTTGTCTAAATAAAAGACCCTTAAGGTTCAAGGATGCGTGCACATGTTATCGCCAATTCATTGGATTGAATTGTGTTAGGGGAGGAAGCAACTTGAATAGGTCTACACTCCCATAATCTAACAACTAGATTGTGACCTTTTGTGATCATTTCATCTATATTCATATCCAATATGTCAAATAGACAGCGCAACATGTCATGGACATGATACAAACTATTTGAGAGGAGGCTTTTAGGCTCTATAACACCTTCACATAGTTTTATGACTAGGAAATATATCTTCTTGTTGGTGACGTCTTTGTTGATGTAGATGTGTTGGTATTTGCATATGCCCCTTGTATGATTTTGCTACCTTGGCATCAAAATATAATCCCTTTTTGTATGTGACAACCATCTATGATGAAAATTGGAATGCTCGATGCTTCTGTCTTTAAGCTATGATTGTGACAAAACAATTTTGAATTATGCTTGAGTATGGTGCCTCAAATTTTCCTTTTTGAAACCCACAAAAACAATGATAAAGGATTACACTTTCCTCTTAACAACTAAATAAAAGTTTGTTTGGTGATTGTAATGAATGAACATCTCAATATAAAGGTTTGTCATGATTTAACACTAGCTATTTTCTCTAAATAGGTTGACTATGAAAGGTGGTGATTATCATTGGATGATTTTTTCTTTAAAATAATTTTATCCTCTTTTGAATGATGACCAACTAAAACAAGTTCACATTGACTTGGAATGGCTATACCACCTTAAAAGCATGCTTGGTAATGGGTACACATACTTGGGTTAGTTTGAAGTTGGTTCAACCATTGTAAAAGTACACTTTTGTCTTATATGTGGCTTCTAACTCAAAAAAGTGCACCTCATGTAACATGTTTTTATTTATTTGAATATAGATGCAATTTCATATTGGATTTGCATAACTTTGGTGTGGTTTTATATTGGTTAAGTCATTGATAGAGTGTTCATGGTAAGCATCATTTCAACTTGAGTGTTTGGGCATTGATTTATGGTTCATTTACCACTCCTTAGGGGCATCTATTTGCATGCCTTAAATGTGAGAATTTTGACTTAAGTAACATGACATGGATTTGAAGAGAACTAGATCCAACTTGAAGAAAAGAGTGGATTCTTCACCTCTGGAGACTCAGGACCTGAAGAAGGTGGCCCAAGAAATGTGTAACCTGGAAGCTGAAGTTGATGAGACTTTAAAGTCTCTTGGTTAGTTTAGGTTGTGTTGTTTGTTGCTGGCTTCTTGCTGTCTTTTTGCTAGCTTTATGCTGGTGGTTGCTGTCCTTTTTTGTTTATTTATGTTTGTAGCCTTTCTGCCTCTGGGTACTTTGATGGTCTATTTTATTATGGCTTGTAAACTCTGTGGTTTTGGGTCCCTGTAAAACCCATTTTTTCCTCTATCAAAAACATGACATGGATTTGAAATGGTTTGTCCCATATAAAAGTGTGTCAAATGTGCCATTTCATGTTCTTTCCTTAGGGACACTCCAACAACCTTTTAGCCATTGCCTAAGTGTCATTTTGAATTTATTTAGCCATTGTAAAAGTGTGCATGGATTTGTTCATTTTGTTGACATTGACATCCAAGTGACAAGTTGAATAGTTATTCTTTCCTCATGTTGGTTCACAATTTTCATCCTATATTTTTCCTTCAACATTGTTCATTTGTGAGCAATTTACAACTAGTGTTATTAAAAAAAAGGCCTATATTTGATAGGAATGTCAATTTGTTTGTCATTGATTAACTTGACCTAAATTCCTTGACTATTGATTATAAATTTTATGAAAGAAAATTTTCATAAGGGTATGAACATCCTTAAAACACCATTGAATTGACAATTAGAACAACATACCTATTGAACACATTCACCACCAAGTATAGAAGATATTCTTGCACTCAGTAGAATTTCTATCGCTTACTATTACCATCACTTTCACTTGTCATTAACTAATACTTAATGAATGGGAATGGTTCCCCAAATTATTAAAACTCTAGTTATTATATCCTTCAATGTTATAATTATGCTTTATAAATTCATTTGAATCTGAAAAATTTCCTTTTATATAATGATTCTCTTTAGCTAGCACTTCTAGTTTTCCAATGCAAATGTGAAGTAGCAAAATATTTTATTTAAACCAAATTTTCAACCATAATCCATTTGTTATAACTATTTTGTTCTTAATTATTTATAGATTAATACATGTTTCCATAATGTATTCTTACATGATTATTTGATGATGCATGTTCCATTTATTTTCTTTAGGGTCACATTAATCTCTTAGTAATATTAGCTTGTTCTCCAAGATGTTGATAGGTAGGAAATTTGTTTTAATAACTTTTTATTTTAAAATTTTAGAATTCTTATAAATTGTGTTCACATCTCCTTTACAAACTTGTCGGGTTCATCTAGAATTTTGTTGTTTCATTTTTCCACATTTGTACCCATTGTCCTTTCATCTTTTCCCACATTCCCTCCAATCCTTTTCTTGTAGAATTTAAATGGACTTGTAGATACCATTCTAATGTCAAGTCATGACTTCCACTTCCAATCACCAATTTCACATTTAATTTTAGTAAAGTGTTCCAATGGTTTTTCTATTCATTTCTTCTTATAAAAATTTGAATCTACATATTTTACCCACATTTATTCCAAATCACTTCATTTACTCACTTCATCCACTTATCAGGTTCCAATGGACTTTTGGACTTTCATCCCTATGTCTAGTATTGACCTCTAGCCCCACAATGGAACCCCACACCTCTCATTCTAACATCCCATCTTAAATTGAGTTTTTGTATTTAATCTAAATTGCCTCTATCATTCATTGGATCTTATACTAGACATATATATATTTTTAATATCATTAGGGGCTATCAAAGAAACAATTTCAAACTCTTTACATGTTTTTTCATATGCTTTATGAAGGTGCAAAACCCTTGTATTGTCAACTGGTATATAAGCACTCAGTGATATAAAAAAAAGAGTGCTCTATGTAGGGTATGGCTTGTTTCAAGATTTATTTTTGTTCTTTATATTATTTTTTTTCAAAATAGCACCTTAGGGAATACCCACTTGGCCTAGTAGAGCCAAAAATTGAAGAATATATTACCCAAATTAGTTAATTAGTTCATTGATGTCCCTACCTAATCATACAAAATATTTTTCTTTGAGTTTGACATCCTTGGAACTTAGAAATGATCTAGCTTTATGGATTAGGGAATCCACAACTTTGAGCACCAAGACATTGTCTACAATAAAAAAATAAAATGGTTGAGAGATATTCCACTTGTGATGGAATGGAGATATTGCCTAGGGGCAAGAAACCAATATATACTACCTTGAGAGGAAAAAAATTATGTGGTATCACTTGCAATGGCCTTTGATGATGAGATAGTCATTGCAATCATACATAAGAGGGAATGCCTGTAGCCTAGTATGCTTCCTTGTCAAATTAGTTACATTTAAAGAATACTCTTAATTTGGAGTGAAAAATATATGTAAAATGATATAAACCATAAAATCACAATAAATATACATGATTACAAAGATAAGATCATGTGACACTATAAAAGACATTGAAGTATGATCATTAAAAATATGTATAACCATAGGTAACAAGATGCCCTAATGTTTCCCCCAAATAAGGCCATAAAAGTAGCCATAAATATTAGATTAGGATCCTGCAAATGCACATGAGGGTGATATATCATTATTAGAAGAAAAATAATCATCATAATCATGTTAGGATAAGATATGATCATGGTTAATGTAAATATGAAAAAACATATAATCATAAAATGTGAACTTGGAAATCATGGAATATCTTCTAATCACCATAAGAAATAATTATGTCACTTAACCGTGTGATAAAAATAATAATCATTAGAATTAGAAATATATGGAAGAAACATGTAACTATATCATCAATATAGTAGAAATGTGGAAAATGTCATAAAGGACATGTTCCCTAAGTGGGAGACATTATCTAAATAAATCAATATATGTTAAATATGTAGATCACATGAGCTCCAAATCTCAACAAACAATATTAGAAGGATCCTATTACAATATACCATATTCATGTCAATTGTGTGTTTTGTAACCAACTTAAAGTAAATAAATTTCATCATGTCAGTAAATATCACATTTGGTAAATATACCTAAAGTATGAGGAATTTATTTTCTACCCTTAGTTATCTATTGCCCATGTTTTTGTGAAGTAGAATTACCTTGTGGATTGGGAATAGTTGTACTTTACTTTGGGACTCATTTACTTTGGGACCCATATAACCAAGGATTGTCAAATATTACTATCATATTCTTCCTTGGAGGATAGGGATGAAATATTCCTTGCTTTAGTACCATGTGTATAATGAAAATCCATAATGCATGAATTCTTCATGACATGCCAAAGCAAGCTGAAAATACTTGACCAAAGATAGAGAGAGATAAAATAAATGCACAACACATGAATTCTTAATTCTTAGGGATAGGCCAAAGAAAGATATAAATAATTGACTAAAGAAATATATAGTGACTAAGATAGACTAAAACAAAATTAACTCCAAATAATTCTATTTTGGCCAAGATAATTCACTTTATGGATCCAAATCAAATTTTCTCTCCATTTACATTAATTCTTTAGATGTTCGGAAGGGTGTTGGATGAGGTTGTGGTAATAGAAGATGAAGTGGAATTTAGGGTGGGTGATTAATTGGGTTGATACCTTGTTTTAGTTGGGGATGAGGTAAAATATGTAAAGGAGGTATGAATTAAGGATTCCTATACCTTTGTCTTGTCAAAATATGTTTTTATTGAGCCAATAGATTGACAACACACCTTAATGATTAATCTAACATGCCAAGTTGGTCAAATATAAGGATGTGAGGAAAGTTGCAATAAAATTATCCTCTCTTAATATTTGTGTGATATATAATTGATCCCACATAACCCTAATTTTCTCTATGATACAAAATACATGAGGGCGCTACATGTACTTATGGTGTGTGCAAAGAGTGAGAATTGAAGTTATTAGATTTTTTAGATTTTCAAATGTTTTTATTTGAAATGAAATAGTAGTATATGGGAAAATGAAAGAAAGCTAACTTGCAAAAAAAGTAATATGTAGATATACCTATGTTTTGCACTTTTTTGATGAAATAGAATGGGTGCAACTACATATTTGCAAGATACACATATAAATTACTATATAAATTTTTCTTGAATGATTGTTTATGATCTAAATTTAGTTGGGAATTTAGGTAACCATACTTGATGAGAAATCGAGGTATTGTGAAGTTACAAAATTGAACAATATGGAAAACTTATAAAGAGATGTATGTCTCCAAAAATATGTCTTTATTCCTTCAAAAAATAGATTTATACGTTTACAAAGAACTTCAAAAGTCACCACATCCTTGAAAGTGAAAATGGATAGTTGGATAGGGACTAAATAACTAACTCAACTAAATTTTTCAAAAAACCTATGTATTTTAGTACCCTAGCTTAGCAGCCCGTTGGGAAAAATTCAGACTTTTTAACAATGTTGGAAAGGTCAAAGAGATAAATAATTTGTTCTTCTTGGAATTAAACCTATGGAAAACATTCCAATAAATCAATGGAAGTTGTCAAGCCAAATTCCGCTCCAAAGGCCTTCAAAAATACTAAAAAAATAGATTTTCAATATTTTCCATCATTAGTTGTGCATAAACCATCCAAATGCTCTTGGATTGGTGATATATAATTTCTCTAGTATAAATAATTAAGTTTAATTCTTTTAGTGAGATGAAAATACTTTCAACAAGCAAAAAAGCCATTTTGTAAGTTTATACTATGCAAACAAGGAAATCTAGGGGCTTTTGGTTTTCAATATTTTCTTATTTGTAAAAACTACAAAAATATATGTTAACTTAATGTTCTAATATGATAAATTTTGATTTAAGTGATCATGAAAGATTACTAATTTTTCTTTTCTCGATCTTACAAATATTCATTTAGATTTTGATGTCTAGAATGTTAATTTTGTCATTTATGTATGACATTGATAGAATGATAAGATTTGTAAGATGAAAACAATATTTTCTAAGGATATAAATGATTTATGATATATTTTATTTCAATCCCAGTAAATATTTCAAATCAAATCTTAATAAAATTTGTTTAACAAAACATAAAAATGGAAGAAAATTGATATGTTCAAATCCATGCTCCAAGATAAAATTACATATATTTTCCCATGGTCTTAGTTAAAATAAATTGATACAAGTCTTTTTATATTCATGTCATAGGATCTAATATGCTTTTTTTGTATTGATAATAGTTTACCAAAATATTACATCAAAGGTTACATTTTTTTCTCAATTACAACTTGTCAAAAATACATATAATAAGAGGTATATATTTTTAGTTACATTTTTTGTTTGATTTACAAACAATTGTTTATCATCATAGAGTTTTCATGAGTTAATACTTTCACTAAATTGGTCCATATCATTCCACCCTATCGGTGGTTCCCTTTTTGACATGTCTTCATTGTATTTGTTGTTGTGCTTCCTCATAAACTCTAGCCAATTCCTCATGATTGAGATGTTATCCTCCTTGTTAAATGGCCAATTCCTTGCATATTCAGCTCCATATTTTTAGACTGCCACTTTTTTGTTTTTCCACAACTTTATGAACTTGATTTTGGATACCTCCAGTGTCACTGTGACCTACACTAAAATATTAGAAAATATAAGTTTTCTAAAAGACTCAGGAAGTGCCCTCCTTTGGCCTTGGGATGACTCCTCATTTCTAGATTTCCAAATAAACCAAAATATTTTAGTAGATAACAATAACCAAAAAATATTTCTTTTGATCTAATCCTTCAATAAATCCCATTATAATTTCTTTCCACTTTATCTTATTTAAGTCCCCCATCCTCTCAGTTTTGTGCAAAACATGAACCAAATTTCTTTAGTAAAGAAACATTCAAAGAATATATGCTTGACCATTTCAAGTTTTCTACAAAATTCACATATTTTCATACATTGGGAAGAAAAAACACTCGAAAGTTTATGCAATAGAAGTTGTCATTTGAAACAAAATTTCTTTGGTTCAGTAATTTTGACATTCCATGTCCATTTAAAAATGCTGATCCATTTTTTCCCCTTTAATTCTAAGTTCCAACACTTATTTAAGTATTTGAAAATTTCTTGTGTGTTTACTAGTGACTTGTATAACAACTCAGGTTTAATTTTTTCTAGATCAGAGCCATCACTCCATTTTCTCTTGTCCATGATTTTATTGTTAGGTACAAAACTTACTAGCCAGTGAAAAATTATAAATACTTCTCTAAGGATAGTATAAGTCCTCCAATGGGAAGGTGGGAGATCAAATTCTGAACTAAGGGAAGCCCAATTTTTGAGGTGAGAATTATATATTATATCCTCAAAATTTTTGATACCTTTATTATTCCAATTTTTTCTTGAGCAACCTTGTATTAATGTAAGGGGCTTCCCATTGCAATAAAGGTTCCACTAGATTGAACTAGAGGGACATATTTTATTACTATTGCTATTAATCATTTCTTTATTTTTTGACAAATTCCTAACTTGTTCCCAAGCCTTCCATATGCTTTTAAACACATAGGATCTAGCAAGGGTCATTGGGTCATTGGGAAATTTCCAAATAATAAATCACAAAGGGGGAGGTGTTTCCATGCTTTTGCATTTTTGGGGTAACTAACTAAATATTGCTCCTTATTAGGACCTTCCATAGTTCATTACCATTTATTGCTTTACATATCCACTTAAAAGCAAAGAAAAAACCTTATTTTTCAGGTCTTTCAACCCTAGTCCACCTGCACCCTTATCAATACAACACCATTCCCATCTTACTGTTTTTCTTTTCTTTTTCCCCCTCCCATCAAACCATAAAAATTGTTTGATTTTTTTGGATATCGTTTATTTGGTATTTATTAAATAGCCACACAGAGGAATAATACAAACTGTAAGAGGAGATAATTTTTGACAAACTTGTAGCCTCCCGACCATTGATAAGTATTGCTTGTTCTATTTATCTATCTAGTTTTCAATTTTTCCTTTAATTCCACATATCTTTCAGACATGGGTTTTGTGAATATAAATTTCTCCAAGCTCCATTCAGGTTAATTTTATTTTTGCTAAGTACTAGCCCACACCTCATCTATTGAAAACATCGACGGGCTCCTTTCACAAAAGCTTCATCTGAATGCTGTCACATGTTTGTCAGGCGCTCTTTGCAAGGTTTTTCCTTCACTCTTCTAAACGGCTCCTGCCATGCTTCCACGTGTCAAAAATTTGCACACTTCAAGGCTCCTTCCCTTCGCTTCCCTATCAGGCCCCAACCGCATTCCATGTAGCATCAGTCCACATACATTCCTTGGCGGACCCCACCAACAATTTCTTTTGTAAGGAAGACCTCCACGTGTCTTCACCGCACATGCCTTCACCGCAAGGAGGGAGGATTGAACCATAGTCCCCGACCTATTGTCACGTGGATATTCTAAGGTTTTCACTGTGTCACTATAGAGAAAGCAACAACCTCACCATAGCTGCCATGTGTTCTAACTGCTGTTGTGAGTGAGCGACGTGTGTCGACACTCTGTTTTGCTAGGACCACTACCACATTCGTAGGGGATGCATCTAGCTCGAGGGCGACCACGTTCATGGCTCAAATATTTTTCCATTGTAATGGTCAGGTGAAATCATTGTTGTGTGCATCATTGCTCATGATTGGCGGATCTTTTATGTTACTAGCTTGCCAGGCGGTGGGTTTTTAGTTATAAATACTGCTTCTTCTTTTGAACAAGGGCTCAAAATTTACAGAGAAATTTGTGGAAAGACACCAGGCCTTTGTATCATTTTAGATTATTGCTTAGGACTTGCAAACTGTGCCCTTGCTGGACCTTTCTATTTCTTAACTATTTGATAAAGCTGTATATTGTGCCATTATTGTATTGAGTAATTTGTTCGCAAAAGTCTATAATTTCAATATAAGCTAGCTGATTAAGATCATGTCTCCGACTCTTCTTTTTAGTAGATGTGTGGAAGTTATTTTATGTCATTAAATAAGTTGTTCAAATTTCCATTTTGATTTCTGTTGTTCAGGGACATAGCAGATTATTGAATGACCCTTAAATCATATCTCATAGATATGTTTATCGTGCCCATATCTACTTCTTGGCGCATTGCCTTAGATTAGATTTATTTTATATTTGTTTCTTTCTACCCCTTTTCAACCCTCAAATTATAGAAGAAGTCGACTTCTTTAAAAACCTAGAGGTCACTCAATTTAGCGCAATAGGTCCCCCCTTTAACTGAGTTTCCCATAGAGGTTGTTACCTTGTTGATTTTTGGCATCAACAATTTCTTTTTTCTGGCATGCCTGGTGGGAAAACTTAAATGTACCTAAATCAAAAGAGGGTGTATGAACCATCGACCTGTTACTAGGTCTCAAACAATGAATAACCCTGGCTTGTTAGTGCCTCCGCTAGTAACAACACGAACCCAAACTCATCCAATGCATGTTTTGATCCCTCCACCAGTCATATTGCAAATTGCAAATAAAAATTATGTGGCTTGGGATGCCAGAAGTCCCCTTGTAGCCCTAGTTGCACCCACCGTTTGGGCCCCGATCCCGGTCTCTACTCTAAAAGCTATTCCTAAATTCATCGAAGATGGTTCAAGAACACCATCCGAACATCTGCAAGATGTGGCAGACATGTGTTTAGTGCACAAAGTTATAGATCAAAACATAGCGCTAAGGTTGCTCGCAACCTCCTTTAGAGGGAAAACATTAGATTGGTACCACACTTTGTCGGCTAACACTATCAGTACCTGGGATGAGCTCGGAGATCCTTTCTATGAAATGTTTTCAAATGATCGAGACAGGTCTTCGCTATACAATCAACTAGCAACAATAAAGTGAGCCCCATCTAAAGCCATGACTAACTTCAACGCTAAGTTCCATACAACTTGGAAGAGAATCCAGACTGCTATCCGTCCACCAGCTGAGTTGGCATTCATGTTCTATTTGAAATCCATCAATGTTGATATCTTGATGATGATCCAATTACTCGACAAGACCACACTACCAGATGCATACAACATAGCAGTCAAGGCGGAGAAAAATCTGTTGACGTTAGGAAGTTTTCGCCTTGGCCCATCATGCCTATATTTCCTGAAGTATCAGTTCCCGCCCAGGAGATGCCATCTACTAGCACACCTACACCTCCTCCGTCTATGTACACATATCCAAGCGCACCACAAAATGTTGCTTCTACATCCATCTCTTCAAAGGACGAGATGAGCAACATTAAAGAATTATTGCAAAACCTAGCAAATGAACTAACTATTATCAAGCACAACTAGGTCACTCCTCCAAGACCAGCCTACCAAAATTACCAAGTCGGAAAACCTTCCTACTAACAGAACCAATATCAAGGAGGCGCGCACACAAATTCGCAGACTCAGACGACTAACCAAATAGTGCCTACTCCGTTGGGAGCTATTTAGCCATGTACAAGCAACAAGCTAACCGCAGGGCAAAACAACCTCGCTGAAGATATCAATCCCTGGTACTTCCCTTGTGGCGATGCGCATATGCCTGAAAATTGTCTGCGTGGAAATTTACAACAAAAGGCTACAGAACAACGCAACCAAGGTGTGGTGCCAAATTCCAGAGGTTATACATATGCCTCTCCCCAAATGGAGAATGTGGTTCTTACCGCACAAATGCAAGGAATGTCCTCAAATTAGGAAAATGACATAGCTCTCGACCATGCCCTTTTCTCGTGGATGGAAGGAGAAGAAGTAGTATGTTGGAAGAATGAAGAACATATCCCTTGTTAACAGTTTTGTGTTGTCATTAATGTCACCATGAAATGTGAATTGCAACTGCAAGACTCTAAGTCATACCAATCTAGTATTTTGAACTGGTAATATAGGATCAGCCTCTGGTATTTTTCTCTGGAACCCTCTCTGATAAATTGTTTCTACTTCAGTTTTTGGAAAATAGTCTGTGATTGAGACATGCATACATTGACAAGAACTCGTGAGTGCAGTTGGTCGTGGTTATCTTCAGTATCAATTTTTGTCTTTTCTATTAGGTCCTTTGCTGGCTGACCTATCAATTGGATAAAGATGTAATGGATTCAATTTTGTTTGTATAATTCATGTCGACAGCTATAACATGCCACACATTTGGATTATCAATTGAGAAGATTTGTCAAGCCGACCTGATTGTAATCCTTGACAATTAGATACATATATAAGATGTTTTGTAGAGTTGGATAGAGAGATGAAGGTATGGTGATGAGTGAATATTAGCAGAATACAAATGGGAGTGAAAAAGGCTAAGTGTGATCTGTTGACATGCAAATTTTCTTGAATTACAAAGGAACTGAATCTGCACTTGAGGTGTATTTCTATCAGTTCATTCTGGCAGTTAGCCATTTTTTTACTTCATTTTTTTGTAGGCAGTGAGCCTCCCATTTTGGACAGTGAGTCCTAGCAGTGAACCACCATTTTGTAATATCTTATAACTGGTTATACTATGTTGTGAATTAATCCTCACCATGGTTTTTCCCACTCTAGGTTTTCCACGTGAAAAAAAATGGTGTCTCTTGTGCATTGTGTTCATGTTCTATTGATGATTCTTCTTATCTTAGTTATTGTATTTTTTGGATTGATTGGATGGTATCTGTTCAATAAGTTTAAGTATATATTGATTCACCCCCCTCTCAGTATATTGGATATTTAACAATTGGTATCAGAGCTTGGTTCCTCTGGAGAAGTCTAATAGCTTGAGGGAGATCTTGAAGATTGAACAAATGGAGGATAATGCAAAACTTTAGACTGCTCTTGATGATCTAGACAAAGCTGAAAATGAGAATAAAGATTTGAAAGAGAAACTTGATGAGGCAAATGAATGTGTCTGGAAGTTGAAGGAACAATTAACAAATTTTAAAGAGAGACATAGAGAAGTCAGTGACCAATTGAAACAAGCAAATGAAGACATTATCAAACTAAAGCTGCATGTGGAAGAAAACAAAAGAATTTAAGAATGCCTGAATACAAAGATAAATAAAAAGTCTGATGAATGTTCCAAACTTGAGCAAGAAGTAGTAAATCTGAGAGAAGAATTGAAAATGGAAAATGTATGTGAGGATAATTTCAAGACAAGCTCCACCAGGCTTGATGAATTGATAGCTGGACAAAAACCCTCTAAAGACAAAGGAGGATTGGGGTTAGAAACAGGTGAAATCTCTAAAGCAGCAAAAGATCAAAAGACTCAAGAAAAAGGAAAGCATAAAAGGAATCAAGGAAGAAAACCACTTGTCAGACAGCTAAATGCACAAAGGTACGCATCCTTCAATGGAACTTGTTTTTCTTGCAACAAGTTTGGGCACAAGGGAACTGAATGTAGAAGCAGGATGAATTAGTTTTTTGGTCCTTTCCCGGATAATGCTATGCTTGTAATAAGCTTGGACATAAAGCTAGTGAATGTAGAACTCAGATGATGAACTGGTTTAATGGAGGAAGGTTGAATCAATCCTTTGCTGGTTATTTCTATACATGCAATAAATATGGGCATAAGGAAAATCCATGTAGAACAATGTTTAATGGAAGTCAATCAAGTCAAAGAAGTATTTTCTTTTATAACTACAACAAGCCAAGACATATTTCAAAGGTATTGAGAAGCAAAAAGGGAAATCGGTCTGCTTTAGAAAGGAAGAATGAACCTGAGAAGAAGGTTGACAAGGAAGAAGTTAAGTAGGAAATGAGAAAAGTATGGAAAAAGAAAGAAGAGTCAGATACTACTGATGCATTTGTACCCTCATCCGATGTAGATGATCCCTCTGATAACTAGACCCAACATGGTCTTAGGGGGAGCTTTAGCAGAAAATCCTTAAAACCCCTGATTGCGACCGTGTCAGATCTGTGACACAAAGTAAAGTTGTAAGAAATCAGTATGTAGAGGTTTTGGAAAAGAAACTGGAAGAAAAGAGGCTTGTATGCTCGTTTGTGGAGCATATTAGGGTTTTTTCAGGTCAACTAAAGAAATTTAGCAGCTTTTTGAATTCCAAGTGCATTAAATGCAAATTAGGGCATCACATTAATCTATAAAGCAAGATTGTGAAGGAATTTTGATCAATTGTGCAGTCGAAAGAAGTGGAGAGTGGCTTAGAGCGATTTAGAAGCGACTAGTGCAAACCCTAGTTTTGGCTCTTTGCGAAGAAAAGGTATTTTCGATTATGTGCTACTATGATTTTGTGGAAATTCCTTCTTGAATATTTTTAAGTGTTTGGAATATAAAAAATGGAAACTCCTGTAATCGTACAAACAAAAGAAAGACCTAGGCACTCCTACATTAAATATTTGATGAAGGTCTTCAAATATGACCCTATGGGTGCTTTCTCTTCGATTCCTCATAGCATCATGCCGACAGAGGATACCAAAATGTACATTAGGGTTAATTCAAAAGAATTCGATCATATCAAACTGATTGATATATGGATGAATGAACTCACCGATGATAAATTCTGGTTAAAACTTGAATACTCAAATCTTATGACAATGAAGTTGGATTGTTGGAACAATTTTCCAAACTTTAGTTCTACAATGGATGACTCGTATGTAAAGTCAGTTCTTAGCAAAATACATGATTAGTTCTTATGGACTAATAAACCACACCTGATAAACAAGGAAGAAATTAAAGTCATCACCGGACTCTGTGACACCGGACCAATATCGGTGCTGAAGGCAGTGAAAAATAAAAAGGTATCAAATCTCACTGGTGTTACCTATGACAAGAGGGCTTTAGCGACAAAACCTATTAGAAATCCAGTCATGAAGTATGCATCTATAATGATTGGCCACAAAATCTACTTCAACAACAAAGAAAATTTTGTGTCTGCTACAACTATCTATACTGGTTATGATATGTTTGTAGATGGTCCAAGCTATGATATGTGTGAAATGCTTTGACAACAACTGCTTGAGAACCTAAGAATGTCAAAGGAGAAGAAGTACCCATTTAATTTTGGTTCTCTAATTGTATGTTTGTTATTCTACTTTCTGAGAATGCTTCCAGGAAGATCTGGAACTGTGTGTTGGGATCCATCCCAACCTGTTGCACATCAAATTTTTGAGCATATGAAGAATTTGGGAGATGTGAATGATGTAGAAAGTTCCATGAAGACATTCTTTTCAGTGTTCAAGAAGAATATGAATGAGAGAAATAGAATTCTGAGGAAGATTGTTGAGAAATACAAAGATAAAATTATATTTCATGTATCTTCGGATGAGTGTATGATAAAAGCGGTTGAACCCCGAAAAATCTAGATTCAACCTCTGGGTTATGAAGTCCCAGAAGATGTTGCTGAAGGATATGTGCAACTCTTGTTGAAGAGTCCTAAAGATCCGAATGAACCTTGGATAGGAACTTATGCAAAAAAATCCAGGGAAGTTCGCTTGGAGCAGCACAAAGCTCAAAGTAAGAAAAATGTGGAGAAAATGCTTAATCAATGTTTCACACCTGAACAGTTAGCTCAAGCAAGAGTTGTTCAAGGAAAAAATTCTATAGAGCTACCTAATGTAAGGAGATCCGACAGGACCTCTCCTTCCATACCAACTTCTAGACCTGCTACAACGAAATATGTGCCCAACACTGCTGATAAAGGAAAAGGCCCAACTCTCTCTGAACCGACTACTAGATTAGGAAAAAGGAAAGGCGTTCCTCCGATAGCCCCTGTCAAATGAAGAAATGAAAAATATACTAGAGAAAAGAATATGAACATTACAGATGATCAGGAGGAAGAGGAAGAAGACCTGCTGCAAAATTGACAAGAAAAAGAAGGGTTAGTGTCTCCTCCGGTGAAGGTGCATCACAGGAAGCCAACATTGGCTCGAGGAAAGTTCAATATGTGTCATCCTCAGAAGATGAATCAGATGATCACGAAGAAAATAAGGAAAATATTTCAGATAAAGTTTTGTTGGACTAGGAAGAGAAAAACACCTCTCCGATAAGGCTTGGTTCCCCTCTTAAAGTAGATGTATTGGTAAATAATTTAGTGAATCAAGATGATATGGTGAAGTCCATTGTAGAAGTGTATAATTTAGTAGAAGAAGAGGATAAAGAAACAATGATTCTGGCCATTATCAAATATGTTATCATTTTGGAAGCCAAATGGGACAACATCATGTGTGATGTTCCTAAAAATTTGTGGGAAAGAGTACTATGGAAAAGGAGAGTAGAGGTAGTCGAGATAGAAGAGAAAATAAGAAACAAAGCCTATAAAGAAATTTCACCCTCTCTAACTCTGGATAACTTATAATCTTTGAAGAAGATTTATGCTAAAAAGTTCAGGGAGAAAAGAAGAGTCAATATCTTGATGACAAGAGATGAGAAGGAAAATTGAGAAATAAGGAAGGAAACAATAAGCATTATCAGGGACACTGTAGAGAAGTATGGCATGATTGGTGCATCCGGTTCAGCCTCTGAACCCAAAAAAGAAACTTCTACAGAAGTCATAGAAGAACCTCCTTCTGGTCCTGAAAATGATAATGAAACTTTGAAAGTGAATAACAATAATATCCCTCTAGAAACAGGTAGTAAAAATGTTCTACCGGAAATCAATTTTGACAATGAAAATTCGGAAAATGAAAAACCTGTTGAAGAATTGAAGCAAAAGTGCATGTTGCTACTCCTTCGGTACTTCCAGGTGAAGAAGAAGAGAAAACGAATGAAGAAAAAGAAGAAGAGAAAATTGAAGAAGATAAGGTAGGAGGAGAAAAATCTTAAAAAATGAAATGGAAGAGAAGAATGCAGATGATGAGAATGCAGAAAAGGAGAACACTGAGGAAGAAAAAGCAGAGGAGGAAGTAGAAAATAGAAATACGAAATCTGTTGCTGGAAAGAATGAAGAAGTATCCCAACAAATGGTAGAATCACAAAATTCCACTAGAGAATCCTTGTCCGGTGATGATGTTTTGAAGGGATTGTTGTTAAAGTAGATTAGATTCCAACTGGTAATTCCTCTAGAATTCCTGCAACTTCCAATGAATCAAGGTTATGCAGACCTGAACAAGATTTCTTCGGTACATAAATTTGTGTTAGGTTATGTATTTCATGCATCCAGTAGAAGAGAAACTTAGAAATGCATCAGAAAGGGACTGAGCTTATTGAAGATGTCATTAAGGTGTTTCAAGATGTTACTCCAAACACATCTGTTGATACATCTCTTTCTCTGATTAAGAATTTCAAGGTTCTATTGGACTCGTTTAAGGAGCATGCTACATGACTTATTGAGAAAACAAAATAGGATGCAAAGGAGAAGCTGAATGAGAAAAGGTTTTTGATCCTTCATGAAAAATGTCCCTCGACACATGCCAATGTAGAGAAAAACCTTGATGTTGTGAGGCTTATGAAGCTGAAGCCAAATCTGTGTTTACATACTATATAAGGTGGCCTGATGCCACTCAAAGCATAAAATATATCATGGAATCCATTGAGTCCCAGTTGACCACTATCTCTGGCACCTATAATGCATCAATGGACATAGGTAGATCAACTTGGAATGCTATTTATGCACACATAGAAAAGTTATTTATGCTACAGAAGCAGAAAGAAGAGATAATCAAAAAATTCTGCTTGCTTGGTGATAATGTGAGAATGGAGTATGCCCCGGTAGCCAATGCTTTGGCTAAAGTTGAGAATTTGGACAAGATAAATCTATCTTTGGATACTCCGGATGAAGTCGGAGAAAATTTTATTTCTTTAGAATCTTTGAAAAAGTTGCTGATGTCTGCTAAGAAGAGTTGGGACGATGGAAAAACGGCTTGGAAAGGCATTCTATAGGAACTGCAAAATGCCCCCTCCTCTAGGTAAAATATTTTTTTTCTATTTTAATTTGCATGAGATAACTCCCCAGGAGGAGTTTAGAAGTTGATTCCATGTGTTTGATCATTCCAAACTAAATGTACCTATCTTTCATTTTTTTTTGTTATTCGACCTTTGTCCTTGATGTCAAAGGGGGAGAAGAGAAATGAGAAGTAGAGCATATTCTGTATAGTTTTATATATTCTTTTTGGCACATGTTCCCATCAATGACAAAGGGGGAGATTGTTGGAAGAATGAAGAAGATCATATCCCTTGTTAATAGTTTGTTGTCATTGATGTCACCATGATATGTGAGTTGCAACTGCAAGACTCTAAGTCATACCAATATGGTATTCTGAACTAGTAATATAGGATCAACCTCCGGTATTTTTCTCTAGAACCCTCTCTAGTAAATTGTTGCTACTTCAATTTTTGGAAAATAGTCTATGATTGAGACATGCATACATTGACAGGAACTCGTGAGCGTAGTTTAATCATGGTTATCTCAGGTATCAATTTTTGTCTTTGCTATTAGGTCCTTTGTTGGCTGACCTATCAATTGGATAAAGATGTAATGGATTGAATTTTATTTGTATAATCCATACTGATAGCTATAGTGTGCCACACGTTTGGATTATCAATTGAGAAGATTTGTCAAGTCCACTTGATTGTAATCCTTGACAATTAGATAGATATATAAGATGTTTAATAGAGTTGGATAGAGAGATTAAGGTATGGTGATGAGAAAATTCTAGCAGACTATAGATGGAAGCGAATAAGGCAAAGTGTGATTTGTTGGAATGCAAATTTTCTTAAATTACAAAGGAACTGAATCTGCACTTGAGGTGTATTTCTACTAGTTCATTCTAGTGGTTAGCCATTTTGTTACTTCATTTTTTTGTAGGTAGTGAGCCTCCCATTTTGGATAGTGAGTCCTGGTAGTGAGCCACCATTTTCTAATATCTTATAACTGGTTATACTATATTGTGAGTTAATCCTCACCGTGGTTTTTCCCACTCGGTTTTCCATGTAAAAAGTTTGGTGTCTCTTGTGCATTGTGTTCATGTTCTGTTGATGATTATGCTTATCTTAATTATTGTATGTTTTGGATTGATTAGATGGTATCTGTTCAATAAGTTTAAGTATATACTGATTCACCCCCCCTCTCAATATTTTGGATATTTAACATAGTATTCACGTACCAGGCATCTACATCGGACACCCCACAGGTGCAGTCTGACTACAAAACTTGACCAAAAAGGAGATTCACGAGCGAACCGGTCACTCCGCAGCCTAGAAGCATCCCAGACCAATCTCTTGGTCCTTCCATAATTGCTCCATAGTCGCAGCTGTGCAAGGAGATTGTTATAACCAGGGCCAAAGAACATAAGCCTCCAAATCCGCCACCATTGAACGTAGTAGAACAAGTGAAGAAATCTTCTGCTAATGTATCCCTTTGGGATATCTTAGTTATTCTGGAGAAAAATTCATTGCTGCAGAAGGCCCTCTGGGAAGATACGATTGTTCAACCGACAAAGAAATTTCTCAAAGGAAAGGCTATTGAACCATCGCCTCCGATCAAATTTCTTGCAAATACTGCAGAGGAGACCTCTTCTGAAGTCAAAGAAGAGAAGCTGAAACCTAAGCCCTTTTTCTTAACTCTCATTGTGGGGAAGAAATTGCCACATATTTCCATGATTGACTCCGATGCTAGCACCATAGTCATGCCTAAGAAGATAGTGGAAGCCTTAGGACTTATATATGAACCCTTAAAGAGGGGGGTTATATAGTTGGATGGGAACAAAGTAAAAACTATAGTTGTCATCAAAGACCTCCCCTTGACTTTATTCTTTTTCCCCAGCATCACAGTTCCACAAGATACTGTGATCATAGATGTTCCTCCCATGTTCAACCTTTGCCTATCTCGGGAGTTCACCTCAAAGATAGGTGGATACCTTTCTTTGGATTGGTCGCACCTAATCCTCAAGACCAAAAGTAGAACTAAAATGAAGATAATATCAGAACCTCTACATTCAGAACATGTTACCGATGAAGCCATGATCAACTTTGAAGCTGCTCATACCTCTTTCACCAAAGAAGAAACTTATGGTATCGAGCTGCTTGAGGATGAGAAAGTAATTGGAAACTAGACCGATCAAGAAGAGGTCCTCTTGAGCGAATACATAGATGTTGATCCTTTCAGAAATTATCATGCTATTGGGTTGGGCACCTAAATAATCTATGACGAGGATCAAGAGATCCTGAAGGTAGTAAAGGATCCCACGGTTGAACAAGCCTCATAGCGGTGGACATTGCACTTTGATGGTACAAGATGCAAGGTTGGCACTGGTGTCAGGATATGCTTAATATCTCCAACCAATGAAGAGATTCTCATGTCTTTCCACTTCCAGTTCGCTTGCTTGAATAATGAAGCCAAGTATGAAGGTCGTGTGCAAGGTCTAAGCCTCGCAGAGCGAATGGGTGTCAAGCAAATAATGGTGTTCAGAGACTCTAAACTTATAATTAATTAAGTCTACAACATCTCTGTCACAAAGAATGTTTGCATGCAGTCTTATAGACATAGGGTATGGGACCTCATTGAAGGTTTCAAGGCTTTTAACATCCAAACGATGCCTAGGGAACATAATTCAACTGCGGATCGCATGGAGATGATAGGATCTCAATTCGATCCTACCTCTGATTTGATTAAGAATGTACACTCCGTGTGAGTGATCATCTTACCCTCCATTCCAGATAATGATCAGATCTGGCAAGTGTTTGAAAGTGATGAACACATCACCTCATTCATCCAACAATTGGGAGAGTTTTTCGATCAGCTTCAGCTGAAGATTGAAGAAGCATATGAAGGGAAGATCATTCAGTTGAGGTCCAACAAGCTTCCGAAAGGTTTGTTCGCTCTCGAGAATCTATTTGACTATGATGATGCGAGGAATGATAGGAGAAAATTTGTGGCAGACAGGGAGGACTATGCCAATCTTAAGGTCGGAGATGGAAGAAAACTAAAAGTTAGAAAAGAAGTTTCGCAACATGACAAAGATAGACTCATGCACTTTTGTAAAAACTATGAAGGATTTGTGGCCTGGTCTTATGATGACCTCAGGGGATATGATCCTGACATCATCCAACACACTATCGAACTAACGGAAGGTGCTAAAACCGTCCGCTAGAAGCAGAGACCCATAAATCCGAAGATTGAAGCCCTCATGGTGCAAGAGTTAAAAATATTGATCCAGTCCAAGATTGTGTTTCCAATCAAGCACAACATGTGGGTGTCTAACCTTGTTATATTTCGAAAGAAGAATGGAGATATTTGTCTCTGTGTTGACTTCTGTGACCTGAATTGAGCATCGCTAAAGGATCATTACCCACTGCCTTCCATGGAATCAATCTCGCAATATTGTGGTAGGTTCACAAATGTTTTCTCTGTTAGATGGCTTTTTAGGCTACAATTAGATTTGGGTTTGTAAGTGTGAAATAAGTAAGAGTAAAATAACTTAAAACACTTCTTAATATGACATTATATCAATGAATTTAATCAACAATTAAGCTATTAAAAACCAAAAATTCATTGAAAGAGTCATATTTCTCTCTATCTCCAAAGATTTATTAAATCACTGTGGCTCTCAGATTGTGTAAGCACTACGACTATTTAAAATGACAATCTGAAGAACAAGATGTCAAAATGCAGGAAACTAATCCTATATGATGATTACTAAACTTGACATGAATTTAGATAAATGAAAGCTACAACAAACTAAATGCAACCATGATTATGAATTCTAAAGCTATGATGCTATTTCTGCAGAGTAAGATTACACAAAGATGAGATATTCTGCATCCATTCTTTGTTGTACAGTGTTGTATTTATAGATTTCCTGGCATCACATTTGCACGGGGGAAGCAAACAGAGGCCTAGATTCAATCTAGAGGATTGAATGGTGAGAGATGAAGAAGTTGGAGAAGATTTTGGGACTGGTTCCTACCCATGAAAACATTAGGCAAGATGATAGGAAGAATTGATGGAAGAGGATTGAGAGATTGATTTCCAATTTGTCTCCAATTTGTCTCCAAATCTTCCCGTGAATGCCAGTTGAATTAATTAGATATAAAATATCTAATTTTATTAGTGAGTGAATAGAGGAAATTTGCTTTTATGCCTTTATTTTTATATTTTGATTTATTTAAATTTGGGAAAATAAGATTTTTTAATTAAATAAAACAAATATTTGATATTTTCTTATTTAATAAGAAGGGATATGATAATTAAATAAAAACCTTAGGATATCTTTATTTAATTAAGAGGAAATATGATAAAAATAGAAGAATTAATAGTGAACTTAATATAAATAAACATTTCTATTTATTTATTAAGTGGATGAATTTAACTATGATAATTAAATAAAAGAAAGTGAAATTTGTTTATTTAATTAAGATGAAAATAATAGAATTTAGAAGAATTTTAAATGTGAACTATATAAATAAATATTTCTATTTATTCAATAGTAGAGGAATTTAGGGTAATTAATCAAATAAGTTATATTTAATTAATCAGATTCTCCAAACCAATTTTAGGTGTATACAGGGTTAAAGAGGAGGACCAACACAAGACAACGTTCACTACAAAGTGGGGAATGTTCGCATATGCTAAAATGCCTTTTTGCCTCTCAAATGTGGGAGCCACTTTCCAATGGGCAATGTATATCGCTTTCAATGAATTGATCAACAAAATTATCCTAATCTATTTAGATGATCTGACTATGTTCTCAAAGTCTAAAGATGATCATTTTGATAATCTAGAGGTGGGTTTCAAAAAATGCTAGGAGTTTAGGGTATCCCTGAACCTGAAAAAATGTGTCTTCAAAGTACCGCAAGGAAAATTATTGGGACATGTAGTGTCCAAAGAAGGAATCACAATTGATCCTGAAAGGGTAAAAGCGATCAAGGAACTTCCCCTACCGGTCAACAAAAAGGGAGTCTAGTATTTTTTGGGGAAGGTTAACTTTGTAGGCAAATTTATTTCTGATTTTGCAGGAATAATTAAACCAATCACCCTGATGCTGAAAAAGGATTAATTATTCAAATGGATGAAAGAAGAAAGAGAATCCTTCAAGAAGGTTAAGGATGCTATTTCTTCAGCTCCTGTACTGGTGAATCCAAACTTGTAGAAGGACTTCATAATGTACGTGTTCAGTAGCAAGACCAACATTGCTATTGTTTTGACTCAAAAGGACAATGAAGGAAAGGGAGAAAATTCGATAGCATTTCACTCTCGGACCTTAAAGGAATATGAGACAAACTAAAACTTCATCAAGAGGAAAGCGTTCACAATTATAAAGGGACTCAAGAAGTTCCGACATCTTATATCTTGCAATAAGGTGATTGTTTATGTCACACATTCTAGTGTGCACAAATATATCATGGAAGGAGAAATCACCAAAAAAAGGGCCAATTGGATGACTAAGATCCTTGAATACGACATTGAGGTCAAGCTTGCAAGGACCGTCTGAGGAAGAGGGCTATGTGAATATTTGGCACATGATGAAGAAATGGAAATCGAAGAAAAGCAGTTGGAGCTGGTCCTAACAAATGAGTATGAGCCAGAAGGATGCTGGCTAGAGAATAGAGTAAGATTTATGCACATAGAAAAGTATCCGCCGAGACTCCTTCTCAAAAAAGAAGATTCTACCAGCTGCAAAACAACAAATACTCACTTATTGAAGGGGTCCTCTTCAAGAGGAATTTCAATGTTGTTTTTCTACAATGCATCACCATAGAGCAAGCAAAGAGAATTATTGGCACCTTCCACAACAATCTTGAAGGCAGACACTTCTCTGTGAAGACCACCGCCATCAAAATCCTATTCGCTGGGTACTTCTGGCCTACACTATTCAATGACTCATATAGCATGGTAAAAGTTTGCAAAGAATGCCAATTCTTCACAGGAAGAAGAAAAAATTCCGCAATGCCCCTCAATCCGATAGTAGCAAATGAGCCATTCATGCAATAGGGGCTAGATTTCATCAGAATGATCAATCCCGCCTCTAGTGCCAACCACAAGTGGATTCTCATAACCACAAAATACTTCACGAGATGGACTGAAGCCATGCCCTTGCATAATGCAATAGAGGTGGAGATTGTGGACTTTCTCGAGGGGCTAGTGATGAGATTTGGCCCACCGAAGACTATCATTTCGAACAATGCCAAGGCTTTCCTAGACTCCAAGGTATGTCAACTCGCACTTATGCATGGAATATTCTAGAAAACATCATCAAATTACTACCCGCAAGGGAATGGCTTGGCCAAGTTGACTTACAAAAATTTGGTCTAACATTAAAATAATCGGGTTAGATCACGAGAAAGAGTGGCACAAGAACCTTCAAACAACACTTTGGGTGGACCGCGTAACTCCCAAGCAAGATTTGAAAACTTCACCATACGAGCTAGTGAATGGCAAGGAGGCAATGTTGCCTATCTCTATGGAAATTACTATGCTACAACTACTCAAATCCCTGGAAATTGAAGAAACCAAAGTTATGGAGGTTCAGTTGGCCGAGTTGCTAGAAGTGCAAGAAAAAAGGGAAAAATCCCTGATAGCTATGTTCAACCGCCAATAGGTGGTTAATAGATGGTTTGACAAGAAAACTTCAGACCAAGGTCTAAAGTGTGGGGACCTGGTACTAAAATTCAATGAAAGGGCTGCGAAGCCTGACCAACATGGAAAATTTGACAGTCTCTGGGAGGGGCCTTTCAAAATAATTCATGTGAAGCAACATAATGCATTTGAATTGGAGAACATGGAACATGAAGCACTAGGTATTCCAGTTAACATAATTCACTTAAAATTGTTCAATTAAGCTTCAGTTACTCCGTTAGTGTAAGTATGTGTATATTGTAATTATGTTCCTTTGTTTTTGTCGACCAATCTTTCAATAAATCCATAGTGTAGGAAACAGAGAAATTCATGGAACCCATCATTGCAAAGAGCAGAAAAAAGAAAATCCTACCCATTATGCAAAAAAATGAGCTCATGTGTGAAGAATTAAATTCAATCCATATTGTAGAAACATATGAAAAAGAGACAAGAGGTTTAATATAAGCAAGTATATTCGTTATATATATAGGCATTGGTAAATACATTTAAAAATGGCTCTGAGGCCATACGTTTGAAAGTATGACTATTTACTATGCAAATTATATATATATATATATATATATATATATGTATGAAAAAGCCTTTTCCAGACATATCTATACAAAAAAGGCAAAAGGGCATTTTAAGCTTCAATTGTCCAGAGCAGAAGCATTATCATCAGCAGTGGGAGCATTGGTTTCACCAGTAGGAAGGTTGTCACTAGCAGCAACGAGTCCAGGAACAACAACGTCAACACCAAGAACTAGCGGAAAAGGGAACACGAGGTTCCTAAAATCTGTGTACTAGTCCACATCATAAAATAGCACCACATTGTAGCAGTGCAACAGAAAGTGACATGCACAGGTAGCTCTCTCAAGATGTTCAAATAGTGAAAGAAGCCGAAACTCGCTTAGGAATGGCACCCATGGTACCATCGCATCTTCTGTAATGTGCCTCAGCAGGTCACTTGCAATGGGAAGGCCCAGGCCATAGACTACATGGTTCACCACCTCTCCGAGGCCGTCGAGGCACTTCTTCAAAAAAATTTGGAGCGTTAGATGTAGAATCATAGCCTTAGGGACCTGGATGTCTGTTGGGGATAACACGTCATCTTAGAATGAAACATCTAAGAACAACAATGCCTTAGTGACTTTATTTTCTTCAAATCACCTCAAGGACACAAACTACTATGCCATAAAGTGGAAACAGGCACAATGATTTCCCACATTTACCCTTTTGAGAAAAGTACATGCAGACTAAGCCAGATTCAACACACACAGATTCAAAATTCACAGAATCTAATGACATGGAAGAAAAGATAATGAACACCCAGATTTATGTGGGGAAAGCTCTTTCGGGTAAAAATCTCCACCCTACAAAAGATCCAGCCATTATATTATTCAGAAAAAAATAAAAGTACAATACAATCTCAAGCTCATAGCCTTTATAGGAGTTACATCTTGTTTCATCTGGAGAATACAGGAAACAACATAGATCTCAAACCTTGCACTATTACAATGTCCTCACACGACATACAGTGAAGATTCATTTCATCTCACCAGCCCACACATAGAGCCAACGTTTCGGCTGACACAACCTCACGACCTCTCAGGTTCACATCTTCTTAGTTATGTGTTTCTCAATGTTCATGGTTACAATGCTCAGAGCATACCATTCAAACACACACTCTCTACCCTGCTTGATCTGATTTCACAGCTTGATCAACCTCATCTCTCTTACCAATCCAACCAACAACCATCAGGGTATTTAATTACCCCACTGAAAAGCTTCCACCATTCTCTGGCAACACCACCCTGCAACACACATTGAGTCACCCAACATTGAATTGGATTATAGAGACATACCAAAACTGCACTCTATCAACCCCACAATTAATGGCTACCAAAGAATAAAGCTTTCGATCAATCTGCGTTGATTTACAACAGTGATGTAAAATCAATGAATAATATCTTGCCACATGTCGTAATGTTATTCGTCCATCACTTTGATTGACGCACCAAACAGTCGGTTCGGTTCAACTTCCACAATAGACCAACCGTCAAAAATTGCCTAGGCGACTAAACGACCTCCGAGCTTGCCATGGCCAGGACCCACCAAGACACGCATACACCGCTAGTGCACTTTCGGGGAATCAGAAAAGCATCTACAATATTCTTGATAAGTTTCCCTGAAACAACGACATGTCTTTGAAGCCGACGTACCTCGCATGAGTCACTCAAGACTCACCACACAAGGCATAGGACTAGCGAACACTGTTGATCAAGCCATGAAGTGTCAACCGCTCAGGAAATTCTGCTCGCTTCACAAGATTTCGTTGGTACTCACCACAACTGAGCACGAAATAAAATGAGTGCCATTGGATTGATCTCATCGCAACCATAGATCAAGATCACCTTTAACAAGCATCGGTCCATTGACGTAGCCTGATGAAGAGTTCCACCGACGACCCCAAGCCACATTGATACAATGTTTATCGTTCTATCATTGAGACTATCGATCGGGTTCTATCGATAGCCTCGAGTTACACTGATAGAAACAAACCACCAACAATGAGCATTCATCCCAAAAAAACAAGTTACACCGACCAAGTGCTTCAGCCAGACTTCTATCATCACTGAGAGTTAGGGGACTTGCACCGACTGCTCAAGTTACACCGATGAATGGTTCAGCGAGATTGAGGCACATATTTCCAACAATATCCCACTTGATGAAGATCATATTGACCATTCCAGAGCACCAACAAAAAACCATATAGAAGAAAAAAAACATCAACTTCAAGGGCCAAAGCAGATCACCTCCATGAAAAAAAATCTCTAGAGACAAGATAGAACACCAATTAGAACAACGACCAGAACACTGACTATAACCATCCAATTGATCAAACCCACATGATTGAAAATAGCACCCACAACTCGTGCTATTCCATCCAATCACCCATACCTTCAAGGTATCCACATTAGTAAACTCACATCAATAGCACAACCAACCCATCAACCACAGGTACAAGCACCATGTGCCACCCGGTCAAAGAAGACAAAAAACATACAAGTACTTCCAGTGCATGGGTAATGCCAAATATGAAAGATCAACGACATAAAAAGTCTACCAATCACAACACATAGAAAAACATAACCATGTAGTACCAAGGAACATCCACAATGAAGTGTATAACCTGCAACTAGCTGCTACAGGAACCATTTCTCTCAACAGTCTTCCATAGTTCTTCCAAGTTCTTCACACCCAACGTAGGATGAAAAAAAACTTCCAGGAAGGCAACCAAGACCAAAGAGAGAAACGATGCACAACATATACCTATAGAACCTCCTTCTACATACACCTCTAAAAGCCAGTTGTGTCAAGTATGATCTCCTTCACATCACAAAGAAAAAGCCATAACAACACCCAATCGTTCAAACTTAACAAATCATGGATGTAGGCCTCACAAAGAAGACCAAAATAGCCCATATAACTATCTCCTACCAGTTCCCATCAAAATATGATATAACATAGAAGCTCAAGGAGATAAAATATGTTGTCCACCTTCCATTATGAATCCTCCAGAACCTTAAAACAACAATTCAAGATCCATATCTATGAAAGATAAAGCATAAAACACATCTGAAAGATATAATGAGAAAATTCCTCTCAAATAAACTTCACCGCCAAGTAGACCCAAAAAAAATGCTCCTCCAAGATACACAAGCCTTCATGACTTATCCAAGAGCAATCTCCTTACTGGTCTATGTTGAACTCACGTTCAACCAAGGTGTAGGCTACTCAGACTTTCAATTGTAAACAACACCTTTCTAATTCCATGAGAATCACAGCATCACCTCATTCTCCATGTATCCATGAGCACCAACAACCGACCATCTCATGCTAAACTCCAATCTACACTACTACACTATTAAGAATTTCTCAAGTATATGACCAATGTACTCAAACCACAAAGAATTACTAGACCATTGTCAAAGCTCCAAAAAATTGAAATAGGAAATTATCATGACATCATGATCTACATATCCCCCTTAGGCGATACCATGCTTCAAGTGAACAAACTATGGTCTCAAGAGCAATGCAACATTCCAAAACTCTAACGCCCAAGCAAGAGTATACATGACATCAAGCAAACAAAATCTAAACCATTACCTGTCAAGCACCACCAACATCTCATCCAAAGACTCCAAACATCCTCCATGGTTTCAAGATGTTGTACATCCTCAAATAGTGTCCATGAAAATGCGAAAGAGCCCTTTTGCATCAACAAGATCTAAGAGTCCCTCCTAGTAACATCTACAACACTAAAGAAGATCATTCAACACCAAGTGATGAATTCATAGTCACTGCTAAAGCTCCCATTGATTTGTGACATCCAAGATTTCCAAGCATCATGACCAAACATTTGTTGATCTAAAAAACCTCCAGGTACAATCAATAGCATGTCCATCTGACAACAATTCCAAACAACACTAAGATCTCCAAACCACGCAAACCAAACCAACACTATCAAATGCTTACACTATAATGTGTACCAAGCTCTCCATGACATCGTGATACGCATGCTACAAATTCCCATAACTGACTATTCAGGTACTCAATGCCATACTTCCTCTTATCTCAAAGTAGCCACGCCAATGCACAAGTGACCACATACAAGGTCAACTAACAGATCTGTACCAACACTGAATCAACCTCGTGGATATAGACAGTCCACTTTCGAGTTATCTCATTGCATCCAATGAGTAGCTAATCCACCAACCACATAACTTGAAGATTAATCACAACAACAGTGCAAACCCATCATCACAAAGGAAACTACAAAACTGAGATCTCAAAGAGAACACCAATGTAGACAAACTTGACTCAAACACCAAATCAAAAAACAGATCTAATTTTCCAATCACATCAACAACTCAAGCACCATAGTCTAGGAAACCAGCAAGCAACACCACAAGAATGTTGAGTGAAAAAATACATATCAACACTCCCATGCAGAGAAGACATCACACCTCCTCAAACCATGTCGAACTGCAACTATCTCATCCAGTCACACTTCAAAAGCCAGGGTTTAGGAAATAGCTTAACATCAACTCCACATAACCAGAAGTTTTCCTTGACAGTGCAAAACCTACAAAACCACCATGTTTCCAAAACACCCATGCACATCCATATCCACTGCACATCTGGATGACCCAAGAGTAGGAATTTCACATCCATTCCAGACCAATTCTAGAGCCACAAGCATGCACATGCATTAGAGAGAGCTAGGCTATTCATAAGTTTTCAAACCACCCAAGATCAACTTCGTAGCCTTCATGCAATCAAGGTGATAGAGAACAACGCCTTCAATGCCAAGTCAGAACACCCAACACAAGCACAATATTCCATGGCTGAATAAAAACCCAAACATATCCATACCACCAGGGAGCCCCTCACATAGACACCCAATATGAAGCACACTCTACTACATCACAACCATAAGAATAAACTCACACCCCTTGCATCAGGATCATTCACTGCCAACCAAGAGCCTCAGATCACATCATCACAATATGATCAACTCCAGATTCTCCACCTTCAATGTCTTTCACTCTGCATGTTGTCTCAAAAGAGCAAGAACTTTCACTCATCAAAGGATCAAACATCAGCTAATTCCTCCAGATTTCCTCAAGCTTGACAAACTAAAAAATCTTCACAGGAGAAATACCCAGAACCAACAACCAGAAGAAGGATCTGATACCACTTGTTGGTATCATGAACAAAACTTGACCTCCCTTAACCAACTCTGATACCACTTGTTGGGGATAACACATCATATTAGAATGAAACATCTAAGAACAACAACGCCTTAGTGACTTTATTTTCTTCAAATCACCTGAAGGACACAAACTACTATGCCATAAAGTGGAAACAAGCACAATGATTTCCCACATTTACCCTTTTGAGAAAAGTACATGCAGACTAAGCCAGATTCAACAAATACACAGATTCAAAATTCATAGAATCTAACATGGAAGACAAGCTAATGAATACATAGGTTTACGTGGGGAAAGCCCTTTCGGGTAAAAAACCCCACCCTCCAAAAGATCCAACCATTGTATTATTCAACAAAAAATAGAGTTCCAATACAATCTCAGGCTCATAGCCTTTACAAGAGTTACATCTTGTTTCATCTAGAGAATACAGGAAATGACATAGATCTCAAACCTTGTATTGTTACAATATCCTCACACGACATATAGTGAAGATTTATTTCATCTCACCAGCCCACACACACATCCAACCTTTCGGTCGGCACAACCTCACGATCTCTCAGGTTCACATCTTCTCAGTTCTGTTTGTCTCAGTGTTCACGGTTACAATGCTAGAGCATACCATTTGAACACACACTCTCTACCTTGCTTGATATGATTTCACATCTTCATTAACCTCATCTCTCTTACCAATCCAACCAACAACCATCAGGGTATTTAATTACCCCACCGACAAGCTTCCATCATTCTTTGGAAACACTGCCTTGCAACACGCATTGAGCTGCCCAACATTGAATTGGATTACAGAGACATACCAAAATTGCACTCTGTCAACCTCACAATTAATCACTACCAAAGAATAAATCTTTCGGCCAATCAACGTTGATTTACAACAACGATGTAAAATCAACGAATAATATCCCGCCATGTCTCGTAATGCTATTCATCCATCACTTTGATTGACACGCCAAACATTCAGTTTTGTTCAACTTCCACAGCAGACCAACTGTCAAAAATTGCCCAGGTGACCAAATGACCTATGAGCTTATCGTGGCCAGGACCCACCAAGACACGCGTACACCGCTAGTGCACTTTTGGGGAATCAGAAAAGCATCTACAATATTCCCAATAAGTTTCCCCAAAACAACGACACGTGTTCGAAGTTGGCACACCCTACATAAGTCACTCAGGACCCACTACATGAGGCACAGGACTAGCGAACACCGTTGATCAAGCCGTGAAGTGTCAACCGCTCAAGAAATTCCACTCGCTTCACAAGATTCGGTCGGTACTCACCATAATTGAGCATGGAATAAAATGAGCACTGTTGGATTAATCTCATCGCAAGCATAGATCAAGATCACCTTTAACAAGCATTGGCCCATCGACGTAGGTCGGTGAAGAGTTCCACCGACGACCCCAAGCCACACCGATATAGTGTTTATCGTTCTATCATTGAAACTACTGATTTGGTTCCATCGATAGCCCCAAGTCACACTGATAGAAACAAATCACCAACACTGAGCACTCATCATGACACAACAAGTTACACCGACCAAGCGCTTCGACCAGACTTCTATCATCGCCAAGAGTTAGGGGACTTGCCCCGACTACTCAGGTTACACCGATGAATGGGTTAGCGATATTAAGGCACACATTTCCAAAAATGTCAAGCAAAGAAGCAATGAAGTGGGAGTAGATATCAGTATTCACCCGATACTTTTCTTCATATTCAATGCAATCTCTACCCAGAACCCATTTCATGGCTATAATAGCCAGAGAATGCTTGTTTTTTGTCATACGCTTGAGGCGCCTATTTGAAATCTCTCCTAAAAATACCATTTGGGACTTGTTACAAACTAGCCTAATTGGAGTGTTCATGGTGTATCAAACTCTGCTCAGCTACCTACGCCTAGCTCTATGCAAACTCAAATCCTACTCAACTTTTTAAACGATAATCCTAGCTAATCACCTAATTCCAATTTTGTTAATCGCTAAGTGTGGATTTTCTATTGGGATAGGGCCTATTTATAGAAATATCCGAGGTATCCTGCATGCCATAAGCATGATGCTAATCGAGTGTTAACTCAAAAATCACACCAAAGGCTTGCTCGATTTTCTAACCCACTTGCGTCTGCAGGTACAAATTGTTGTGTGCAAGATTAAGGAGCAGTAATCAATTAGCGCGAGTTGGTGGCAGTCCCAAGCGATAGCTCATATAGACGAATATTGAGGTGTCATGCTACAAGCAATTTCGAGCTCCAAGGCTGAACACAAATATTTTTTAAGTACTCATTACGACCTTGGCTTAATTATTCTTTTTGGGATATTAATTTCCAAAGTGTGCAAAAGGATAGCGAGCTTGCAACCGACGACTCAATTTCCCAGGAAAATCATGCCGAAGGACATGATCACTAACGTAATTATGAATTCTTTCCTTTTCAAAAAGGAAAGTAATTCATTTCACATGGGCAGGAGAGCTGGCAGTACATGCCAAATTAAATGTGAAAAGGAAACTATTGTCTACCAGTTTAAAGCAGAAAAATCAAAGGAAAGAAAAGCTAAGTATTTCATACAAAAGCTAAATAGAGCAGAAAACTTCTCAAGTACGCAAAAGAATTTTGAAGTACATAATTGTTGAGAAGCCTAGGTGTGGTGCAAATAGCAACAAAGCAGCTAAGTGTAGAGGTAATTGTAGGAGATTCACTACCCCGGTGTGGATTGAACCCAAAGCAAGAGGCAAGGATTCATCTGGGTTTGCATTTAGAGCCTTGCATAGTGTTTTAGGTTTCATTCATACCACTTCAGTGTTCTTTCTAAGAAGAATCTTGTAAAAATTGGAGGCAGCCTAGGGTTCTTAAGCAGAAATACAAGGCGAGGGAATGAAAAGTTTATATGACACCACATGTGTAGCGCCAACTGCCTATGTCTTTGAGAACATCTCTTATGCTTTGCCTGGTATACCAGAGAATCCAACATGGGTGAATACAAGGGTTGCAGAAAGGAAGACTACCCATAGAGACCAGAGTAGAATTAAGGAGGAGTGGGATAATATTTATGATCCCATCCTCGCAAAGAGCCCTAAGACTCTTAGGGAGGCGGCCTGCAAAAGGATGAAGAGGAATAACAACCTGGATTCCTTGGCACAAAAATGTTGGTTCAGTGGCCTTCCACAATATGTGGTCTCATTCGTGCACTATTGTCCATAATTGGTCGACAAGGCCTTCAAGCATTTCAAATCGGCTACCAACACCATCGAGGACTAAGAGCTAAGAGTTATCATCTACAAGGAGACTATCTGGGATATGTTGTGCATCCCAAAATGAAGCTCCAAGGTAGATAGAGTGGAATCATTCACTACAGCAAAGGGAGACATGAAGGACACCTTCTCAATAATGGCATTTATTTGTGGCCTAGACACTGACAGATATGTTCAGGAATTTCAACTAGGCTTGGGTTCTAGTTGTGTAGGAATCACTCTCTTTTCTGGTAAGACTTCATAGAATTCCTCATTGAGGAAATGCTAAACTAGATAGTGGAGTATGAGGCACAATAGAGGTTCAAGTTTCCTTCCTTCCTCACGCACATGTTTTTTCATCAGAACCCTGACATCTTCCAAAGGCATATGGGGTTGGCCATATTTGATGAAAATCAACAAACAAAGACAATATCGGTATGGACTCCTCTCCTCTCTGTAACATATGATTATTACACATTTTTGGATCATTTCTTGACTCTAATTTTGCAATATTTGAGAGAGGATGGTAGTATTTTGCGGCTCAACACAGACCATACAGAGTACATGCAGAATTTCACTCTGAAATGCGATTGGTTTCTAAGGGAGGATTTCAAATTCATTTGTATGCATGGATTCACCAGGAAACCATTCTGAATTTCGACATGTCTCATAGATCGGATACTGGCCCTTGAAGTGTTCCGCCAAGTATCGATTATCGACTTCATCTTTTGCAACAGAAAATCTAAGAGAGAATTTTTTGGCTGCCCGCTAAGCTTTAAAACAATGATCATGGCCAAGAAGTAGACTCATGACTTGCTAGAGGCTAAGCTGGCTCATCTAGGGCTGGTATGGATTTTTGATAAATGGAATTACAACCCCGATGATGACTTACCGAATGAGTATGTCAAGGTAACGCATAGTCCCCAACCTTACTAGGAGAAGCGGTGGGATCCAATGGAGGATGTGGATGACCTGATGGTGGACCTAGTCCATATTCCAGATGGAGATAGTTGGTCACCATGGCTCAAGTTCTATTTCCAGACAGGGAAATATGATAAATCAAAATAGATTGGGGTTACTCTTCACAAAAATTTGGCAAAGAATTACAACTGGAGTGAAGAGAAGATTAAAGATTTCTAGATTTACCGACAGGAGACTCAACGCACTAAGGCCCCTTATGATAGCATAGAAATGGATGACATGTTTGAAAAATTATGGAATGATGAGCATCTGGATTTCGATGATAGTGATGATGAAGAAACCGACCCAGAGGAGACCGAAGCATGTACCAAGGGAGGAGTGGAACCAAAAGTGGAGCTTCAAACGACCCCAACATAGTAGAAAGGGAATGCAATGAAGCATCCTGGCAAGGTTTCTTCAAATGTGTAGGTGAACATATCATGTGCAAGGCCTTCTCTAACTCACACCTGGATTGCAAAGAGAACCAAAACAACCTAGCCGCAACAGTCAGAGATCGTAGTGGTGGAAGACTCGCCATTGACCAAATGAAAACACGCTGAAGAATATTCTGGAGAGTGTTTGTAGGAGCCTGGGGTCAGCCAAGAGCTTGCAACGAGCCAAGGTTCACAATCATCCACACCGCATGTATCTTTCCCTCCCTCTTCTCTTGCTTCATAGTCTTTAGTAATCCCTGCTATGTCCACGACGCCACTCACTTCAAGTGTTGGCCCTTCCTTTTTTGCCTCTACTTCCATGGTCATGGGAGGTTTCTCACAGTTCTCTCATGTGGAACCATTTACCTTTACTCCTTTGCAGACCTTTGCAGACCTTTACACCTTTCACCTCGATCCATTCTGTGTCTGCTAGCACCTCACATTTTACCTCCATGACCACCATTGATACCTCTCTTACTGCTATTGTGTTGGCCCCAATCCAGTCTTTCCAACAAATGGAATCCACCATGACACCGCTTCCCTCAAGTCCTCCTACTGGTCCACAAGCCAGGTATTGGAATATCCCTCCTTTCTCTCCTCAAACGACCAGTCTTCCAAAAATGAAATCACTCGAGACCTTTACCCTCTCATTTCCTTTTGCCCTTCCTCCTGATGCACCTTTCGCAAGTGGAATCATCCGATCACCAATAGAGTTCTTGTTGGAAGGTGATAAAACTAAACAAGCATGGGCAATCAGAGTCCAGAAACAAAAGGCCAAAGATGATAAAAAGCCAGTTGAGCCGAAAGTACAAACTATTTTCAACAAGGCTCAACAATCACTACACTTTGCAACTATGTACCCATTTTTCATCAAACCACAAGGACAGATGCATCTAGATGATTACAATATGTATGCCATGGGGTTCGAACTGAGCATATCCCAACCGTAAGATAAAGTTGATCTCATGGAGGAGACTCGGTGGGTTGTGAGCACTGACTTTCTTAAGTTTGATCGCTATCTAAAGAAGAGGGAAGAAGAGCTTAAAATCGTCAAGGAGAGGGTTGAGGTCCTATTGAAAAAAGAAAAGGAAAGGGATGCTTAATTTAAATGCTTATATCAACAAGCAGAGATAGAGCAAGCTAAGCTCTGGGAGGAACTTACAAAGTTCCAATCTTTCGATCCCAACCTGGTTGTCGTGCTGCAACAGAAAAACCAAGGATATCAAGACTAGTTGGCGCGGGTGGAGCAAGAAGTGCAACGAAAAGATGATTTTCACTGCCAACATGCGGCACTAGAACAAAAAATGCAGAAGAAGGATGCAGACTTCAATATCTGCCAGACTCAACTAGAAAATGAGGTCCAAGAAATGAAATCTTCCTTGGAGAGGGAAGCAACAAACAAAGAACGAGCTGAGGCAAGTTGGATTGCAGAATCGAAAGTCCTATAGGGACAACTCACCACAACAAACCAGAAGTTTTCAGAGCTAGCGCATAATATGGAATTGAGGGATGCAAAAACTGGCCTTTTGAAGAGCTCCACCCAACCTCCTACTGCCCAGTCAGACCTCCTTCAAGTAGCCTAGAAGTGATATGTTTCATACTGGGAAAAGGTTAAGGCCTTTTGCTTATCCCTCCAGTCGACACTCCAATTCATGGTAGATGCAACAATTTTAGGCATGGAGGTTCATAGAATGATCAAAAGTTTCCCTCAATCCATTGCGGAGAGAGTTTTTAAGGCTAGGTGGTTGTTGGATGGGCTATATATGGTCCCGAATGAAGTCTTGGCAAACACGGGTATTGAAGATCGAAAGGCCGTTGCCAAAACAACTAACAGGTTTATCCACTACCACGTGACCATCCTGAATGCTAGCGAGTGTGCCACTACATTGGACCGAACCATGAATAGCATGTGGGCAAGGTTAACCCACCTAACTTAGATGGGCTTACCATCCCCTTTTCTTGAAGATGAATCGGTGGCCACGATGGAGCATATTGCAGTGAAGATTAAAGAGAAGCAATAGGGTGCATCCACTTTTTAGAGCTTCAATCCACTCCTTAATACAAAGGATATTGAAGGTGTCACCCTTTTGATAGCGCAATTTCTTTTTCAACTCGAGTCCTAGGCCGATATATCATCGATGTTGCCTTACAATGAAATGATTGATCTGTATGGAGCACAAGAGAATTTGTGTGACATAACGACACCATCTGAGGCTAAATGGATGCCTCTACAGACCGCTCTGTCCAAGCTCTGATCGCATCGCCCATGGATAGGACTCTAGTCTGTGAACCATAAATTTTGGGTCTCTCATTCTGCAGGCGAAACGCCCTTGGTAGTTGCCAAAAGTTGTCAATAGAAATTTCCCCAAGCTCCCTTCGGGTTATTTTTATTTTTGCTAAGTATTGGCCCGCGTCTCATCTACTGAAAACATCATTGAGCTCCTTTTGAAAAAGCTTCATCTAAAAGCTACCACATGTCCACCAGGAACTCTTCACAAGGTTTTTCCTTCACTCTTCTAAACGGATCCCACCATGATTCCACGTGTCGACAATTCACACACTTCATGGCTCCTTCCCTTCACTTCCCTATCAGGTCCTGATCGCATGTCACATAGCATCATTTTGCATACATTCCTTGGCATCCCCCACTAGCAGCATCATTTATAAGGAAGACCTCCACGTGTCTTCACCGTGCAGGCTTTCACCACAAGGAGGGAGGAATGAACCAAAAGGCCCTGACCTATTGCCACATGGATCTTCTAAGGGCTTTACTATGTCACTACAAAGCAAGCAAAAACCTCACCATAGCTACCATCATTCGTAGGAGACGCATATGGCTCGAGGGTGACCACATTCATGGCTCAAATATTTTTCCGTTGTAATGGTCAGGTGAAATAATTGTTGTGTGCATCATTGCTCATGATCGAGGGATCTTTTCTATTACTGGCTCACCAGGCGGTGGGTTTTTAGTTATAAATACTACTTTCAAAGCAAGGGTTTAGAATTTATAGAGAAATTTGTGGAAAGACACTAGACCTTTGTATTGTTTTAGATTATTGCTTAGGACTTGCAAACTATGCCCTTGTTCGGCCTTTCTGTTTCTTAACTATTTGATAAAGTTGTATACTGTGCCATTATTGTATTGAGTAATTTGTTCGCAAACTTTTATAATTTCAATATAAGCTAGCTGATTAAGATCATGTCTCTAACTCTTCTTTTCAGTAGACGTGTGGAAGTTATTTTATGTCATTGAATAAGTTGTTCAGATTTCCATTTTGATTTCTATTGTTCTGGGACATAGAAGATTGTTGAACGACCCTTAAATCATATCTCATAGATAGGTTTATCATGCCCATATCTACCTCTTGGTGCATCACCTTAGATTAGATTTATTTTATACTCATTTTTTTCTACCCCTTTTCAACCCCCAAATTATAGAAGAAGCCGACTTTTTTAAAAATTCAGAGGTCACTCAGTTTAGCGCAATAGTTCCCCCCTTTAACCGAGTTTCCCATAAAGGTTTTTACCTTGTCACTTTTTGGCATCAACAGGTTTAGAAAAAATGGTATACCCAATAACGTCACTTGTTTTCCTACCCCCATTGAAATCCATATTTGGTGAACCAAACAGGAGGAGTGTTTACCCAACTTAACATGATTGATTTTTCCTTTGATATCTTTTCTCTAGATGATGCATAAAATATGTTTAGTTTTGTAGATACCTAAAATGATATCCTAGCCTATGATATCCTTTTTTTGCTTCGTCACCGAAAAAGAAACCGACTTTATAGAACCCTAATTTTTGGAAGCTTCTAAAAGCTTGTTATAAGCAGTTGGGATGGGGAGTTGTAGTAGGACATTATTCCTGAGATTGTAATATGTTTTGCACTGGATAATAAAATCATTGGATGACTGCAGTTTTGTGGATGTAGCTCGGATTGGGTGAACCACATTAAATTCTATGTGTTGTCTTGTTTCTACTATAATTTTCTAGGTGTTTTATTTCTCTATTTTATTGATCAAATTTGCATTTAACTTGTTAGATATCTGCCTTCTAACCCTAACATTTATGTTATTTAATTAATTCATTTCAATTAATCTTCTATATTAAATAAATAAATCTTATTTATTTAATTATATCTTTAATTTAATTAATCTTCTTGATTAGTTACATAAATCCTATTTATTTAATTATATCTTTAATTCAATTAATCTTCTTGATTAAATAAATAAATTCTATTTATTTAATTATATCTTTAATTCAATTAATATTCTTGATTAAATAAATAAAATCCTATTTATTACGCCGAAGGCATGTCCCTATATGAACTTTCCAAGTTCATTTTATCCTTCAACGGTTGAAACGTAAGGAAATGACATGGTTGACACTAAAATCATTACCGACCATTGATTAAACACCCAGTATTGGTTTTCATCATGCGATATTAAATCGGCCATTAGCACGACCCATGGAGTCCTCAACCATTAGAAGATCAAACATGATCTTGTTTAGCTCTAGCACCCGCTAATCTTCGTTCCCTACAATTTGTGTAGAGCTCCTTCGGTTAGTGCGCTCTCTAAAATAGAGGAAGCCTTTGATCCCCTGTTTTGAGCTTGTTTAGTGTTGTACCAAGTCTATTAGGGTTTGGTCAAATGAGATGCATACCAGAAGAGCAAATTATTCATCATCTGACAGAGGGAGTTGTTTTCGTGTGCGACAGAAGAGACGTTTGATGTCTCCTAAAGCGTTTTCCCAATTCGTATCAAGCTACTTGAAGGAGAATCCTCTTGATTCCCTTCCTGATGATCTCCTCATTTCAATAATGGTTTCTCTTGGCTCTTCTGCAACCTCACCGGTGGATCTTGTCAATGCAAAGCTCGCGTAAGTAGTTCCTTTCCTTCCGCTCTTCTAAACCATTATAATTTGTTTATGTTTTTACCCTTAAACATTTTTAAATAATGGATGAGTACATTATTTTTGTGTGCACAAATGCAAGAGGTTTTGTTCCGCAACATCAAATGAGAAGGTGCTTGCTCATGCTTCCATGGGGGCTCTAAGTGTAAAGGCTTCAAAGTGGAACGATGAGTCCAAAACCATTTCTCACTCCATATTTCCACTTCCATTTTCTTTTCTCTCATTACACACCACAGTAGGATACTCATATGCCAATCCACATTGTGGGTACTCATACCCAAAACCCACAAAATGGGAACCACACCCACTCTACTCCCATTACATGGAGGGCCTTTTCCACACTGTGAAAAGGGTCTACTCCAACACCACACTTTCAAAAACAAATTAATACAACTTTTACAACAAAATAAACCCCATATTTGCAATAATTTTTCACATAACTCACAATTTACACAAATTTCACAATCAACACATAAATCAAAGAAAAACACTAATAAACAGTCAATTAACTAGCATTTCAAGAATAGGTAATAAAAAGTCAATTAACTAGCATTTCAAGATAATTTCTTTTGAGGGTTTAGCTCCTACCTTAAAGAGTGCTTTCCAAACTATTACACCCCAAATATGTAATTACTATTTACTATTATTATGTAGGGTAAAATGAATGAATTAATGTGCTTGCACTTTGTTATTGATGCATTATGATTGAATGTTATTTCATTTAAAAGTTATATGAGGAAATGCATATATGTGAAATGGATGGTTAGCTTTCTTGTCTTTTGTATTTTTGGAATCATATTTTAGAATGACTAAACTTTGCACTTTTGTAAGGTTCTTGTTCCTAGTTCCTACCTGACTCCAATCTCCACTTATCTATTAATACAAAATGTAATTAATTATTATATATATTTAATAAAATAATTAAGTATATATTAGCATAGAAAATAATTTAATTAAAATAATAATTTTATATAATATAAAAATAATAATATATAGATTAAACGGCCACATCCCTTCCCTTATAAAATATAATAATTAATTAGTTTTAAATATATAATAAATAATTTGGTTTTTAATATATAATGTTTTTTTTTTTTGGCAAAAGTGGCAAGCCACTATATATATATTTATTATTTGTAATATAATGTATATTTTACTGGCTCAAAGGGCATACCAGCAGGAAAGAGCCAGCGAGAAAACCTCTGGTTTTGGCCCAAAAAAGTAGTGCTTCTGATTACAAAATGTTGACTTTTTACAGTCATACACCCATACCAAAATTATCTGCCTGAAAGTATAAACCTATACACTGATTACATAATCTGCATGAACATAATCTACAAATAATAAAACAATTCCCTTTACTCCTCCATCTGCATGAATTTGAACCTAGTGTCCTCCTGATTTTCAACTCCTGCTTCCTCCAACAAATTGGAGTCTTCCTGAACTTGAGTGTTCCCCTGTCTTGGATTTCTTTGCAATGAAAAAGCTGCATGTTGACAATTATTGAAAAGAAGAAAAGATATATAATAAAACTTCTCCTTGAATCTATCTACCAAATCCCTTCCCAACTGGTTAGAATATTTTGACAAAGCCTTATTCAGATGACAAGGGTCAGAAAACTCTACAAATAATTTTAATGCATCAAAAGCATTAACCATTGCCTTATTATGAAGAAGATAATGGGGAGGGAAGATACCACCAATATAACCTTCTCCACTCGAGAAGATATATTTTCGTGCACTGCAACGAACTGCTTCATTTCTCAAAAAAATGTCAATCACCATTGTGTCAGCAATTACTGTAACTGTCTCCAAACACTGAATAATATCCATGATATTAGAAAGAAAGATGGAAAGAACATTTGATAGAAATATCAACCTTCATGAGTTTGGCTGAAGGATCTCAGACCCAATTATGCATTTGAAGCATTTATAATCACATGGGCAACGAAACTTGAAGATAGTTTGGAAATACTGAATATCAAGCTTACCAGAAGTCGGTGTTTCCCAACTTTGAACTACTAACCACATTCGGAAATTTTGAGGATGGTACTCCATTTCAACCTGCCTTACTTTGCACAATAGCTAACATAGACAAGATAACTAATAAAAGAAGTCCTCTAACTTTCTGTTATATAAAATATGACAATGCTGCCTATTTATAAACTTTTGGCTTCCATGAGATTGAGGCTTACCTTTTTACCATGACAAATCCCTTACCAACTTATGATGAAGAAGTACCATCATAACATTTACACAAAAGCCGAATGCTAAATAAAAAGGTAAGGCTCAAAATAAGAATATCAAGTAATACTGATGGCAACCAAGCTGATTTGGACCAACAAGTAACATCCCATCAAGTACAAGAGAACACCACATTTTCCATGCAATGAGATTGACAATGTACTTGAAATCATGACCTTGCCATCAGGAAAATTTGAAATTCTTACCTTTATGGTGTCATAATTATATTTTACCCGCAACTGGCCGATTTAGACGGCACGATGTATACCTCATGTCAGACCACTCCTCTAATCATTCTTAAAACAGGTCAACCAAATCTGCAATCTCAATATCATACACATTTTTCACATTCTCCTTTATACATATGAACAAAAGTAATGCACCTATGCATCAAATATTCCTGATTTAAGCCTCCCTCCATTGGACCAAAAAGATTAAAAAAAAAAGTTGACATGCCAATCATGCATATGATAGCTAAAAGATCAACTTGAAGACCTATCATATCCATAATTGACAAATACAACAAAAAGACTTAATCAGATTTTATCCAATAGAAATTTCCTCATTGGAAATAAATTGTTCCAATGCAAAGTCACATTTCCCAATTTGAAGAATATGAAGCATTTCCTTTTCAGATTGAGTGTAGCCCATATTGGCTAAATAATCAACCACCCTATTTCCTTCTCTATAGGTATGCAATAAGTTATAATGCAAGAAATTTTCTAGAAGTTTTTGAATTTGCTTTACCATATAAGATAACTTCCAATTGTGAGAGAATCCTTCCCTGCAAGCATTAATCAGAATAAGAGAATCCCCTTCTATTTCTAACTTTGATAATTTGAAATCTAATGCCATTTTTAGGCCAAGAAGTAGAGCCTGAGCTTTAGCCTCATTATTTGTACCCACCATTAACTTGATAGATTTGGCACAAAGAACTATACCATTAGTATCTCTTATTACAATACCTGCTCCGGAAATTCCGAGATTACCTTTTGAGGCTCCATCAAAGTTTAATTTCAAATAACCCAAAGAAGGAGGGGACCAGATAATTTTGGATCTACCAACTTTGCTTGATACATGGTGAAGACTACCTTTAAAAGGCAGAGTTAGAAGAGGCCAATTTGAAAGAAGTTTGGAATCCCAATCCATGAAAGAAGACCCAATGTGCTTTGTTTTTGAAACATAAGCATTGACAACTTCTGAAATATGAATTTCCAAAGAATACAGAATATTCTCAACTTCCTATTTTTCTTTCCTAAAGATGATTTTATTTCTTGCCGACCAGATAGACCATAAGATTGAAGCAGGAATCACTTCCCATAAACACGCAAAAAAAGAAAAATTGTACAATTTTGGCCAACTAGAAAATAAATCCCATATAGTGTTAGGAAGAGGAAATTGAATGTTAAGCTTTGATAAAACAAAGTGCCAACAACTTTGTGCAATTGAACATGAAAGAAACAAATGATTAACATCCTCTAACTCTGATTCATAGAGGACACAATTAAAAGGAACTGAGATGTTCAACCATGACAGTTTATCACTTGTTAGGATTTTATTCTGGATTGCAAGCCAAGAAAAGTAGCTAGCTTTGGGAAGAGTTTTAGAATTCCAACAAAAACTATAGGCTCTAAGAGATTTGGAATTGGAACATGATTTTGAGGAGGGAAGGTACCCCTCTTTTACCGAATAGCAACCGGAGAGAGATTTGGACCAGATTAATCGGTCAGCACATGATGAAACATAAACTATTCTATCATTCAATAAGGAGGCAATGATATCCTTATGATTTTGATCAATTGACTCTGAAGAAAAATCCTTCCAATTGAATTTGCCTATTAATGATTCCACATTATCAAAATATTGATAAACATATGATCCAAATTTTTGTGTCAAGAAATTTATTGAGGAGCCCAAATTGTAACTATTTAATTTCTTATACCCATTCCATGAATCATTCCAAAAAAGTGCATGTTTACCATCATTTATTTCCCAAGATAGATGGGGAAGAATTAACTTTCTACACGACAGAAGGAAATTCCACATTGCCGAGCCTGATGGAGGATCAAGGACAGTAAAAATTCTTGATGGAGATTGACTATCCAAATATTTATTTTGCATAATTTTACACCATTTGAGGGAAGGGTTTGAAAATAGCCTCCAAGTCATTTTAGCTCCTAAGGCTAGATTTATATTACCAAGATTGTGGAGACCTACCCCTCCATTTAACTTATCCATGCACATAGCCTCTAAAGAAATTAACGGTATCTTTTTATGAGTATCCACATTCCCTAACCAAAGGAATTTTCTAATTAATCTCTAAATCTGAAGCAATATAGACTTGGGTGCTTTCAAAACTGACATAAAATAGTTTGGAATGGAGGAAAGCACAGAATTAACCAAAATAATTTTACCTGCTAATGATAACCATCTTCCTTTCCAAGATAATAATTTGGATTGAATTGATTGAATGATTTTTTTCCAATGCAGGACCCTATTCTGACCTGCAAAGAACGAAATCCCTAGATATTTGCTTGGAAATTGATCTTGATTGAAGCCAAAAATTTTGACTATAGATTCAACAGTTGAATCTTTAGTATTAAACAAATAAATCTTTGATTTATCTTCATTTACCTTTTGCCCAGAAACCTTTGTATAATTATCCAAAAGAATTTTTATATTTTTTGCTTCTGCCATGTCAGCTTTTCCAAAAAGAAGAGTATCATCAGCAAAAAAAGAATGAGTTACTGATAAATTTGTATTTGGAAAGACAACCCCTTTAACCTTCCCTTGAAGATTTGCATATTTGAAAGACCTACTCAAAGCCTCTGCCAAGATGATAAATAAGAAAGGTGATAAAGGATCACCTTGGCGGACACCCTGTGAGGAATTGAAAAAACCTACCAATGATCCATTAAGTAATACAAAAAATATTGCACCCAATATACAAGCCATTACCCATTTACACCATTTAGCAGAAAAATTAAACTTCAAAAGCACTTGATTTAGGAAACACCAATCAACTTGATCATATGCTTTTTGCATATCTAATTTGATTATCATGGCTGATAATTTATTAGAGGCTATGGTATGCAAGGTTTTATGCGCCACTATTGCCCCTTCAAGGGTTTCTCTACCAAGCACAAAGCCACCTTGCCCCTCAGAGATAATTGAAGAAATGAGAGGATGAAGGCGAAGATAAATCGCTTTTGTGAAGATCTTGTATATTGTATTACAAAGAGAGATAGGCCTAAAATCAGAAAAAGACTTTGGATTCAAATTTTTTGGAATGATTGCAATATTAGTAACGTTAAATTTTCTTAGCATCCCACCAGACTTCCTTGACTCTTCCATAGCACTCAATATATCAAATCCAATAAACTCCCAACATTTTTGATAAAAAATGGTAGTGAAATCATCTGGACTTGGAGCCTTGTCTGGTGCCATTGAGAAAACAACTTCCTTAATCTCTTTGAGAGAAAAAGGAGCAAGCAACCTCAAATTGTCATCCAAGGAAACCAGAGAAGGTATATTTTGCAAAATTTCATCCCTTTCAATAGATAAATTTACATTTGAATTATCAGGCTTTGATAACAAATTTGAAAAAAAATTGACAACTTCTGCCTGAATATCTTTCTCATAAACAAGAGAAGCACCTGTTACACTATCTTGTATTGTGAAAATTGAAGATCTTGATTTTTTGGCCTAAGCAGAATTATGAAAAAAATTCGTATTTTTATCTCCATCTTTCAACCACAATTCCTTGGATTTTTGCCTCCAATATTCTTCTTCCCGAGCAAGTAATTCTTTCCACTCAAGGTGTAAATATTTTTGTTCTTCAAAAGAACTATTATCCATCCCATGTAAAATAATCTTCTCATTTACTTCAACTAATTTTTTATACACCAATTTCTTCTGAGAAAACACATTTTTGAATACTAATTGGTTCCAAGAAATAAGATTCCTCTTTACATGATCCAAATTATTGCTTAATTGGAACATTTTAGAACCATAAACAAAAGGGGCAGATTGCCACCATTTTTTTATACAACTAATTAGTTATGGATGTCTAAGCCACATAGTCTCAAATTTAAAGGATGAGTGTCTTAAAGATTTGACACTGCTACCAGATATAACCAGGGATATGGCAAAATGATCAGAGGCTACCAAGGGTAAAATTTCAGAGGAAAAGGAAAACTGAGATCCTATCCAATTTGAGGTAATTAAATACCTATCTAATCTCTCAGCAATTTGTGAGAAATTTTTCCTTTTATTTGTCCATGTAAACAATCCATTGGAGGGAATTACATCCCTTAATGCATTATGAGTAATAAATGCTGCAAAATCAGAAATTACAACTTTAGGAGGATTTATTCCACCTTTCTTTTCCATATCATTAGAAATTGCATTAAAATCACCCACGAGAACACATTTGTCCTGACCTATCAAAACCAACTTTGACTGAAGTAATTCCCAAAGGATTTTTTTATCATAAGAGCTAGTTGGACCATAAACATTTAGAAGCCAAAAGGAAAGCTCAAAATGAGAAACAAACATAAGTTGCCAATTATGATGAAATGAGATATTTGAAATACTAACTGTCTTAGTATCCCAAAGGAAAATTAAACCACCTGAAGCACCATGGGAAGGTGAGTGTGATGCTCCCCATGAATGCCATTTCTTTTTAATAGATTGAAAAGATTCTTCAGAGGTCTTCGTCTCTTGAAGAATTATGATGTGTTCCCCTGAAACATCTAATTGTTGTTTCACTTGGGACTGTTTGTCAGAGGCATTTAAACCTCTGACATTCCAAGATATAAGTTTCATTGTAACTTAGGAGAGCAACAAGCTCTCCTTGGCCTCTTTTGTTTTGCATAGTGAACTAAGCTGGAATCTAAAGTCAATTGAATTCCCTTTGAAATCTCTTCTTGAAGCTTCATAGCTAAAGATTTCCTACCTCTCTTTGCAGGATATTTTAAAATGACAGAAGGAATAAAATTGGACTGAGAAATAGAACAACCATCCTCACTAAGGGATTCATCACTAAAAACCTCTGAAGCAATCTCATCAATAAATTGCTCACCAACAAAAATCAAAGATTGATTAACAAAATTTACCAAGTCTTGTTTTGAAGGTACTACATCAAAATTAATCTTATGATTTACTAAATATGAAGATCCTTGAGAGTTTTCCACCTCAATCTGACCAACATTACACTGATCAAAAATGGCAAGTCGACTGTCACAATTGCTTGTCACACCCAATGTTAGCATCAAAGCACATTGATGAGCTTGGAGAGAACAATTAAATTGAAAGTCAAGATTGAGAACATTTAAAGAGGACAAGAAAATCTTAATTGGAGACTGCAATGAGAAACCCCCAAGGAATGGATCCTTAATAAAGACATAATTTGACACAAGAGGTTGAGTTGCTACATCAAAAGAGGGAGAATTAAATTGAACCATCTTAGAAGAAACTGTCGATGAAACCTGCCGACACTGTGACCGAAATGAATAAAAACAAGAGAGACAGAGATCAAAAATGTTCTTATAAAGCATAGAATCTGAATTCCCAACATTATTAATAGGAATTAAATCAACAGAAGAAACATCTGAAACTGGCGAAATAACTAGTTTTGACTGTGACCCAGGAAACCCAACAAAATTAGCACGACAATTCTTGAAGGGATGAAGATGAAAAAGACAAGAACAACAAAAAACCTTAGGGTCTTCCACTACAACAGCTTGAACCCAAGAGCCATACACTATCTTAATTAAGGCACTAGAAGGCAATTTCTTTCGAACATCCAATAAAACCAAAAACCTAACTGGCAATGATGGGTTTGAGAAAAAACCCAAATCATGATTCATAAAGATTCCCAGTTTATTACCCAGGATTTAAATAATGCCCTATTCTCTATACTCTAGAGGAAGACCCTGAAGTTGAATCCAAAAAGGAATGAACTAAGGTTTGACCCGACTAGAGTTAAAATTCGGGGTCCAAAGAGTAGTAAACAAACCATAACCATCTATCATCCAGTTCTTTTTCCGCAGAACAACATTTCTTGCATCTTTCTCAGAAAAAATAGCCACAAAAAACCCTTCACCTTTATCTAAATAAAAAAATTGATTGGAACCAACCCAAGAATCAAAAACCCAAGATTTTAAATTATCAATCAGAGACTGGAATTTCCAGAACTTACCAAAGAGTGCAACATCCTTTAAGTCTGACACTTACAGATAAATCATTTCTTGAGGTAATGTGACCTCAATCCTAGATGGAGAGTGCTTTAAAGACTTTCCCTTCCACTTCCGAGAGTTATCGGAGATAACAGAAGCCATGCTTAGTCATGCTACGAGGAGGAGGTTGAACCAAAGGCGATATACACAACCAGAGTTATCACAACCAGACACAGCCAGAGGAGGAGCAATAGATTGCTGAGCAACCCATTTTGAAAACCATTTAAATGGAGGAAGAACGATAGTGTTCAAAAAAGTGAGTGGGTTCCAAGCAGAGGATGTACGGTTTTGCATAGGGATGGAATTTGGGAAAGTAAGAGGTGCAGGAGAAGAATGAGCAGCAAGGGAGGAAGAGAAAGAATGAGAAGCCACAACATCAGCCCACGAACATGAAGAAAGAGCAGGAGAAGAAGACCTACAGATATCAAAAGGAGGTTGAAGAACCTTCACACATGACTGCTCCTGACAAGAAGGAGAGCTCCACTTCCCATAGTGAACATCCGGCACCCACTGACCATTTTTGTATTCAGAACCAAGTTTCCCTTTCGCAACATAGCCAAAAGCCTTAATAGAACCACCAAAGCTAAGCCGAGAGGAAACAACAGGCGAAAGCGGCTGAGAAAACTCTTTCGAAACCCTAGAACACGGATCAACCAAACTGGCACCATACACACGAGGCAGAAACTTGTCATTTCTTGAAAAAGAAGCCCTAGGGTTTGCAAAATCTTTTTATAGAGGACCCCGAGAATCCCAAGTAGGCCCAGAATTGACAGATCGTGTTGGGCGAGAAAGCCGAGAATGGCTAGAAGGGCCCCCGAGAATAGCTGGTTTTGAAAATCATGCACCATCCTGAAACTCCCTCTGCATCTAACGATCTTGATTCATTTTCACCATTCCAAATTTTTAATATATAATGTTATATTAAATAACAATATAATAGTTAGTATAATAGTCAATACGTAAATAATAAATATAATATAGTAATATAAAAATACATAAAATAATGACATTAATAATAAATATTTATATAATAATATAATAGTTAATACATAAAATTAAAAAATAAATATAATAATATTATTCTATAATAATAATTTAAAAAAACCCTACCAATTGATCTCATATACTACACAAATGTGTGCACAAAATAAACCAATTTTTTCCTAAGTGATCTTCCACACCTCTTCGGCGTACCCATTACACAAGGTGTCATAGCTAGTTTAATTATATTTTTAATTCAATTAATCTTCTTGATTAGTTAAATAAATACAATTTATTCAATTATATCTTTAATTCTTTATTCTTCTTGATTAAATAAATAAATAATATTTATTTAATTATATTTTTAATTAGCATTCACCCACTCTTCCTAAATTAAGTAATTACTTTAATTATTTAATTGTCCCTCTTCTCTCAACATTATCTATTCATCACGAATAAATAAATAAAATTATTTATTTATCTAATTTCCATTTGCACATTCTTCAAATAATTAATTATTAATTTCTCATGCAAAAAAGCTAACTCAAATTATTCTTGTAATATTAAATAATTATCTTTAATTATTTAATTATCCTAATTCCCTTTGAAATATCTTGACTTAACTTATCTGAAACATCATCCATTAATAAATATTTTATTTATTAATCAATCTTATATTTGCACATTTTTCAATTAATTAATTATTATTTCCTCAATCATGCAAAAAAGAAAATTCATCTTCTATCTCAAACTTATCTTGCACGTTCTTCTAATAATTAATTAATTATATCATGCATTGTTTCCTCAAAACTTAATTGACACTCTCTCCTAGTCAACTAATATTGACTAACCACTCTTTTGATCAATCGATTCTCTTAACTCCCACTCACTCCAAGTCTTTTGATCAATCAATTGACTTAACTCTTCAATCAATATCTCATGCAACTAGTTAACTGGAATCCTATAGCCAGATGTAGTCAGTTAACTAGGTAATCAATTCCTCTCATTCATTCTCAGCCTTTGATATTAAATCAACACCTCTTAATCTAGGTTGTTGATTCAATTTCCTAAAATATATAAAATAACCCTCATCCCTCTCATAATTCATTTGGAGAATTTGTAGAAAGGTCATGTCAAATTGACTATTGAAGTAAATTGAGCAAACATATACTTGCATACTAAATCATTGGCATTATCAAGTTTTTGTAATCACGGAAGCTTCGTGTTGAATCAAACAATCCAATATCCATCTTCAATACGAATATACTGAACCATGGAATGGTATTATTGTAGTTTTTGAATTCATTGTGTGTGTCATTAGTTTATGTTAACCTTGCTTGTTTGGGTTCTGAAGCTTTACAATTACATTTCATGGGTAAGTAGGTCTTGTTGTCGTGTTTTGAATTGATTTGAATTCATTCATTGTTACTAAAATTTGTTGATCTATATTCCCCTTACACAATTTTATGCATTATGTTTTCAAAATTATCCTCAAGTCCAAATTAACAGATAATGATGTATCATCAACAAGTTGAATATTCAAGAGATCTTCCCCATTGGTTAGGGTTAGTCCTTTAACCTTGGCCCTTTTAGATGAATATCTTAAGAGGTAGTATATAGCATCAAATGCTATCACAAATAATTTTGGGGCCAAAGGACATCCTTTCCTTATTGACCTCTATATTGAGAACTTCTTTGTTAATACTCCATTTATGCCCACTTGAGCAACTGTATCTTGCATCAAATTGCTAACCATCTGGAAAAACATTTGAAAATCCAAAAGCTTCTAATGTCATCAATATGAAAGGAAATTCAACCCCATCATATGATTTTTCAAATTCAAGAAGCAACAAACCTACATTTTGGCTGGACCCTTTTACCCATTGCATACCCTCCTAGCTTGTTATTAGATTCTCAAGTATATACCTACCTTTGATGAATCTCATCTAAGTAATACTTATGAAGGAAGGCTATCTACTAGTCTCAATGCAATGAATTTTTCTAGTATCTTATATGACACATTTAGTAAGGTGATTGGCCTCAAAAAAATTTATCAAGGATTTGTCACCACCTTTAGACAACAGTTTAATTAAACCTTTATTAATATCTTTCCCAAGAGATCCTCTCTTAATGGCTTCAAAGTAGACCTGATGTAGGTCATCACTCACCCAATCTATGTTTTTTTTTTGAAAAAATCCATAAGTAGACCATCTACGCTTGGGGATTTATAGTTTTTTTAGAATTTGAATTGATTTTACAATATCCTCCTTGGTTATCTATTTTTTAGTCTTTCTCCATCCTCTTTGCAAATTCTTTTAGGGATTATCTCTTGTATTTAGCCCCAGGTAGAAGATTCTACAAGTTTCCTCCCTCAAATGTAAGAAGGTTTTTATAAAATTAATAAAATTACAATTTTATATCTTCCGAATCATTTTGAAGTTTGTTTTCTACCCAAAAAGAGCCTACCCTTTATATTGCACTTTTTTCTTTTAATATTCTAAAGAAATTTTGGAAGTGGAATTACTCTGAGAGGGGGTGATTCAGAGTAATATATTTTAAAACTTTTATGACATGAAATGCAAATTTGAACTCTTTTTGATCTTGAACAGAATGTGACTTTATATGCAATGTAAAAACTAAACTTTGAATGATTAGAAAAATGACTCAATCAATTAAAAAATGAATGCCTAACAAATCTTGTTAAAGCATGATGTATATTTTTTATATAATGTTGAATGAACAAATTTTTAATGATTTCTTTTGCAAGGATACTAAACTTTCTAATGACAGAAATTAACATTCAAACTTTGCACATTAACAACTGAACCATGAGCATTTAGGTAAATTTGAACAATGATAAAGTATCAGAGAATTGCATGAACTAACTCAACATAAATGACTAAAAGAGAGATTATGCAAGATAGACACAAACCACACAAAAGAGAGACACAAAAATTGTCGAGTGGAAAACCCTCTTGGGGTAGAAAAACCACTCCAAAATGCCTTGCAGGCTTAATTCCAAAAATTTTTACAATAATTTTAGAGCACCAACTCAATAATAATGTGGAGCACCAACTCCTATAATAAACTGAAGCACTCACTTCAAATTAGAAGCACCAACTTCTTTTGAAACAATAAACTAATGATATTGCAACCTATTAGAACCTTATAACTGCAATGATTATCTACAGTCACAAAATCACAATAAGATACAAAATGATTTTTTAATAATGCCCAACTCAAAGTAATCTATGTAATACAACTAGAGACATATATAATATGAACCCTCTTTTCTCTTTTTAAATACAAAATGATATCACAGTAATAAACCCTCAACAATACTCTGTTCAAACTTATATCTTTTCTCTTTTTTTTCATCATCGAGTCATGGCTTTTTCCATGCATTTACACAAAGAGCATAAAATAGTTGTCCTTTTCAAAAACTCATATCCACAATAACCATGGTTTTGATAAACTGGTAGATAATGTAGTTAAATCATGATACCCATAACGGGTTTTAATAATAACCAATGAAATTTTGATGAATACCACTGAAAATAATAAAACCCTTGAGTATACACTCGGGTTACACAAAGTAAAACTAATCTTCAACAAAATCTTAATCACAAAATCAGTTATGTTTGAAACCAGCATAATATTTTTTGAATTGAAAACCAAATACTTCTCATGGCAGCCAAAACATTACCATCTGATTGTGTAAAACATTCATAACGGCCTCACTAAAGCTCTTCCAACTTTCAGCTTGAAAACCAGCTGCATACTGTAGCTTCACAATCTTCATGGCGACGTTGTGTTGTGTCTTCAAAGCAAAAATGAAATGACAATGGGTTTTTCCCTAACTTCCTTTCGAACCAAGGCTTTTTGACTGCCTTTTCAAATTTTGATTATATTTGAAGTCCAAACCATCATTAACAAAACATAATGATCACTTTAAGTCCGCTAACAACATTATTACTAATATCAAATGATAGTTGTCGACACAAATGTTACTGCCACTTGAAACCAAGTCAACTTCATTGTAATGAACAATGATGTGGCCAATAAAAAACATGGTAAGCATGAAATGTATGCTTGGTGAAAACAATAGTAAGCCTGATACAAATAATAGTATGGTAAGCCCAATGAAATGAAGTATACTCGGTGTACAATGGTCGACACATATGAGAAATGCAATATGTTGTGGTCGACAAGTAATATAAACCCAATGCTATGATCACTGACAACCGTTCAAATGGCTTTTATTTGAAACACTAACAAAAAGCCGATATGAAATAAACATTATGACTATTGTATCATGGTGAGCCCGGCTAGGGAATAATGAAATAAAATTAAACATGCCACATATGGAGAACTTGAATGTAAAACATATGTGGAGAACTTGTATAAACCAATTCAAAATCATGAATGGCTTTAAACTTAATGCCACTGTACATTTCATGTCCCTTGTATAAGAATTTTGCAAGTGCTTGTAACTCAAATATCCATGAAGTCATGATTACAACAAGATGGATGAAGAAGTCACCAAGTCATATGCCAGCCACATGAAAACATATACAAACTGATCCAACCTGTATGAAATAATAACTCCACTGAACAGATATAAAGCCTCTACACATGAAGCTCCAAACATCAGTACCACAAGATATCAAACCTGAACATAAACAAACATCATAAAGCCACAAATCTGACTGAGATACTGAATGTCAAAAACCAGGAGTGCAAAGCCATTTGAATTTAAACAATAATGCCAATGATAATCAATCACCAAGATAAAATGTTGTACCATTGGCGCTTTTTCTATCATCTAAATAGCCAACCCAATCAGCATCAGTGAAAGTTATCAAAGTAAAATCATTGTTTATAGGATACCATAAACCATAATCAAGAGTACCCTGGATATACTTGAATATTATTTTTACAGCAGTAAGATGGGACTGTTTTGGTGCAGATTGGAATCTAAATACCAAACAAACAACTTGCATTAAATCAGGTCTGGAGGCAGTTAAATATAACAAGTTGCCAATCATTGATCTATACTTAGTTTAATCAACATCAAGAGAATCATCATTTTTAGACAACTTATAGCCAGTCACCATAGGTGCTCACAGGATGACATTCATCCATTTGAAACTTTTTCAACATCTCTTTGGCATATTTTGTTTGTGACAAAAATATTCCTTGTTCAAGTTGTAACACTTGGAGGCCAAGAAAGAATGTTAGTTCACCTAACATTGACATTTCAAATTCAGATTCCATAATCTTTGAAAACATTTTAGACAATGCATCATTATTGCAGCCAAAGATTATGTCATCTACATAAACCTCAAAAACTAGAATATCATCACCTTCAACTTTAACATAGAGATTATTGTCAACACTACCTCTTTTGAATCCATTTTCTGTTATGTGTGCATCCTGTTAGAATTGTAAAATTTTGAATTTATACAGTCTATTTGCATTCAAGGGTTTCCAACATTGAGTCCTTATCATGTGTATAAAATCCTCTCTTTCCATTTGCCTTGCATATTTTTGTCATGAGATCCATTTAAATCTGTCTACCTCTCCTGATTTCATTGAAAGACCCATATTGGCAAGACATAGTGAAAGTCTCCCCGAGATGTATTTTTCACTAACATATGTTTGTGCAGATAATCGACAGGACTTTTCTCTTATTTCAGCGACTGCAAGGATCCATATCGACATGTGCTGGGGCGTCCTTATAAGGTCACGGTGAATTCAATTGATCTTTCCAACTAGCATGTGGAGGGGTCATTTCGGCCAAACCAATTGGTATCGGCAGGATGTCACAGCGAAACCATTTAGTTTTATCAATTGGCTTGCAAACAAATGTTTCGGTAAGACTTATGTGCTTCGGTGAAGGTCTGGGCAAGATGATTGTTGTCTTGCCGAACTTAATATGGGGAAATCCGAAAAGGTATTGGAGAAAGTGTTGGGATCTTGCCGACTCAGAAGATATGCTGACAGATATGTGTATCGCTAGGAGAGGAACTTTCGACATAAGGTTTCATCGAAGTTTGGAAGTTATATCGACAGGCGGCTCGGGGTGAGTTTCACTGAATAAGAGTGATATTGGTAAAACATTTGGCATCGATATAGGTCTTCCCGAAGATATTATGTCTTGCCGAAAGTGTTATTTCATTGGTAGGTTTTTTGGTGAGAAAACTTGGTGGATATGCCGAAGGGAGAATTCGTCGGTGAAAGGGTATTTTTTTCTCAGCGACTGTGACTTGAAGAATGCATATCGGTATAACACAAAGAAGTCTATGTAGCATCTCCCCGACTTAGAATTGTTATAGCGATACAAAAAACAAGAGCAACAGTCATCATTTTTGGAGTCCAAGTGTCGATAAGACTGCATTCTGTCTTGGCGAAAAGGTGCAATAGATGTTGAAAAGGGATTTCGCTCCAGATTTGAAAATCTCTCATCGAAAGGACACTTGATGCGACAATGCCAGTTTTAAATTGGTGTTCGTTCATGCTTCATTAATGGAAAAACGAGATATAACAATAAAGATTGAGTCAATTCTTCATTTCCGAATTGATTACAGGTGAATTGGTGTGCTGAGCAGAGAATCGGGATGTTTTTCAGTCTAAGGAGCTCGAGCAGAATACTGTAAGAGACTATTCCTTAGTTTTTTGCATTTCGATTCTGTAAGCTTGAGAATGGAATCTTCTGGTTCTGGAAAGGGTGAGGGTAGAAATCCTGGTGGAAGTAGTGTGTCAAAAGGAAAGAAACAGAAGGTTGATATAGAACATGAGGGCATTGAAAGAAGGTTGAACCAAGACCTTATTGATCAATTACCTGGTTCGGGTCCTAAAGCTAGAAGGTTTGCACAGCTTAGGGCAAAAGTTGATAAACTAGATGACAAGTGTAGGTTCATAGGTGATGTCTGGACTACCATAAGAGGTTATGAGCTTTTCAATTTCCATTATCACAGAAGAAACCATTTTGAACCAATCTGCAACCCATGGAAATTGAATGTAGGGAAACCGGTGTGCCCTAATGTTTTTGTAAATACAGAGTTAGTAAAAGTGCTTGCAGACAATTATGATCCGAAACATAAAGCTATATGTGGCCCATCTGGAAAACCATAGATATATGTATCCAAAGAAACAGTGGGTGAGGTTTTCAAATTGGAAGGGTCCTACAATGAGGAGATCAAATCAGAACCTTTGCAAGATAGTGAGGGGCCTCCTTATCATGTAGATTTGTTTGAACCTTACATGAAATACACGTATTTTTCAGTGTGTCAAGTGTTGGGGATGGATGCTTCGGAACTCATGTCAATTGTGCCAATGATTATCACAACAAATATTCAGTATCATAACTCCAGGCCATTTGATTATGCTTCATGTATTGCTAAGGAGCTTGATTCAGGACTAATGGCTATAAAGAGTGGAGCTTCTATTGTCCACCTCAGGTATTATTCATTATTGATGCATTTGGTGTTGTATTTTGGTCAGGAATGGGGAGTATGGCCTCCAGAAATGAGAATTTTGCAAATTGGTAAGGAAGGTGAGGCATTACCTGTTCAGCTGTGGACTGCTATTTGGGACAACAGGTTTGCCAATGCTAGTTTCATCCACTTTGAGGAGTACTTTTTGAAAACTTTGTATAGGTTGTATAGGTACCCTTGTAATTATTCTTTGACTAACGAGATTAAAATATTTCTTCGTCCCAAAGATTTCAATGGGCCAATTGATCATAATTGGGGTGACTGGTATTGTTTGGAAGGAGCCACAATGATTAGGGTGTATGGGTTTGAAGGCACCTCTTTTATTCTACCAAAGACAGTTCCAAATAGGATTGCATATTTGGAAATTGTTAGACAAATGGATTATAGCAGTGTGATGATTTTCAGTTCTTATGGGAAGCAGGCATTTATGCCTAGTACATTATGCTTTGGTGATTTCACTGTATTGGCCAAGGAAGGATATAATTTAATTCATGATAAGTTATTGCATTATAATATGAAAAGTGGACCACCTAGAAAAAACTTTGACCCTGAAGGATATATCAATTCAGCCAAAGAAAAGATTAACTTTGGAAGGTATCAACATGTACCTTATCCTTTTGATGATATGATCAGAAATCTGGATGAAGAGGAAGTAGAGGCAGTGGTTGAAAGTTATAACCAAGGGCTACAGGATATGGGAACATTGCCTTCTAGAGATGAAGAAACCCTAATGGATGAAACGCCACAGAGCAGAACGGAGAAAGCATCTAGGTTAAGAACTCAACAATATGTTTTCCCAATTAGAGAACAGAGTATTGGAAGCGGTGATGTTGATGCACGGCATATGGAATACAGATCATTTGTTTCAGATGATGAATTTATAACTTCTCTAGAGTTTGAAGCATTTTTGTACAAACTGAAGGGGAAAGAAATAAGAGAAGGTGTGGGTGATGTCACCTCTGGGAATGAAGAGCAATTGCTAGATCAATTGAGAAAGTGTGTGGATGATGAGATGACAAATATGACTCCTGAAAAGGGGAGGAAAATGTTGGAGGATGTTGGTGTCATGATCTTTCTTGGACTTGATTTGAATTCTGCATTGGTGTTTGACAGTTTCTTAAGAGATAGTAACAATACACACAAACTTGATAAGGAAAAGGTGACAAAAGTGTATGCAGGTTCTAAGTATAATACTGATGAGGGATCGTTGATGATATGGGATTTGTATCCCCCTCATAGGAAATTAGTGGTGATTGATACAGAGAAGGAATTTGGTCATGTTATGACCTTAAAGGTTGGAGATGCTAATCCTGTGGTTACTGCAGAGATTGGGATAGACATTGCAAAATTGAATAAAGCACAGATCCAGGCATTGATAAGAGAAAGAGAAATGTACAAGGCAAGTAATGAGAGAATGTTAAGAGAAAATGATAGATTGAAAGACTTGGTTGGTGTTTCGATAGGTCCAACCAAAATTCTCACTCAAGGAGAAAGCTCGCAAGCAAAGGATCATTGGGTAGGATCAAGTGCCTATAATCAAGGAAAATATGATGTAATTGTTGCAATTGTTAAGAAGAGGCAAAATAATTTAACATCCTGGTTGAGCAAATTATGGGAAGAATATTCTAATACTCTGACTGCATTGAAGGAGCATGATAGGATGGATGGACGAGTTATGGAGAGGTTTCATGAATTAGCCAAGAATGAGGAGGCTAATGGTATTGCACTTGAATCTACAAATCATATTATCAGTCATCATCGAAAATTGTGTGAGGAATTACAGGGAGATAAGCAAGGATTAATTGAAGCTGGCAAGAAAACAGTGGTCACATTTTCTGATAATAGAGGGGAGTTGAAAGATGTCGCCTGATGGAAGAATGAATGCAACACAATACTGAATGGAATCATGAAGACATCTTCTGCAGAGGATACAACACTAGAGGAAGTGAGTGAGCAAAATGAGGAAATGGTCAAGATGGAAATCACGATCCTGAATGTTGTTGAAGATGCGGACACGTACAAGCGCCAAGACTATTTGGACCATCTCGTTAAAACTCATTTGTGGCTAACTAGAGCCTAATTATTCTCTGCCTTTTGTTTTATATTTAGTTATGCTTATTTTCGAAAGGACGCGTCCTTTCATCTTCTCAATGTATAAATGATCATTTTTGAAAACAATGTAAAGGAGCGAAGTAGAATTAGATAGAGAATAGAGAAGACAGTAGAATACCAATTTTGAAAAAAGGATGAGACTGGTAGCATATGTAAATCATGGAGATATCAATGAAAATTTAATATGATGGTGCGATGTTTCTAGTATCAGTTGTTTATGATATTTGTTGAAGGGTGTTATTGAAGTTATCTCCTTAGTGGTGTTTTCTAGTTATTTGAATTAGTGTAAACAAGTTTTTACCTAGTTCGTCGATGCACATTTGTTGTATCTGTATGATCAATTAATTGTTTCTTTCCAGTAAAGATTAAATTCTTTGAATTGATCATAGTAATTAGGGAATATCAATTGGATTATTAAGAAGAATTCAATAATCACAATATTGCATGTTTATACAAGTTATAAACTAAATAAAATGCTAAACAACTTGAATGTCTGCCAGAACAAGTAAACTTGTTTTAGATTTTCTTGACTCCGTAAACCCTATAAGGCACTGGTCTTTTCATTTTCATCCTCTAGTTTTACTCACAATCTTTCATCTGTCATTTTTGAACGTTTTAGGTTTTAGTTTTGAATATTATTGTGCTAGTTGTAACAAAATTGTTTTATTTTATCCATTTCAAATTTCCATCTTGGATAAATTAGGGCAATAAGAGAAGATCAAAAGTCAATATGCTTAATTCAAATAGGTATACCCGCCTAGGTCTAGCAGCATCTAAAAAGTAGAAGGTTTAATTGTTCCAAAACCTTGTTTTGTTACCCTAAAACATCGTGGAAGCTTGGCAACCTTTCATGGTTCAAACCTGCATTTTTGAGAGCTAACAAATTGGTGACTCTACTGGGGACAATAAAGAATCTGCGGCTTAATCATAGAGTCAAAATTCCTATATACAGACTCTGCTGGGAATAATAAGTAACCATCTTTTTCTCACTTTCAAAAAAGTGAGTGGCGACTCTGATTTGAACATTGCAATATGAACGGAAGAAGATCTCTATTTAGGGGGGGTCATTCTGGAGCTCCTCCTAGTGATAATAGGTGGATGCATAAGGATAATAAGGTTGACAAGGGTAAAGGGAAAAGTGAGGACATGTTCTTGATGAATAAAGACAAATCACCAATACCTTTTGGTGAGAATTGTTTTGACAAATGGAAAGATAGTTCAACTAAAGAGCCTTGTACCCCAGAGGATTTGAGGAATCCTTTTTACAACGCTCAGAAACAAGCCAAATTTGAAGCTGGACTCAAAGTTGAAAGACTCAAAGTTCAATATGAATATGACCAAAAGATACAAGGTAATCAGAATGAACTTACTAATCAGGAAGTTCATCAAGAAGATTATGAATCTTTAACTTATGATGAAATTAAAGCACAGTTTGAGTCTCAAAAAAGGGAGAGGGAAGAGAAAGAAAAGGCCCAAATGATTCAAGCAATAAAAGAGTTCAAGTTGCAGAAAGCTCATAATATTCCTCAGGGATCTGGCTCTCCCCCAAAGTATATACCACCCCATAAACATAATAATCATGGTGTTGGGCATTTTCAAACACTAAAGATCTCTTACCATCAAATTGGGAATCAACATAGACAGCCAAATCGTCCACCGCATATTCCCACACAACATATAAATAATTATCCACCTCCTGGTCAGCATCATGTGCCACAACAAAATTTACAATATAATAACCCTATGTACTAGTATCAATATACTACTATGATCAGATAGTTTGATTTGGCAGGGTTTCAGTTGTGCCCTTATCCTATGGATGGTTCTTGGAGAAGTTTGGTGCCTAAATTCACAGGGAGTAATGCAATCATTACCGAGGATCATTTGAGGAGTTTCAATGCTTTTATTCAAGATTTGGATGTACCTTATGAAGATTTGCATATGAGGTTATTCATGATGTCCCTTATTGAGGAAGCCAGGGATTGGTTCAATAGTCTGGCAACAAATTCTATATATTCTTTCCAGATATTTCAATATCAGTTTCTTGAACAATTTAGGAATCTGAGTGCACCAAACGTTGCTCTCCATGAACTAATGCAAATTCAAAAGGGTCAAAATGATTCAATCTTTGATTTTAACAGAAGATTCAATAAACTATAGAATAGAATACCTCCTGGATCAAAGTTACCGGATTCCATAGCATTAAGTGTTTACCTAAATGCATTTGACCCTAAGATAGGGTATGAGTTGAGAAACAGGTTCCCAAGGGACTTAGCTGAAGCACAAAAGATAGCATTAACAATTGAGAACAATAGAAAGGCTGCTGGGATAATGAATAAGAGAGACAACCCTAGGGCTATTCAATAGAACAATAATTATCAATATAAGTAGGAGAACACATATAGGAAGGATAGGCCTAGGTTGCATGATATGCCTTATAACACAAATTGGAAAGATGAAAAACCTATGACAGACAGGCCTAGAGATAAGGATACTCCTGATCCATGAAAAAAAAAGGGAACATATATGGTGAATAATAATTATTTTTGTGAAGTTTGTGATAAGCCACATTCCCCGGAATATTGTGTTGTAGCCCAGAAGATGCAAGAGGAGGGAGTGTTGATGGGAGATGGTGGAGAAAATCACAAGGTCTACTTAACTTCAAATTCTCTTCACCATATTGAGGAGAGATATTCATCCTCGGAGGAAGAAGGTTATGAATATGATGTTGTAGAGCAAAGGTACAAAATCCATATGGCTGAGTAGCAGGTCTTTTCTAATTATGAGGATGATTATGTAGAAACACCACCCGTTGAGGTTCCCTCTCATAGTAGTGTGAGGAGACTTACTGATGAGGAAATAAAGAGATGCAAAGAGTAAATACTGGTTGAGAAATAGGACAGTAAATGAGAAGGAAGGTGTCCCTAAGGGTAGCTTTATGAAAGATCGGAAAGTTGTACAAGGAGTGTCAAAAAAGACTGAAAACAAACAACATGAAGAAAGCAAACAAAATCCTATCCAAAAGGAGGCAGTAAAATAATTACACAAAGAAATTCAAAAGACAGATCTGTCAGGTAGGAGGGAAAAGGAAGAGAACAAAGGAGAAACGTCAGAACAAAAGAAAGTGATTAAAGAAGAAGGTTCTTCTTTTGATTTCACTCAAGCTTTATCTCAGGTAAAGATGTACGTCCCACTTCTTGAAATGATGAAAATTAAAGAATACAGGGACAGTGCAGTACAATTGATAACAAATGAAAGTGAAAAACATGTAGCTTCTGAAAATAAAGCGACTGCTAAAAATAAGCAGGATAAAATGAATATTCTAGAAATTTGTTTGAGTAATGTGTTGACAAGTCCGCCACAAGTTGATCCTTTCTTTACTTCATTACTCATAAATAACAAATTATTGAGGAATTGTATGATAGATTCTGGTGCTGCCATGAATATTATGCTAGTAGGAGTGATGAAATAGCTAGGCATGTGAATGGATACATATGAAGGAAAATGTTATGCAATGGATAACCGACCTATTCCTATGGTGGGTATAATGAAAGATGTAGAAGTCAAGTTAGCTGCTTATCCTCAAGTAGCTTATAATATTGATATAACAGTAATAGACACCCCTCCTCAATTTGGTATACTTTTATCAAGGCAATGGACAGTAGCTATTGGTGGAAATGTCCAGTTCGATCTATCTTATGCAACAATTCCGGTAAATGGACAAGAGGTGAAGTTGTACAGGGAACCAAGGATGAATCAGCTTATTGATTATGTACCACAAGACCAAATCAACTAATTTTGTGATGTTGATCTTGGGAATTTCAATATAGGTCCAGCACAACCAGAATTAACTAATAGTGATCCTATTGAAAAGCATGTTGTACAGAATCACAATGGTGTGTGGAAAATGTATTTTGATGGAGCTTGCAACCAAGAAGGCAATGGAGTTGGGATAGTATTTGTTTCGCTTAAAGGTATTACATTTAAGTATTCATTCCTGTTAACTTTTGAATGTACGAATAATGTGGCAAAATATGAAGCTCTATTAACTGGGATGAATATAGCGGTGAAACATAAAATCAAGTTGTTGGCTATTCTAGGAGATTCAGAGTTAGTTGTCTCGCAAGTTAGGTCAAAGTATACAACAAAAAACAAAAGACTAAAGCAATATAGAAATGTTGTATGGGATACAATTGAATTGCTTGACGCCTTCTCAATTGAGTGGGTAGATAGGTCGAAGAATATAATGGCAGATTTTCTAGCTAATGTAGCATTAAAGAAAGATGATATTACATTGGCTAGAGTATCACAAATTGAACTCAAGACTAGGCCTGCTGTGCCTGATAATGTATATAATTGGCAATTTTTTAACGATGACACTGATCTTTTGAAATTCCTTCATTGTATAGACCAGTATGAAGCCCAAGAGATCAACTTTAATGCCTTTGTTGAAGAAGTTGATGGAAAAGGAACGGTATTTGGCAAAGAGATTTTGTAGCTTAAAACCAATAAACTTCCTAAAGGGCTGGTGGCACTTGAGAGGGTATATGATGGGAATGATCGGTCTTTTGTGAAGCAAACACCAGTTGGAAAAAATGATATCGAAGAAATTAATTTGGGAATTGAGATGGCACCAAAAAAGGTATACATAGGTAAAAGGATAAGTCCCACAATTAGAAAAATGCTAATTGAATTGTTGAGAAAATATAAACACGTATTTGCTTGGTCTTATGAAGATCTAAAATCATATAGAGAAGACTTGTTTCAGCATGAAATACCATTGAAATCAGATGCTAAACCATTCAGACAAAAGCAAAGACCTATAAATCCAACTCTAGGGCCTAAGATGTAGGAGGAATTAACAAAGCTCAGAGATGGTGGAATTATTAAACCTATCAGACATTCAACGTGGGTTTCAAATTTGGTCCCTGTCAGAAAGAAAAATGGAGATATCAGATTATGTGTAGATTTTAGGAATCTAAACATAGCATCCCTTAAAGACAATTATCCTCTGCCAAATATGGAGGCTGTACTGCATAAAGTGACAGGTTGTGAATTTTTATCTATGATGGATGGATTTTCAGGGTATAACCAGGTCAAGGTTAAGGAGTCTGAACAATATAAAATAGCATTTATGACTCCTTGGGGAACGTATGTTTATCTGAGAATGCCGTTTGGTCTCACTAATGCAAGGGAGACTTTTCAAAGAGCCATGGATGTGGCGTTTGCTGATTTGATTAATGTTCTCATGGTGGTGTATCAGGATGACCTCACTGCTTACTCCAAGAAGGCTGAAGATCATGTTTGTCATTTGGAAAAGGTATTTATAAAAGCTCTTGAATATGGTATCAGTTTAAACCCCAAGAAGTGTAATTTTGCAGTCAGAGAGGGTAAACTTTTAGGACATATTGTCTCAAAGGAAGGGGTTAGGATAGATCCTGAGAGGGTTGAGGCCATTAATGAAATACCTATCCCTAAAAATGTTAAGGCAATACAATCATTTTTTGGATAGATAAATTTTATTAGGAGATTTGTCTATAATTTTGTTGAGATTGTTAAACCCATAGCCAGAATGTTGAGAAAAGGACAAAAGATAGAATGCACTACAGAGGCTTTGGACGCTTTTGTAGCTATTAAACGAGCCATCAAGGAGGCTCCTGTTCTTAAGTCTCCTGAATTTTCAAAACCTTTTCAGATTTTTTCATTTGCCTCAATGCACACTGTTACAGCTGTTATGCTACAGAAAAATGAAGATGGTCATGAACAGCCTGTATCTTTTTTCAGTAAGTCATTACAGGGATCTGAGTTAAAGTATGATATAATGGAGAAGCAAGCATTTGCACTGGTGAAAGCTGTAAAAGCTTTCAGACCATATCTTGTTGGAGCTAAGGTAGTTGCTTATGTTCCTCATGCAACAGTCAAAGATATTCTGACACAGTCTAAATTAATAGGTAAAAGATGCAAATGGATTAACAAAATCCAAGAATTTGACATAGAGGTACAAATTACTAAACTCATCAGAGGTCAGGGTCTGGCTAAACTAATGGCAGAAGCAAATATTGAAGCAAATCAGATTTGCAATATAGAAGAAGAAAATGTAATTGCAAGCATTGAACATACTCAGTGGTATATAGATATTATGCATTATCTTAGATACATGAAGTGTCCTGAGGGAATGAATGACAACCAGAGAAGAACATTGAAGCTACAAGCATCTAAATATGTTTTTATGGATGGAGATTTATTCTAGAAAAATAGGGATGGTATATTATTGTTATGTCTGGATGAATTTCAATCTAAACATGTTTTGAGTGAAATGCATGAAGGGGTTTGTGGAGGACATTACTCAACAAAAACAACTGCTCAAAAGATTCTCATGGCAGGATATTATTGGCCAAAAGTCTTTAATGACTCCTTTGCACATGTGAGAAAGTGTGAAGCTTGCCAGAATTTTTCTGGAAAATTGAAGTATCAGGGAGCTTTGCCACTTCAACCCATGCAGACTGATGCCCCTTTTCATCAATGGGGAATTGATTTCATCAGGGAAATACAAGAAAAATCAAGTGGTGGACATAGATGGATATTGGTGGCCACTGATTATTTTACCAAATGGGTAGAGGCCATTCCAACTAAACAAGCTACAAATAAGGTGGTGACACAGTTCATGATGGATAATATCATTACTAGATTCGGTACACCAATGAGGTTGATCACTAACAATGGAATGTGTTTTAGATTAGATGAATTTAAAGGCTTCTATAGCACATATGGTATTGTCATTTCTTATGCAGTTCCTTATCATCCACATGCAAATGGACAAGCATAATCTAGCAATAAAAGTCTTTTGAAGATTATAAGAAGGATGCTAGGTCAGAACAAGAAGGCTTGGGATGCAAAATTAAGATTGGCTGTATGGGCTGATAGAATTACGGTGAAGAAGGAAATTGGGAAGTCCCCATTTGAGCTAGTGTATGGAGCACAGGCCAGGATGCCTTTGCAGAATTTGTTACCAGTCTACAAGTTTGTTCTCCAGGAAGATTTGGATATTCTTGAACCTATGGAGGAAAGAATGGAGCAGCTAGCTAAACTGGATGAAATCAGGAGGGTGGCTCAAAATCAGAATATAAAGTTGCAGACACAGATGAAGTATTTATTTGATAGAAAGGCAAAGGACAGGAAATTTGGAGAAAGTGATCTGGTATTGATGTGGAATGCAAGGTGCCAGGAGAAGGGAAAACATGGGAAGTTTGAAGCCTTGTGGCTAGGGCCTTTTGTTGTGGTTGGAAAGAAAGGTGAAGACTCATATAACTTGCAAAATATGGCTGGTGAGATGCCTATACATGGGCAATTTCTGAAACATTTTTTCTCTTGAGGTAACATAGAGGATTGAGGGTTGCTAGTGCATGGACAACTCTTGATGATTCTCTTCAAAAACAATTTCCATGCACAGTAGTTTAGGATATAAAGGAATCAGGATTTGCAAGTACATGGACAATCCTGATTTTCCTTTTTCAAAAACTCTTTTCCATGTACAGTAGTATAGGGTCTCATTCTGTTCCATCATGCTCATATGTTCCATTATTCTGAGTTTGGTCTGCTCACCCAAAAATATGAATCCTTGCAATGATCTTGCTATCATTCATCCCCAGACGAAGCCACTGTTAGAACTGTAAAATTTTGAATTTTTACAGTCTATTTGCATTCAAGGGTTTCCAACATTGAGTCCTTATCATGTGTATAAAATCCTCTCTTTCCATTTTCCTTGCTTATTTTTGTCATGAGATCCATTTAAATCCATCTACCTCTCCTGATTTCATTGAAAGACCCATATTGGCAAGATAGTGAAATTCTCCCCGAGATGTATTTTTCACTAACATATGTTTGTGCAGATAATCGGCAGGACTTTTCTCTTATTTTAGCGACTGCAAGGATCCATATCGGCATGTGTTGGGACGTTGTTATAAGGTCACAGTGAATTCAATTGATCTTTCTGACTAGCATGTGGAGGGGTCATTTCGGCCAAACCGATTGGTATCGGTAGGATGTCATAGCGAAACCATTTAGTTTTACCGATTGGCTTAAAAACAAATGTTTCGGTAAGACTTATGTGCTTCGGTGAAGGTCTGGGCGAGATGATTGTTGTCTTGACGAACTTAATACAAGGGAATCCAAAAAGGTATTGGAGAAAGTGTTGGGGTCTTGCCGACTCAGAAGATATGCTGACAGAGATGTGTATTGCTAATAGAGGAACTTTCAACATAAGGTTTCACCGAAGTTTGGAAGTTATACCGACAAGCGGCTCGAGGTGAGTTTCACCGAATAAGAGTGATATCGGTAAAACATTTGGCATCGATATAGGTCTTCCTGAAGATATTATGTCTTGCCGAAAGTGTTATTTCATTGGTAGGTTTTTTGGTGAGAAAACTTGGTGGATATGCCGAAGGGAGAATTCGTCGGTGAAAGGGTAATTTTTTCTCAGCGAATGTAACTTGAAGAATGCATATCGGTATAACACAAAGAAGTCTATGTAGCATCTCCCCGACTCAGAATTGTTATAGTGATACAAAAAATAGGAGCAACAGTCATCATTTTTGGAGTCCAGGTGTCGATAAGACTGCATTCTGTCTTGGCGAAAAGGTGCAATAGACGTTGAAAAGGGATTTTGCTCCATATTTGAAAATCTCTCATCGAAAGGACACTTGATGCGACAATGCCAGTTTTCAATTGGTGTTCATTCGTGCTTCATTAATGGTGCGACAGGATATAATAGTAAAGATTGAGTCAATTCTTCATTTTCGAATTGATTATAGGTGAATTGGCATGCTGAGCAGAGAACCGGGAAGTTTTTCAGTCTAAGGAGCTCGAGCAGAATACTGTAAGTGACTATTCCTTAGTTTTTTGCATTTCAATTCTGTAAGCTTGAGAATGGAATCTTCTGGTTCTGGAAAGGGTGAGGGTAGAAAGCCTGGTGGAAGTAGTGTGTCAAAAGGAAAGAAACAAAAGTTTGATACAGAACATGAGGGCATTGAAAGAAGGTTGAACCAAGACCTTATTGATCAATTACCTAGTTCGGGTCCTAAAGCTAGAAGGTCTGCACAGCTTAGGGCAGAAGTTGATAAACTAGATGACAAGTGCAGGTTCATAGGTGATGTTTGGACTGCCATAAGAGGTTATGAGCTTTTCAATTTCCATTATCACAGAAGAAACCGTTTTGAACCAGTCTGCAACCCATGGAAATTGAATGTAGGGAAACCGGTGTGCCCTAATGTTTTTGTAAATATAGAGTTAGTAAAAGTGCTTGCAGACAATTATGATCCGAAACATAAAGCTATATGTGACCCATCTGGAAAACCACAGATATATGTATCCAAAGAAGCAGTGGGTGAGGTTTTCAAATTGGAAGGGTTCTGCAATGAGGAGATCAGTTGCGAAGAGTTGGAAAAGGAGTTTTCGAGAATGGATACAATCTATAAGGGTTGGAGGTTGCCTATTCACAGAGTTAAACAGGGTAGCAAATCAGAACCTTTGCAAGATAGTGAGGGGCCTCCTTATCATGTAGATTTGTTTGAACCTTACATGAAATACACGTATTTTTCAGTGTGTCAAGTGTTGGGGATGGATGCTTCGGAACTCATGTCAATTGTGCCAATGATTATCACAGCAAATATTCAGTATCATAACTCCAGGCCATTTGATTATGCTTCATGTATTGCTAAGGAGCTTGATTCAGGACTAATGGCTATAAAGAGTGGAGCTTCTATTGTCCATGTCAGGTATTATTCGTTATTGATGCATTTGGTGTTGTATTTTGGTCAGGAACTGGGAGTATGGCCTCCAGAAATGAGAATTTTGCAGATTGGTAAGGAAGGTGAGGCATTACCTGTTCAACTGTGGACTGCTATTTGGGACAGCAGGTTTGCCAATGCTAGTTTCATCCACTTTGAGGAGTACTTTGTGAAAACTTTGTATAGGTTGTATAGGTACCCTTTGTAATTATTCTTTGACTAACGAGATTAAAAGATTTCTTCGTCCCAAAGATTTCAATGGGCCAATTGATCATAATTGGGGTGACTGGTATTGTTTCGAAGGAGCCACAATGATTAGGGTGTATGGGTTTGAAGGTACCCCTTTTATTCTACCAAAGACAGTTCCAAATAGGATTGCATATTTGGAAATTGTTAGACAAATGGATTATAGCAGTGTGATGATTTTCAGTTCTTATGGGAAGCAGGCATTTATGCCTAGTACATTATGCTTTGGTGATTTCACTATATTGGCCAAGGAAGGATATAATTTAATTCATGATAAGCTATTGCATTATAATATGAAAAGTGGACCACCCAGAAAAAACTTTGACCCTGAAGGATATATCAATTCAGCCAAAGAAAAGATTAACTTTGGAAGGTATCAGCATGTACATTATCCTTTTGATGATATGATCAGAAATTTGGATGAAGAGGAAGCAGAGGCGGTGGTTGAAAGTTATAACCAAGGGCTACAGGATATGGGAACATTGCCTTCTAGAGATGAAGAAACCCCAATGGATGAAATGCCACAGAGCAGAACGGAGAAAGCATCTAGGTTAAGAACTCAGTAATATGTTTGCCCAATTAGAGAATAGAGTATTGGAAGCGGTGATGTTGATGCATGACATATAGAATACAGATCATTTGTTTCAGATGATGAATTTATAACTTCTCCAGAGTTTAAAGCATTTTTGTACAAACTGAAGGGGAAAGAAATAAGAGAAGGTGTGGGTGTTGTCACCTCTGGGAATGAAGAGCAATTGCTGGATCAATTGAGAAAGTGTGTGGATGATGAGATGACAAATATGACTCCTGAAAAGGGGAGGAAAATGTTGGAGGATGCTGGTGTCATGATCTTTCCTGGACTTGATTTGAATTCTGCATTAGTGTTTGACAGTTTCTTAAGAGATAGTAACAATACACACAAACTTGATAAGGAAAAGGTGATAGAAGTGTATGCAGGTTCTAATTATAATACTGATGAGGGATCGTTGATGATATGGGCTTTGTATCCCCCTCACAGGAAATCAGTGGTGATTGATACAGAGAAGGAATTTGGTCATGTTATGACCTTAAAGGTTGGAGAGGCTGATCCTGTGATTACTACAGAGATTGGGATAGACATTGCAAAATTGAATAAAGCACAGATCCAGGCATTGATAAGAGAAAGAGAAATGTACAAGGCAAGTAATGAGAGAATGTTAAGAGAAAATGATAGATTGAAAGACTTGGTTGGTGTTTCGATAGGTCCAACCAAAATGCTCACTCAAGGAGAAAGCTCACAAGCAAAGGATCATTGGGTAGGATCAAGTGCCTATAATCAAGGAAAATATAATGTAATTGTTAAGAAGAGGCAAAATAATTTAACATCCTGGTTGAGAAAATTATGGGAAGAATATTCTAATACTCTGACTGCATTAAAGGAGCATGACAGGATGGATGGACGAGTTATGGAGAGGTTTCATGAATTAGCCAAGAATGAGGAGGCTAATGGTATTGCACTTGAAGCTGCAAATCATATTATCAGTCGTCATCGAAAATTGTGTGAGGAATTACAGGGAGATAAGCAAGGATTAATTGAAGCTACCAAGAAAACAGTGGTCACATTTTCTGATAATAGAGGGGAGTTGAAAGATGTCGCCTGATGGAAGAATGAATGGGACACAATACTAAATGGAATCATGAAGACATCTTCTGCAGAGGATACAACACTAGAGGAAGTGAGCGAGCAAAATGAGGAAATGGTCAAGATGGAAATCACGATCCTGAATGTTGTTGAAGATGCGGACACGTACAAGCGCCAAGACTATTTGGACCATCTCGCTAAAACTCATTTGTGGCTAACTAGAGCCTAATTATTCTCTGCCTTTTGTTTTATATTAGTTATGCTTATTTCTAAAAGGACGCGTCCTTTCATCTTCTCAATGTATAAATGATCATTTTTGAAAACAATGTAAAGGAGCGAAGTAGAATTAGATAGAGAATAGAGAAGATAGCAGAATACAAATTTTGAAAAAGGATGAGACTGGTAGCATATGTAAATCATGGAGATATCAATGAAAATTTAATATGATGGTGCGATTTTTCTGGTATCAGTTGTTTATGATATTTGTTGAAGGGTGTTATTGAAGTTGTCTCCTTAGTGGTGTTTTCTGGTTATTTGAATTAGTGTAAACAAGTTTTTACCTAGTTCGTCGATGCACATTTATTGTATATGTATGATCAATTAATTGTTTCTTTCCAATAAATATTAAATTCTTTGAATTGATCATAGTAATTAGGGAATATCAATTGGATTATTAAGAAGAACTCAATAATCACAATATTGCATGTTTATACAAGTTATAAACCAAATAAAATGCTAAACAACTTGAATGTCTGCCAAAACAAGTAAACTTGTTTTAGATTTTCTTGACTCCATAAACCCTATAAGGTACTGGTCTTTATGTTTTCATCCTCTAGTTTTACTCACAATCTTTCATCTGTCATTTTTGAACCTTTTAGGTTTTAGTTTTGAATATTATTGTGCTAGTTGTACCAAAATTGTTTTATTTTATCCATTTCAAATTGCCATCTTGGACTAGGGGCGGGGGGCCTAGCTCGATTGGCTAAAAATATCCTGTTGCAGGCAAGAGGTCACGAGGTCTAGTCTCCCCCCAAACCCATGGTACTAGAGGGCGTGTCGTGCCAGCACCACCGATCACGTGAAAAAGTTTATCAGGCGCACTGTAGTTTATAGGGGGACGAATAACCGACCGATTCCTGCAGTCTAATAAAAAAAAAAATTGCCATCTTGGATAAATTAGGGCAATAAGAGAAGATCAAAAGTCAATTATGCTTAATTCAAATAGGTATACCCACCTAGGTCTAGCAACATCTAAAGAGTAGAAGGTTTAATTGTTCCGAAACCTTGTTTTGTTACCCTAAAATATAGTGGAAGCTTGGCAACCTTTCATGGTTCAAACCTGCGTTTTTGAGAGCTAACACATCCAATCTAGAATACCAAGCTCTAGGAGCTTGTTTAAGACCATACAAGGCCTTTTTCAATCTATACACATGATCATATTTTTCTTTTGCAACAAAACCTTCAGGTTGTTCCACATATACCTCTTCATCAAGATAACCATTGAAGAATGCAGTTTTTAAATCCATTTGGTAAACCTTAAAATTCTTGAAACAAGAGTATGCTAAGATAATTCTAATTGATTCAAAATGAGCAACAGGTGCATAAGTTTCACCAAAGTTTATACCGTCCTATTGTGCATACCCTTTGCACACAAAAGGTGCTTTGTTTCTCACTACTTTTCCACATTCATCCAATTTGTTTCTAAAAACCCATTTTCCACTAATAACATTTTTATCATTAGGTCTTGGGACTAGCTCCCAAGTTTTGTTCTTTTCAATCTAGTTGATCTCTTCCTGCATAGATTTCAACCAACAATCATCATTTAAAGCATCAAAAACAACTTTAGGCTCAAAATTAGTTACCAAACAAAAATGTTCAACAATTTGTGCTTGCTCATCAATTTTTTCTCTTCTTCTTGTTAAGATTCCAATATTTTTGTCCCCAATGATTACATCTTGAGGATTATTATTTATAACAATCTTGGAAGGTGTCTTTGGAGGTGTTACTACTTTAGAGCTTGAAGCATCCTCCTATTGTATATTATCTGCTTCATCAGATTTGGGAGAAATGTCAAGACCCACCATAGGTTCCTCTTCAACATCCTGCACATGATCATCATCTAGAAGCAATTTCTCATCAAATTTGACATTAACAGATTCAACAATCTTATTCAACCTCTTATTGAAACACCTATAGGCTTTGCTATGAGTGGAGTATCCTAAAAAGATACCTTCATCAGATTTAGATTGAAAGCTGCCTAAATTATCATCATCTCTTTTGATAAAACATTTACAACCAAAGATTCTGAAGTATTTAATTGAGGCAGATTTACCATGCCAAAGTTCATATGGAGTGAAAATGGATTTCACTCTAATTTGTACTCTGTTCAAGATGTAAACAACTTTATGAACAAGTTCTTTCCAATACATGTCTAGTAGTTTTGCTTCATCTAGCATTGTCCTTGCCATCTCTTTCATTGTTATGTTCTTTCTCTCAACAACCCCATTCTGTTGAGGTGTTCTTGTAGCAGCATATTGCCTTTTTATACCATGTTGCTCACAATAATCAATGAATTCTTGAGAGGTAAACTCACCTCCCTTGTCTGACCTCAAGCATTTAAGCTTCATATCAGATTCTTTCTCAACCATTTTACAAAATATTTTAAATCTATCAAAATATTCTAACTTATGTTTGAGAAAGGTTACCCAAACCATTCTTGTGTAGTCATCTACAAATAACATGAAATACTGATCACCATTTATAGACCTTGTCCTAGTAGGACCACACAAATTAGTGTGTACAAGCTGTAAAGGTTTAGTTGAAGCATTTTATTTGGATTTGAAACTAACCTTTGTTTGCTTACCTCTTAGACATTCTTTGTAAACAACATTTTATGGTTTGCTTAGAACAGGAAAACCTCTCACATTCTAGTTTTTGCTGATCCTAACCACATTATCAAAGTTAACATGCCCTAATCATTTATGCCATAAACAATTTTCTTCAACTTGACCCATAAGGCATATTCCTTCATTGCATTCATGATTGGAAGAGTCAAGAAGATTGTAAACATTACCTTGTGTCCTTAATCTGGTTGCAATTGGTTTACCAGATTTGTTCTTTATAGCACAACCTTGTGAATTGAATATAACATTGTAACCATTGTCACAAATCTGACTAACACTCAAAATATTTTGTTTAAGGCCTTCTACCTAATACACATCATTAATGGGTGTGTCATCATTTAGAAGCAGTGAACCTTTACCTTTAATCTCAATTCTTTTATTGTCACCAAACTTTACAAAACCTCCTGAGTGATATTCAATTTTGATAAACTTGTCCTTATCTCCTATCATCTGATTGGAACAACCATCCAAAACCCACAATTCCAACTTTTTGGAAAGAAGAGCAGTTTGGACAAGCATGGATTGCTCAATGTTTTGAACAAACTTGGGTCTCCAAACTTTTTCAGTGATATGTTTACCTTGTTTGCATTGTTTGGATGTGTGACCAATAATATTGCATGTGAAACACCTAATAGAATTAGGAAAGCCAAAGAACTATTTGTGACCAAACCTTGGTTTTCTAGACATCGTTAGCCTACAATTACATACTTTGTGTCCGAATTTATTACAAAAGAAGCAATAACCATGAAAGAAAGCATTAAACCTAAAATTGGTTCATTTATGCTCAAATGGATGCTTCTTATCAGTTGCCTTAAAGTTCTGATTTAAATATTTTGAACACTCACCAATGTTGAATCCAATACCAGTCATGTCTTTATGTTTTTTTTGTTACCCAAGTATGTCATTCAAGTGAATAGTACTTTCATAGCCTTCAAATTGTTTTTTAAGAGTGACAACCTATTGTTCAAGGTTTTGAATCTCTTTATCTTTATCAACAAGAACTGATTTGAGAGTATCCACAACTCTTTTAGAATCATCAAGTTCAAGTTGTAAACATGTGACCATATTGTCTAGACTATGCTCTTGAGAGGCAATGTGTTTCTTTAATCTTTTTTATTTCTTGAGCTGCACAAAGCAATTCAATTTCACAGTTTTCTACCTCAAACTGGTTTTTTGGTTCTTTATTTGAAGTCTTTTGAGTATCTACGTCAGCCATAAATAAATTTATATCTTCATCATCCAATGATCATATGACTCAACATCTGAGTCTTCTTTTGAAAAGAGACTCTTTTTCAATTTGAAGTTAAATTTCTTTTTAGGATAAAAAGTCTTTTTCCTAGACTTGTTTTTTGGTTTTTCATCCTCATAAGACTGATGACCATAAGGACATTTAGCAGCAAAGTTTCCAGGCTTGCCACAAGTAAAAAATTTAAAGGGCATCTTACCCTTATACTTCTTTTTGAGTTTCTTGACAATAAAAGCTTCTTTTGAATCTAATAAATCAGAATCACTGTCATCAGATAAAATCTTTCTTTTCTGCCTTAAAGGCGGTTTCTTTTCTAGAGGAATTTTTTTTATTGATTCTCATTTCATAGGTAGTCAGAGTGCCTTGTAAGTTGTCTAAGGTAAGCTGGTCAAAGTGTTTCTTTTCTTCAAGAGTAGTAACCTTAGCTTCAAATTTATTTGGTAAAGTTTTGATGACCTTAGTTACAACATCAAATTATTTTACTTCTTCTCCTATCCCTTTCAGAGCATTGACAACTTCATCAACTCTCAAGAAGTAATCAACTACTTTTTTATCATCCCTCATTTTTATTTCCTCAAATTGATGTTTTAGAGTAAGGAATTTTGACTGTTTAAATTTTTCATTTCCTTGATAGATGGTTTCAAGTTTAATCCAAATATCTCTAGCAGAACTGCAATGCATAACTTTGATAAAGACATCTTTAGTCAATGCACACAAGAGAGCATCTTTTGCTCTAGCATTAGTTTCATATTTTTTCTTTTCATCAATAGTTGTGGGCAATGTAGTTGGTACAGTGTACCCAATTAACACCATGCTCCATACATCAAGATCAATAAAAGTCAGATATGTTTCCATTCTGATTTCTAGAATACATAATTTGTTCCATCAAATAATGGAGCTCTAGTCATAGATGTGCCTTCATGAGCTTGAGACATTTTAAACAGACTCCAAGACCATAATCAATCCTAGGTTGATTAGACCTAATAGAGGACCCTACGCTCTGATACCACTTGTTGGAAGTGGAATTACTCTTAGAGGGGGGGGGGGTGAATCAGAGTAATATATTTTAAAACTTTTCTGACATGAAATGCAGATTTGAACTCTTTTTGATCTTGAACAGAATGTGACTTTATATATGCAATGTAAAAATTGAACTTTGAATGATTAGAAAAATGACTCAATCAATTACAAAATGAATGCCTAACAACTCTTGTTAAAGCATGATGTATATTGTTCATATAATGCTGAATGAACAAATTTTTATTGCTTTCTTTTGCAAGGATACTAAAATTTCTGATGACAGAAATTAACATTCAAACTTTGCACATTAACAACTGAACCATGAGCATTTAGGTAAATTTGAACAATGATAAAGTATCAAAGAATTGCATGAACAAACTCAACATAAATGACTGAAAGAAAGATTATGCAAGATAGACACAAACCACACAAAAGAGAGACACATAAATTTTTTAGTGGAAAACCCTCTTGGGGTAGAAAAACCACTCCAAAATGCCTTGCAAGCTTAATTCCAAAAATGTTTACAATACTTTCAGAGCACCAACTCCTATAATAAACTAAAGCACCCACTTAAAATTAGAAGCACCAAATTATTTTGAAACAATAACCTAATGATATTGCAACCTATTAAGACCTTATAACTGCAATGATTATCTACAGTCACAAAATCACAATAGGATACAAAATGATTTTTCAATAATTCCCAACTCAAAGTAATCTTTGTAATACAACTAGAGACATATACAATATGAACCCTCTTTTCTCTTTTTAAATACAAAATTATATCACAGTAATAAACCCTCAACAATACTCTTTTCAAACTTATATCTTTTCTCTTTTTTTTCAGCATCGAGTCATGGCTTTTGCCATGCATTTATACAAAGAGCATAAAACAGTTATCCTTTTCAAAAACTCATATCTAAAATAACCAGGGTTTTGATAAACTGGTAGATAATGTAGTTAAATCATGATACCCATAATGGGTTTTAATAATAACCAATGAAATTTCAATGAATACAACTGAAAATAATAAAACCCTTGAGCATAAACTCAGATTACACAAACTGAAACTAATCTTTAACAAAATCTTAATCACAAAATCAGTTATGTTTGAAACTAGCATAATATCTTTCAAATTGAAAACCAAATACTTGTCATGGCGGCCAAAAAATTACCATCTGACTGTGTAAAACATTCATAACGACCTCACTAAAGCTCTTCCAACTTTCAGCTCGAAAACCAGCTGCATACTGTAGCTTCACAATCTTCATGGCGATGTTGTGTTGTGTCTTCAAAGCAAAAATGAAATGACAATGGTTTTTCCCTAACTTCCTTTCGAACCAAGGCTTTTTGACTGCCTTTTCAAATTTTGATAATATTTGAAGTTCGAACCATCATTAACAAAACATAATGATCACTTTAAGTCCACTAACAACATTATTACTAATATCAAATGATAGTTGTCGAAACAAATTTTATTGCCACTTGAAACCAAGTCAAATTCCTTGTAATGAACAATGATGTGGCCAATACAAAACATGGTAAGCATGAAATGTATGCTTAGTGAAAACAATAGTAAGCCCGATACAAATAATAGTATGGTAAGCCTAATGAAATGAAGTATACTCGGTGTACAATGGTCGACACATATGAGAAATACAATATGTTTTGGTCGACAAGTAATATAAACCCAATGCTATGATCACAGATAGCCATTGAAATGGATTTTATTTTAAACACTAACAAAAAGCCGATATGAAATAAACATTGTGACTATTGTATCATGGTGAGCCCGACTAGGGAATAATGAAATAAAATTAAACATGCCACATATGGAGAACCCGAATGTAAAACATATGTGGAAAACCTGTATAAACCAAGTCAAAGCCATGAATGGCTTTAAAATTAATGCCACTGTACATTTCATGTCCCTTGTATAAGAATGTTGCATGTGCTTGTAACTCAAATATCCATGAAGTCATGATCGCAGCAAGATGGATGAAGAAGTCACCAAGTCATATGCCAACCACATGAAAAAATATACAAACTGATCCACCAAACTGATCCAACCTGTTTGAAATAATAGCTCCATTGAACAGATATAAAGCCTTTGCACATCAAGCTCCAAACATCAGTACCACAAGATATCAAACCTGAACATAAACAAATATCATAAAGCTGCAAATCTGGCTGAGATAATGAATATCAAAAACCAAGAGTGCCAAGCCATCTGAATGTAAACAATAATGCCAATGACAATCAATCACCAAGATTCCAAACCCAATCACAATTTTGACATCAAGGACAAATAACAAAAGAGAAGTTCAACAAGAAAAACTTGGATCCTTTATCACCATTATTCAACCAATTCATTTTTGCATTGATCTTTTGTCCTTGAGTCTTATTGGTTTGGATTTTTCTCAATGAGTTCTTAATGAAACTTAATTCCTCATTCAAATTTTTATTTTTAGGGTCCCTTTTCATGCTAGCCTCTAGATTGAAGAGTTTTTTTGTAGAGTATTTTCCTATCTTCTATAATTCATATATTTTTCTTTCCTATAGTTTGGAAAATAGTTTTACAATCTTTAACATTATTATTCCATCTTTTATTGTCATTTTGTCTTTTAGTATCATTTTTTAAAATTTAGCTTAGAGTAAAGATCATCTCATTATAGTCATTATCCATCCTTCCTAATTTATTTGGGATTTTATTTTACAATTATGATCTTTACATCAAGATAGGGTGGTGGTTCAACAATGTGTATGGATGCACTCTAACTCTATTACCCCCTTCAGTTATATCAAAGCTAAAGAATTCTCTATTCACATAGATTTTGTCCAACCTAGAGTATATTATTTTGTTACCTTTCTGAAAGTTACACTAGGTAAACCAAATATTATTGCTTTCTTTTTTCTTTCCCTCCATAGGGTCAAAGAGCTTGAGTTTTCTTTTTATCCTATACCAAAATTATTTCTCCTCCCTTTCCAACCCATGTCTAAGATACCATACTTATATCCAGTTTTTTCAATCATATTGAGATCACCTCCCACTACCTATGAAATATCTTGTAGATCGAACAACCATTTCCACAAATCTATCCTCTCCTTGTATTCATTTGAGGCATATATTGAGCAGAGGTCAAATTTCCAATTATCCTTTTTAATAATTAACCAAACTTCCCTATTACATGGTGAGACCCCCATATTATATCACAAATTGAGTCCATCTGTTAGATAACAAGATGACTGAGCCATCTTTTCCTCTTTCATGTTTGGTACAAATTAGACCTGTCTTTCCAAATAAATTTAAAATTTATTTCAAGGGTAAATTTTATTGCCTTTATCTCTTGTAACAACATTGCATCCTTGCCCAAGTCTTGATTTAGAAATCTCTTAACTATATATTTTCTATCTAGGGATTCTAGTCCCCTTACATTCCAACTTGAGTAGTTAAAGATCATCAAAGTTCATTTTTTTAAATCCTCATCCCTTTTCCTAAACCTCTCAAAGTTTTTAGGAATCATATCTTTTTTCTCTCTCCTCTTTGGGTAGGGTTCACCTACTCCTTTTCTACTCTACCTTCTTTTTCTCCTCATTTTTGTTTTAACCCATTCTTTACCTCAAAAAGGCTCCCCTTCATTATTAGGTGTATTATTTTACCTATATAGAGGGGGTTTAATTTCCTCATGTAGCACCTTCCCCTTTTTAGTATCCTTATTTTTTTTAGTTCCCCATGGCCCCTTCTGAATCCACTTTTTAAAACCAATCCCACTTTTCAATCCTTTTTATTGTCTCTAGTCCATTGACACTTATTTCATGCCCGGGGTTAGAGTTGGATAAGTAGAGTATACTAGGATAAGATTCCTTTTTAGGATTTGTAATTTTCTCTATACTACCTCTACTTACCTTGTCCTTTACTATTATATTTTCCCTCTCATTTTTGTCTGAGGCTAAGCTTTGAACACACATTTTTTTCTCATTGTTAGTCTTAGACAACAAAAAAAGTTTAGGACTTCTTATTTTCTCTAGTGAAACTTTATTAGGGGTTTGAAATTTTTGGCATGAGCCCTTGTTAGCCTTATTCAGAGTATTTTAATCATTTAATTTTCATATTCCATTTACTACCTTTTTACCATTATACTGATATTCCCTATTAAAAATATTCTCTATGTTAGATGAATGATCCTCCATTTTATTCAGACTGTATTTTTTATCGATGTCATTTTGGTTAATTATTTGCTTAATTTTGTCCATTACTAATCCTTGGGAAAAACATTATGCCCTAGAATAATATTTTGTCCTTCCCTTGGTGTAGGTTTCTTTTGGCTTTGTGGGGGATCCATCTCAGGGAGTTGGTGTTCCTTGTTTCTAAGCTTTCTTTATAAATTACTATGTCTATATTCTTAGAGATATCAGTTTCACCCTTTGTAGTGACTATGTTTTGGATAGCCACTGTTTCTACTTATTTTTGGTTTTCAAGTATGTCACTAGTGATACTTAATGCTATGCTTTCCCTAAAAGGGTCTACAATTTCCACTTCTAAGTTGCATTTGAGCTATGATGTTTTGCTCAAACTCGGGTCCCCTTCAATAACATGTTTTATAGTTTCCACCCTTTCTTTAATTATCTCAAGGTTAGGGTTTAACCCATACTTTTTAAGGGCCTCACTTTCCCCTTTTATTTTTAGGTAATTTATCCTTATATGCCCTTCCAATTTACACAAAAAGAAAGCATTAAGTCCCCCCAACATTTCAATTTTACAAGACATTATCTTACCAAGGGTTTCAACTTCAATCACTTTAGGGATATCTACCCTTGGAGTTAAGGGGATAAGGAGTATTCATCCATGTGCAAGAGAGTTATTCTAGCTTCTTCCACTCTCAAGACATTTCCAAGAGGGGCAAGTAATTGAGGCAAAAAAACCCAAAGCCGAGGGGGCACATTTTTTACAATGAACCACCTAGGGTAAGATACTGCCATTATTTCCTCATTAATCATCTTTGATTACCATTTTATTGCTCTAAACATAAAATTTCCCAAATTCCAGAATTCTTTGATAGATTCTTTTTCTTGCATTTCATAACTTCTAAATAAAATCAAGAACAACCCCATTTGGACCATTTTGAAAAATGAAACCATGATGCCTAGTTTATTTTGCCACACATTTTTAATCCACTCATCAAAATATTTTTAGCAGGAAATTTATTATAGTTAAGGGTGACAAAGAAAATGGAAACATATTTTAACCTAAATTTTGCCTTAATCAAAGCATTTTCTATTTCAGGGTTAGGAGTAACAACCAACTTTCTAGGCTCACCCAAAGGGCCCTTACTATTACCACCTCATTTCTGGAACTCCCCACAAGCCCTACCATTACCCACCGTCACAAAGCTTGCAATTTTTGGAACCCTAGATTCACCATTATTTACAATTATAGAATAGGGTAAAATTAAGGTAAAAGGCATGAATCAATAAAACTCAAAACCTAGAGTCCCTAAACCAACAATGAAGCACAAATTAACATAGAAACATAAAATATGAAGCAATATTACTAATACTCCTATCCCATGGTTGATTCACCTCCATTTTCCTTCTCCATCTTGCTTGATATGCTTGATTGCCCTCAGATTTTGAGTATGCAACAATAAGCCTAGTGATAATGATAGAAAAATATTGAAGATTGTACTTGTCTCCTTGAATAGCATGAACTAGAATAGCCTTCAATGTGTAGGGTTGAAATGACAATGATATGTCTCTTTTATATAAAACCAAATGTGAATGAAGGGCTAGGATTAAAAGATAATATGACATGACAATGAATGGCCAATATTGAAAAAGTGTAGCAATGAAATAGGGTTAGGGATAAATTAGGGAAAAGATAGGACTTAGATAAGGATGGATAGCTGAGATTAAATTATAAAATAGTTCAATCAAGGGTGGAAATTATTTGAGATGTAAAGAGATAAGAATGACACAGATAAAGAGGTTGGCATAGAAAAAGAGGTTGTTGGAGAAAATTAAATAATTATAAAATTATTTAATTTAGGAGGGAAAGTGAATAGCTAAATAATTTAAAATAATTATTTAATTATAGAGGAAAAAGTAAAGTTGACTTTTAAATTAAATAATGATTTAATTTAAAAATGGAAGAAAATGAAAAATTAGTAAATAACTAAATAAATACAATTTATTTACTTAATCAAAAGGAGGAAAGAAATAAATTAATTAAACAATTATGATTATTTAATTAATAGAAGAAATCTGACTTTAGACAATAATAAAATAGTTAAAATTATTTAATTATGTAAGGAAGAAAGGGAGTTGATGAGGAAAAATGGTATTCGTAGGCTTAGGACATTTTTCAGTGTCGACAACAATATCCCTTAAAGGCTTGCCCACCACCACATTAACTCCCATACCCCTATTTTCCCCTCTCGATGCTTCAGGGCACCTACTAGGGGCCAAGTCCTTCTCCCCATTAATTATCTCAAACCCCAATTTAGCCACACTATTGAACCATTAAATATATTTTAAGAGGATACGAGAACAAAAAAAGACTTTAAGGTAAGAGTTTGAATTAATTAATTTTAAATTAAATTTAAATTTAAAAATTTGACAATGCATGAACAATAATGAAATAATGGAAAAATAGAGCCAAGGAAAAAGGGGAGAAACTAATCTCTCAAAAAAATGCACCAAGCAATCTAGGCATAGGCATCATAACATAAGACCCCATCCCCCATACGATCATATAAGACTGACTGACGAACGTTGATGGAGAGGTGACGACAGACAAAAATGATAGACCAAGATAGACATTTCAAAAGTTTTAAAAAAGAGTGGGATTTTAAAAGTGAGAGATTTAAAATGATAGGCAGCCCTGCTGCTAAAACCCAAAACCTATAAATTTTTCTAGAATTTTTCATAAAAGTAAGCATAAAACCAGTGAGAAATTTGAAACTCAGAATATGTTCATCCACAACAACATAAGTACAAAATGCATTATATAATTTGTATACAAAAAATTATGGTAGGGGACAACTATATCTTATAATCTGATCTCGTGTCTTCAAAAATCCTATTTTTCTTTCATAATAATAAGGTTTCAAACTTTTGTAAATGACACCCAACAAGAAAAAATTTGATCCACTAAGTGATGGACAAATCATTGGCATTCCAATTTTGATTGAAAAGGTTCATTTTTGCTATGAATTCTCCTACACCCCAACATCACCCAAGTTCCTATTTTTTACATCATCATAAGTTTATGAATGTCCTTAGGGTAGTTGAAATTAGAGTATTTGTTTCAATACTGATTTTTTAGCTGCTTTGGTCTCTAACTCTGAGAAATGTAGGATGTGATGGCATAATGCCAAGCTCTTTGGGTAATCATTCCAACTTTTTAAAGGAAAAATATAAGGAGAAGGGTAGGAAAACAAAGGGTTGGTGTGTTTATGATCTAGGGGTATGTCCTTGTTTTGCTACAGCTCATGGGTATTCAGATGGCCAATGGACCTACTACTCCAAAAGGTATTGCATTGATGTCTCTTCTAACCCATCTCACTATGGAGCATGTGGGAATGACTTAAGTTGTTGTGGAGGAAAGTGCATAGACCTTCTCAATGACAGTGCTCATTGTGGAAGTTGCTTCAATGCTTTCCATAACAAAACTTGCAGCTTTGGTATTTGTAGATATGGATATGGATATGGATATGGATATGGATATGGCTATGTCTATGGCTATTTGAAACATTAAGAATAATACTAACTCTCTCTATACCTACCTCACCTATCCTCCCTCTTTTTTTAGACATTAACTTCTATAAAAACCATTCAACTCTCTATTTTATAAATTTTCCATCAGTATAGTTGAATCTGCCACATTTTCTCTTCTTTTTATTATATATTTTTATGTTATTTTGATCTTGTCTCAGAGATTTCAGGCTTTGAATATGGTATATGTTGTATTTACAAGTCCCATTGACTATTCTTTAGATATATGTTGGCTTGAGTATTGTTTCTTTCTTTCTCTATAACAAATATTTGGTTTAGTATTATCTTGGGAGAAGTGGGTTTTCATTCTTTGGCATAGATTTAATAAGTTCCACATTTTTTCTAGTCATATGTTTGGACCTATAATGTTTAGTGTGTATATTTTGTATGTACAAGTCCCATTGACCACTCTTTAGATATATGTGGACTTGAGTATTCTTTCTTTCTTTCTCTATATCAAAGCTTATGCTCAATATTTATCTTGTGAGAAATAGGTTTCCATTCTCTTATAGAGATTTAACAAGCTCTACCTTTATTCTACAATAATATGTTGTCTGGATTTTTTATTTTTCAAGCTTTATAGGTTATGACAAGGCAAGGAAAGTCTTGCGACATTTGTTTTTTATAAAGCAAGAAAACTTTGCACTTGAAAGAATTCACAATATAAAGGAAGCCTTTATTGAGATTTGGGAAGAAAATGAGAGATCTGAAAATGTTGAACTCATTAAAACTGTTGTAAATGCATAAAATATCTCATTGTACAGAATGAATCAATGTTATTTAGGGTTTTTTTATATTAGAGGAATATATTCCTCATTTCTATGATCTTGAATTGTATAAAATATTTGGGGATGACAACCCTTCTATGTAGCATATTTATATATCTAATCTATGTAAAATTGATATTATCAATAGATAAAATTTTCATGTACAAAATTTTATCCTCTTAAAGAATATGATCAAATGCCTTTTACCCTCTCTACTTTATGTTCTCCCCAAAGCATCTTACTACATGGTGGAAAAATGTTTTGTTCTTTAACAAAATAGAATTTCTTAAAAGTTTTGATATGGTTGGTTGTACTATTGCTAACATGAGATATTTCGTAGTGCTATTACTAAAAACAAAGTATGCACTTGAAAATGTGCTACTACTAATTGGCAACAAGTAAAAGAGAAAATAGGTTCCACATAACAAGTAACAAGAAAAAAAAAAAATACCAAAATAAAATTTCATAACATAAAGAAGAAAATAGATAGGTGATAATTGACAAATATGATTTAGAGAATAGAAATGTTATGGTGTAGGTAATGTTATTATCCTATATCAACATCCAAAGAAACATGAAACCATGGGTGAAAAAAAGAGAGATAGTCTCAATCACATGCACTAGTATCCAAAGAGAAATTGAATTTATAAAATATTGGATTCACAAGATAGCGGTAATTCTTAATTTTATGGATATTCTCCAATATTTTGAGCCAGTGCAAGAAATTTCAATTAAGGTATTCAATAATGTTTTTCTTGAAAGTAATGCATTCCTGAGAAACATACAAGGTTATGAACTTTGGAATGGGGAATGGTATGTGGGTGGAATCTTCTTGCGTCATTTAGTTTTGCACAAAATGGCTTATCAGTGTATGATGCCTTAAAACTCTCCCTCGAGCTTAACACCCCAAGCTTCCTGAACAGATCCTTGACTAGAAACAGTCATGAAATAGGGAGGGATAAAATTTAAAGTTTCAAAGAAAAGTATCACTACATCTCCTTAATTATGGTGCATAATTGTTTTCAAGATGCAACTCCAAGGAACCCAACTCCTCCTCAAGTGCTCATACCAGATATTTGTTGCAAGAATGATGGTTTTGTCATTGATTTCAACATGATGTCTAGTGACCAGTGTTGTCATTGATGTCAACTATGGGATGAATATGTTGAGGATATTGAGAAAATTGTGAAAAGAGGAAAATAGTTTGTGCATGTATAGTTGATACCTTGAGGAAAGTATTGTGAGTACATGGATCTATTCTTTTGGTGCAGAGTTTGAAGATGATTTGGAATGAAGAAATGAGTTGAGATGATGGTTCTAGTACTTGGTTTCCAAGTGCTTTTGAGAAAATTTAATAAACAAAGTAAACTGTGTTGTGCAAATGTTCATAGTGTGCTCCAATATTGTGCTTCGCATTTCTTATGTGTTGATGTTATGCCTATGTGGATCTTACAAGTTATTCAAGGTTGACAAAGGTTTCTATATTTAGAATTTGGGTTTCTGGATCACTGTACAATGTGAGATAGTTTCACTAGTTTGTGAACCAGTTGTTTAGTGAATTTTTCTATTGTCTGGGAGAAATGTATTTTCTCCACATTTCTTTATTGTTTGGATTCAAGTTGTGAAAATTTGATAAGTTTCTTATAATGATTTTTTCTTTTTGTGTTTAAGTTTTTACTTGATTTGATGTAGTACAGTGAGAGTTTCATTTACTAGTTTGCAAATAAGGGTTATCAGTTGTTCTAGGTTGAAGTATTTGTTGATGTGAGCTTGAATGAAGTGTTTGATGTATCTTATGTAGTTTGTGGATTTTTCTAGATTGATTTCAAGTGAATTATTTTGTCCAAAACTTTCAGCTTGATCTAAAGAAGTGTGTACTTAATGTTCATGGTGTTTTGCATGAGTGTTGGTTGAACTTGTGTTTAACACTACATGTGAGGCTTACGGAAGCATGTTAAAGTGTGTTGGGATCTATTTGGGTCCTAATTAAGGATTTATGTAGGTCACATTTTGTTCCTATCCACCGTGAGAATGTTTGGGTGCTGACCTATTTTGAATTTGAATGTATAACAACTAGTGGCCAACCTATTTTGAATTGGAGAAGGTTTTGAGGAAGAGGTTGATATAAATATGTATGATGCTGATCCAAGAGGGTGTGTGAAAGATTAAGAAGCAATATAGATGTGATACTTTTGTGATTGAAGTGTATGTGATGCAAAATTGAGTAGAGCAGTGTGAATTTCATGTTAGGGTTCCTGAAGGTAGTGAGTTGAAGGCATCTGATATCTTTCATGTGAGATTGAAAAAGTGTGAGAAATTGTGGTGGACTCTTTGTTGCATTGAGAAGTGTTTCTCAATGTAAAATTCCTCTTTTATCTTCTTGTTTTCTTTCTGTGGCAGTGAACCTTTTTGGACAGTGTGTCCTATTCTGGCAGTGAGCCCCTTTGTACTAATTTAGCTATTACTTATATTATGAGCTAATCCTTACCGTGGTTTTCTCTCATTGGGTTATCCACATAAATATGGTGTTCTCATGTGTATGGTGTTGTGATTTCAGTTTCTATTATCTGCATTACATGTTTAATCATTCTAACAGAATAAGGGTTTAATGAATGCTTGTGGATTTGTTTATTGTTGAGGGTTTGAAGGTTTAATTTGATACAAATGATTCACCCCCTTCTCTATTATCTTTTCATTTCAACAATTGGTATTAGAGTAAGGTTCCTTGAAGAATAGCTTAACTGCTTGAGGTAGATCCAGAATGGAAAACAATATTCCTTTGGAATATCCTAGATTCGATGGCTTAGATTATGCTTTTTGGAAGACAAAGATGGAAAGATATTTGTCTGCTCAGGGATGTGAGATTGAGAAGGATTATCAGACTGCATATACTCCACCTACGAATGGTCCAAGTACAAGTGGAGAAATCAAGGCGCATGAGATCAATGCTAAGGCAATATTTATTATTGTGAATAGTCTTTCAAAAACTGAATTAGTTAAAGTTATGAGTTTGAAGACTGCTAAAGAAGTATGGGATAAGTTAGAAAGAATTTATGAAGGAGATCTAAAGGTCAAGCAAGAAAAGTTGTAGAACTTGAAGGCATAGTTTGAAATGATGCATATGTCTGAGGATGAAACAATTAAAGGATACATTCAGAGAATTGATGAATTGGTGAGTGATATGAGAGGTCTTGGTGCAATAGTTAAAGAATCTAAAGTGGTGAAGAAATTTATTTGATATCTTCCGAATTGTTATAGCGAAAAGGTATTTACTACTAAGGAAACAGTTGATTGGTACTCTAACTGCATTTGAAATGAGAAAAATGAAGAAAGGTGCAAAATTTGAGACTAATTTCAAGGCTGAGAAATCAAAGAAGGTTGAAGATTCAGGTGAAGAAGATCTTGATGATCTGGAAGCCAACTTCGTGAGGAAGATGAAAAAGGGCACCAATAAGCATCAAGGTAAATTACCTTTCAAATTTTTTAGCTGTGGTTGTATAGGTCATTATGCTTCTAGATGTCCAAAGAGATCTTTAAACAATAAGAACAAGGGAAAGAAAGGAAAGATGATTAAGAAATCTTACTATGTGAAAGAAGATGCTAGTATTTTTGATGATGAATCTGATTATGGAGATTTTGATGAATGCCTATTTTTGGCTATAAAAGAAGAATATGGTTCTGCCAACCCTGAAGGTTGTGTGAAGGAAAGTGTTTCACAGATGAAGGATAAGGTTGAAGGTACTTTGGTATCTACTTTTCATGTCAAAGAAGATAAGAATTACTAGGTTGTTGATGGTGGTTGCTCTAATCATATGCATTTCTCCGCTGTTTGGATTCAGTTTGTACATATTTGAGAAGTTGCTTATAGTGCTTTTATCTTTCTATGTTCATGTTTTTACTTTTGATGTAGTACAATGAGAGTTTCATTTACCAATTTGCAAATAAGGGTTATCAATTGTTCTGGGTTGAAGTATTTGTTGATATGAGCTTGAATGAAGTGTTTGATGTATCTTATGTAGTTCATGGATTGTTCTAGATTGGTTTCAAGTGAATTATGTTGTCCAAAACTTTCGGCTTGATCTAAGGAAGTGTGTAATTAATTCCTATGGTGTTTTGCATGAGTGTTGGCCAACCTTATGTTTAACACTACATGTGAGGCTTGTAGAAGCATGTTAAAGTGTTTTGGGATCTATTTGGGTCCTAATTAAGGATTTATGTAGGTTTCATTTCATTCCTATCCACCACGAGAATGTTTGTGTTCTAACCTATTTCAAATTTGAATGTATAACTGCTAGTGGCCGACCTATTTTGAATTGGATAAGGTTTTGAGGAAGAGGGTGTGTGAAAGATTAAGAAGCGAGATAGATGTGAGATTGTTGTGAGTGAAGTGCATGTGATGTGAAATTGAGCAGAGTAGTGAAAATTTCATGTTAGGGTTCTTGAAGGTAGTGACATGAAGGCATCTTATATCTTTCATGTGAGACTACAAAAGTTTGTGATAAATTGTGGTGGACTCTTTGTTGCATTGATAAGTGTTTCTCTATGTAACATTCTTCTATCTTCTTGTTTCCTTTTTGTGGTAGTGAGCCTTTTTGTATATTGTGTCTTATTTTGGCTATGAGCCCCTTTGTATCAGTTTTTCTATTACTTATATTGTGAGCTAATCCTCACCATGGTTTTTCCCTCATTGGATTTTCCACGTAAATCTGGTGTTCTCATGTGTATGGTGTTGTGATTTCAGTTTCTATTATCTACATTACATGTTTAAACATTCTAACAAAATAAGGGTTTAATGAATTCTTGTGGTTCTATTTATTGTTGAGGGTTTTGAAGGTTTAATTTGATACAACTGATTCACCCCCCTCTCAGTTGTCTTGTTCATTTCAACAATATTAGTATCACAGAAAATTCATAGAATGAGGTGGTCAAGAATGATTAGTAGGGTGAAAAATCTATAGAATTTGACCAAATGGAGGAGTAATGGTAGGGTAAGGTTGATCAACATTGTGGCTTTTAGTAAACTTCTATTTTTGGTAAGCTCCTGGTTTGGTAAGGATAGTCAACATTGTGTGTTTCTTTAGCATAATCCTCCCACAAGACATAGAATTCAACAGTTTTCTAAAATGGTTACCTTAAATCAACTTCTCCATGCAACACATATACTATAATTTTTTCTCATTTTTAGCTAGTCATTGTTTTTGGTGTTGGTAGAACAGTTGCCATCTTTGTGCTTCTATTTGACAATTTTGTGTTTTTTTCAAATTAAAGTTTCATCATGTTTTCATAATGTAAGGGATGAACATCATGTTGAACATATATTGGTCATTATTTTATGTAAATACTTTGTAACTACTTATTATATAAATAATATATATGGGCTTCATGCCTTTTCTGAAAAAAAAAATCTTAATTTTATGCATCATCCTCAAAATATTTGTATATACACTCAAAACATACCTAGATGGTTATAAATCATGTAAAGTATTTATAAAATGTGTATACTAACATAAATTCTATGTAACAAATAGGAAATAACATTTGTATTATTGAAAAAAGATGTGTCACAAATTTTTTGGGTTCATCTACCAAATTAATGTCATCATCATATGAACAAGGGAGGGGTACATTATTAGAAAATAGTGATGGCACCTATATCAATTAGGTTTTATATTTATGTTTTAGTGCTTTGCATTGATTACAAAAATGTACTAGAACTTAATGATATATAAAAGAGAGAGGCATTGAATGAAAATTCTTAGGACCTTTCTTATTCACATGAGGAAGTAGGATGATCAATTAAGATTCTAAAAGAATGGATAGGAAATTTTTAGGGAGGTCACCATGATGTGTATAGGATCATTTGTTATGTTTGGATGAAATGAAAGAAGGTTGGTTACTTGATAGGGGCTTGCAAGAAATATAAATTATTTTCAAAAAGGAAATGGTACCAAAGGGGTAGTGAGTAAAGAAGGTGGAGCAATGAAATGGTGAGGATTTATGTCAATAAGGGGTGGCTCGTTTATCGGGGGAATATCGGTTTGAATTATATATTGTTAAAATAAGGTGAACTATTAAAAATTTTAATGCTCCAAGAAGTATGCAAATCTAATTTTATCAATGCAAAATTGGGTTGATAAAGATATAACGTGAAATCCTAAAATTAGCAAATAGAAATTAGTTAACTATATGATATGATTGGAAAACACGGTGGGTTTGTGACTGATATAACTGTGATTGTTCTAAGCTCAAGGGTGTAGATCTCGGGGAGGATTTACAAGCGAGGGATACATAAAACTAATCAAATTGACCTAACGGATGACTAACCAATTGGGTTGTTACGTGTAGAGGGTTTTACAATAGTATGCGGGTTGCGAGTTTCATAACACCCAGTGTTTTCCACCCTACAATTATTGTAATGAAAACCTTTTTCTATTTAGAGAGTATGAATGTAATGAAAGGAAACTTCAAAATATACCACAACTTTTAATTAGGTAAGAACTGTGTTTTAATTTCTTCATATGATGAAGAAATAAATGCACAAAATAATTGTAGGTTGGAAAAATGTAATGGTTGTGAGTGATATGATTGTGATTGTTCTAAGCTCAAGGATGGAGAGCTCAGGGAGGATTTGTAGGTGGGGGATACATAAAACTAATCAAATTGACCTGAGGGGTGACTAACCAATTGGGTTGTTACTTGTAGAGGGTTTTATAATAGTACGTGGGTTGCAGGTTTCATAATATAGTATTTTCCAACCTATAATTTTATAAAATAATAAGAATGGAATGAAAAAACTTTTGTTATTTACATAATAGGAATGCAATGAAATTCACCTTAAAAAATTATAACAAGTCTTAGATTAAAAATTATGTTTAAATTTCCTCATATGTTCAAAAAATAAATAAATTTTCATGAGGAAATAACTGACAGGGGACAGTGTGTTTTCCAGCACTGCAAATAATGTGAACATTTTTTTTGTTACAATCATATGAAGAAAGTGAAATGCCATTTTTACTGTACCAAAGAGTTGTTCTAAAATTTGAAGGTGGAATTTATTACGTTCTTGGTGTGTACGAAACAAAAAAAAAAAATCATAAGGAAATAACTGATAGGGGACAATGTGTTTTCCAACACTGCAAATAATGTGAGCATTTTTTGTTCCAATCATATGAAGAAAGTGAAATGCCATTTTTATTGTACTAAAGAGTTCTAAAATTTGAAGGTGGACTTCATTACATTCTTGGTGTGTATGAAACAAAAACTTTTCATAAGGAAATAACTGATAAGGGATAATGTGTTTTCCAACATTGTATATAATGTGAGCATTTTTTGTTCCAATCAAATGAAGAAAGTGAAATTCAATTTTTATTGTACCAAAGAGTTTCTCTAAAATTTTAAGGTGGACTTCATAAAATTCTTGGTGTGTATGAAACAAAAAAAAATAATAAGGAAATAACTGATAGGGGATAATGTGTTTTCCAACATTGCAAATAATGTGAGCATTTTTTTTGTTCCAATCAAATGAAGAAAGTGAAAGTGACCCAAGAGTTGACTAACCAATTTATTTGTTACATGTAGAGGGTTTTACAATAGTATGTGGGTTACAGGTTTCATAACACCCAGTGTTTTCCAACATGCAATTATAGTAATGAAAACCTTTTCTTAATTAGAGAGTATGAATGTAATGAAAGGAATCTTAAAAATTAACCTCCTTTTTCTTTTGATGATAAGATATTATTGTATTTTACTTCCTTTCCTAAGTGGTTAATTTTAGTCTTCCATTGTTTTTATACAATTTCAACACTTCCAACTATTGCAAATATAATTACAAGTTGAAAAATATAGTGGGTTGTGAGTGATATGACTGTACTTGTTCTAAGATCAAGGGTGGAGAGCTTGGGGAGGTGTTGCAGGTGGGGGATACATAAAACTAATCAAATTAACCTAAGGGGTGAGTAACCAATTGGGTTGTTTCGTGTAAATGGTTTTGCAATAGTATGTGGGTTGCAGGTTTCATAACACCCAGTATTTTCCAACCTACAATTGTTGTAATGAAAAACTTTTATTATTTAGAGAGTATGAATGTTATGAAAGGAACTTTCAAAATTCACCACCTGTTACTTAGAGTAAAAATTGTGTTTCAATTTCCTCATATGATGGAAAAATAAATGCACAAAATAATTGTAGGTTGGAAAAAATAGTGGGTTGTGAGTGATTACATTCTTCTTGTTCTAATCCCAAGGTTGAAGAGCTTGGGGAGGATATGCAAGTGGGGGATACATAAAACTAATGAAATTGAACTGAGGAGTGACTAACCAATTGGGTTGTTACATGTAGAGATTTTTACAACACTATGTCGGTTGCAAGCATAACACCCAATGTTTTCCAACCTATAATTATTGTAATGAAAACCTTTTCTTATTTAGAGTATGAATGTAATGAAAGACACTTTCAAAATTTACCACAACTGTTACTTAGAGTAAAATTTGTGTTTTTACAACAAGAATATCTTAATTCAATACATTATCTATCTCATTCACTTTGGTTTTCTTCTTATCAAGTGTTTTTAGAGTAGATTCCTTTTTCATTGCATACATTCTAGTACCTATTGCTCCAATTATACATTTCCATTTACCCATTGCACAAACTGCACATGCATCTTCCTCAACTTCTCAAGAGCAGAAATAATCTCTTCAATCAATATATTATCTATCTTATTCACTTTGGTCTACTTATTTTCAAGCATTTTTAGAGTAAAATTATAGAGGGATAGGGGGAGGTAGAGGTCTAGAGAGGTATCATGGGAGGGATAAAGGGAGAGAGATATGAAATGAGAGAGACATGGAGAGGTAGGTAGAGAGAGGTAAAGTATAAGGAATAGAGGGAGAGGTAGGTAGAGAGAGTGATGAGAGATAGGGGAAATTAGAGAGGGAAGGGAAGAGAGAAGTAGATAGAGGTGTAAGTTGGGAAGGAGGGAGAGGTAGGTAGAAAGAGAGGTGGGGTGGGATGGATTGAGGGAAAGGTAGGTCAAGAGGGAGAGGGTGAGTGTAGATAGAGAGAGGGAGAGAGAGAGAGAGAGATGGAAAGAGGGTGGGAGAGAGGTGTAGGTACAAAGAGGTAAGGTGCAAGGAATAAAGAGAGATGTAGGTAAATCTAGATACAAAGGTACGGTGGGAGAGGTACAAAGAGAGAGAGAGGGGAGGGAGAGGTAGAGAGAGGGATTCTTATTCAATAAAACCCATGTATATACTATAATTGTTACTATATGGTTTTTCATCATATTTATATCAAATGTTCTTAATATTTTTTTAGAGGATTTAAAATTCTAATTCTACCCTATTTTTTGTAACATATTTGTGGTAATTTATCAAAACAAAAAGATCTAATTATATCTCCAATATTTTAAATCTACATAAATTTATAAGTTTATCCCATGAGTTTGGATGGAGTGGTAGGGATCTTCATATCTTTCTTTGACACAAAATAAAATCAATTGAATTAGAAAATTAAAAATATATTTCATATTTGGCAACCCAGGGAGCACATATGGATAGGTAATATATGAGGACCAATGAGAGAATCAGTTGGGTGGAGACAAACTCCCTCCCTCTCTCCCTCATACATACACACAACCTCTCTCCTTCTACCCCTCCCTCCTTAACTCTCTTTATAACTACCTCTCCTACCCTACCTCTCTCTATCTCCACTATTCCATCTTTCTCTCCCTCCCTTTGTCCCTCCCACCCTACCATTCCCTATCTCCTTCCCTCTTTCTCTCCCTCTATCCCTCCCACCCTAAAACTTCCTATCTCCCTCCCCTCTTTCTCTCCCTCCTATCGTACCACTTCATATCTATCTCCTTCCCCTTATCTCTCCCTCCCTCTATTATGATCTAGTGATAACTACTTTTCAAATCTATCTCTCCCTCCCTCGCTCACTGACTAGTGTGACAGAGTGGTTTTCAATGTTCTACTCATAATTTTATATCCAGAAATTGGTAGCGGGTTGGATCCTTGTAAATCCCATCATGGTTGAAAATTATCAAAAATAAAAAATATCCAGAAAACAAGAAAAATAAAAAACAAAGTCAAAAACATCAAAATCCCAAAAACATTTTATGCTTTGAGTCAACACCAATCGAACTACATGGTCTCTGCATGTACAACATAGGCAAGGCTAATATTTGATCAGCCCTTGAGGCCTTAGGTCAATCCCCTTTGGTGTCCATAATGGTCTTTTAACTTAATCAAAAATCCAAAAATATTTGAAAAATCAGAAAAGTAAAAAACACACTTCTATCAAACAAGTGAACTACGAGCCTCTGTGTGGATAATGTATAAAATTCCATCATCAATGAGCCCTCGAGGCCCTATATTAGTCCCCCAAAATAAAAATAAAACATTCAAATATTTTATAAAAATCCAAAAACATTCATAAGAGTTAGAAAACTCCATAAAAAATAGTGTCACTCAATACAGTCTAACTACAATGTGTTTATGTTCATCACATAGGCAAGGCTAATCTTTGATCAATCCTTAAGGCACTAGGTCAATCTCTTTAGGTCCCACTATTTTTTTATAAATTTATTGTAAATAAAAAAAATATCATGGTAGCGGGTTGGATCCTTGTAAATCCCATCATGGTCAAAAACTATCAAAAATAAAAAACATCCAGAAAAATAATCAAAATAAAAAACAAAGTCAAAAAAATAAAAATCCCAAAAATATTTTATGCTTTGAGTCAACACCAATTGAAATATGTGGTCTCTTCATGTTCAATGTAGGCAAGGCTAATATTTGATCAAATATGAAATGGAAAGTTTATTACAGATAAGTGACAATGGAGATAGGACATTAGAAAAATCCCAAAAAATAGTGTCACTCAATACAGTCGAACTAAAATGTCTCTGTGTTCATCACGTAGGCAAGGCTAATCTTTAATCAACCCTTGAGGCACTAGGTCAGTCCCTTTAGGTCCCCCTATTTTTTTATAAATTTCTTGAAAATAACAAAAATAGAATAAGATAAAATCAGAAAATTAAAAACGTCCTATCTCCATTGTCACTTATCTTCAATAAAATTTCCATTCACAATAAACAAATCATCACCTTCAACCCTTTGACAAAGCAATCAACAAGCAAAACAAACATCAAAAATAAAAAAATATAAAGTGAAGATCGAAATGAATGGATAACTATCAAGTGAAAACTATGCCTAAGTATAGACTACCATACCTATTTGAAAATCATTATCAACAATCCTAAAACATGAGTCTTAATGGATACAACATTCCTATAATAGACATCATCAATGATTTCATCATGAAACATCAAAACAACAATGGCAAGTGATAATGTAACATTGTTTATCTTTTTATAGTATTATCTTTTTTATTTATCTTAATACCACATTCCTTGGATCTCTCGAGGATGTCCATAAGGATTTAGAGAAGAAGGAATGGTGGCATTAACTATCAATTTCCATTTATTCTATTTGTTAGATATTTTTTTGATACTACCACAAAAAATACTTGCTTTTTTGTGTGTATGGAAGTTGTTTTGAGACAATTCATGTAGCAGTTGCATGTTAGGTACTTCATACCTCTCTATGTAACTGGTCTGAAAGGTTTTGACACAACTCAACCATACACTCTAATAGGGTTTTTGTATGTCTGGTATGAGCATGAATATTCTTTGTGTGTTGAGTCAAAGTCCACACAATGGATACAAATCCACCTTGGTTATTATTACCTTGGTGCATTGTGTCTATTTGATACATAAAAAATATTGCTAAAAGATACGAAGCCTCTATGAAAGAAAAAGAAAAACCCATCAGTAACTAACAACATCAATTTTTTATCCATCTCTAAATCAACAAACACTTCTTCTAACTAACATCTCAATCCTACATAACAATATCATTAGTACCACATGCATCCTGCATCCACAAAATTCATCAATACATATCATGACCATAATAAATTGATATATCATCATCCATCATATATCATCATTCATCACATAGATATATAAATTATTCATCCATAGCATATGCATACATCATAAAAATACAAAATCATCATTGGACAAATATAAATATCCATGATCATCCATAAACATCTCATAACACATCATAAAGCTAAATCAAAACATGGTATATCATATATGATAAAAAATGGAAAATGTTATCATCAAATGTCATGTGTGATACAACATCAAAAAGAGATCAAAATAAATACATATATATAAGGCCTTAGTTGGGTTGATGAATATATATATATACATAAGTCTTTGATACAACACATATAAAAAATAAACAAAATAAGCTCTATTGGCTGACCGGTGGTGGAGATCTCAGCTACTACTCACTATGATGAGGGGATGGTTGATGCATGACTGGATACTATCTAATTGACTACCCACCCAACTTTGTACCTGTAGCTATGCTCAACTCACCAAATAGTGGACGTCTTTAAGCCCTCGACACAAATGCCTCATAAAAATTCTAATAATATGTCACCTATTGCAAGAGCTTGCCTCGCTCGACCTGATACTGGACTAAGGGAATGGCATGGGCCAAGGATATCTCAGTTGTAATTTTGTGCTACCTCTCAAAAAACAACACCTATCTCAATGAGTCTCTCTCCTATCAAAGAATATCTCACTTTGCTTAGAATGTGTCCCTCTCTCCAGTCATGGTCAAAACCTGTGCCTTAGCAGCATGTCACTGTGTAACCTCAACATCATGTTCTACTCTAACTACATCTCTATCTACTGTCATTTGCGCTAGCCGATCTGCCATATCCCCCTAAGGGGGAGGACCTTGAGGAGCCTATGGTACCTAGCACTACTACTACAGGTGTCCATCATCCTGCTAATCTTAGACATGCTACAACTACTCACGAGAAATCCTAAGATGTTGTTGATCCTATCGATGCTCAACATGACCTCCTCTGTGAACGCCCAAAACTAGACCTCCTAGAGGCATAGTCAATCTCAAAGGTCTGTGGTGAGCCTACCAATTGTCAAAATCATGATTCATCCCAAGATCTACAGGACCAACTACCCAACCCCATGTTAAATCTCCTAATGCTTTGAATGTTGCCACTGTTGTGCAAGAATCCTCATGATCCCCCCAAGTGGACTCCTCCCATGTAGTGTGTTCGAAGATGGCCATATAATCATCAGCGAGCCGAGTCTAGTGCTTGTCAAACTCTCTCAAGTAAGTATCTCTAAAGTTGGATATATCAAAATGATTGATCAAAAAATGGGTATGCCTATAGTAGAGCAACTGATCCTATTCATTTCGCCATGCCTCACAATCCTTGTATGACCACTAGAAAAAATCTGTCACATCATCAAAAAGTGCCCTCCAATAAGATAGTCTACTAGGTTGAGTATAATGAAGATATTCATGATACTGATAAGCATAGGGATCATGAGCATCCCTATCTCGCATGCCCTCTGGTTGATTAATCGCAATCCTCTCCCAAGTCCAAAAGTGCAATAAACTAGCTCCAAAAAATATACTACTACCAACTCGATACACGGCCTCATGCATATCTATGTGCAGGTGGACCATCACACATTGACCCCAAGCATACACTATGGCCTCCTCCATCATCTGCTCAATAAAAATGCCCCAAATGGCAGGGAACCTCTTATCCCTCCTATTGGGCATCAGAGTTCTAGTGATAATTCCTTCCAGAACAGGAACCATAGGATCGACACCATCACAAAGAGACCCCAAATCTATCTCAGAATTGATAATTTATAATTGTTCCACACTCAGTAGTCTACATCGCTAAGGTACACTACCAAAAATCATATGTAACAAGCTCACCATGAATGGGGATCCTGAGAATCCTCCAGATGTCCTTCAAGGTCATGATACACTCTCCAGTGGGCAAATGAAATGAAGAGGTCTCGAAATGCCACCTCTCCACCAAAGCAGTCATCATGGCTCGATGAGCCCTGAGCAACAACAAGTGAGCGATATAATGAAAACCCACAACATCAAGAAATTCAGTTGTATGTCATCAAAATTATTCAACTCATCCATAAACTAAGGATTTCACTCTCACATAAACAAAGGCTTAAGGACAAGCTGCAACCATTCAATGCACAGTGTCAAGAATTTTGGGAACTTCAAACTACAACTAAACATATCCAATCAGTCATTTTGGAGAAAAAATGAAATTTTTCTAGGTAATAGCAAGCATATTTGTCAATAGTTCTCACATTTTTGGCAATAGCACCATTCTTTAGCAATAGTGCTAAAATTTGGCAATAGCGCTAGTATTTTTCAAAAGCACCAAAAAATTTCAAAAGCGTCCAAAATTTGCAATAGTGCATATTTTTTTTCAAAAGCGCCACTATTTCTTAATAGTGACTAAATTTTTCAAATAGCGACCTTATTCAAAGGTCAATAGTGTCAAAATCAAGCCAAAAGCAAAAAATTTACCTAAATGTTTGTTATTTCCTAGAAATGTGTTGGCATTTCAATTAGCACCTCTGGAGTGCTTATTGGAAATGGATAGCTATGCACAGTGAGTGATGACTGATCTTCAAATTATGGAGGGGAAGCTCCCTCTTGTTTTTTGATGTGTCCGTAAAAGTAAAACGAACTAAATGTTCCTATATTTTTTACTCAGTGGGAAGGACACAAGTTTGCATAAACACAATGCGTTGTAGCTAATATTTTCTCTGGTTTTTGCAGATCCTAACTACAACTAGGCTAACTTTTAATCTATCCTATCTCCTCAAGATAAACTCAACATGAGGGCATAGGATCGGGAACTGATTGGTTGGATCACTTGGATCAACCATATCTTCAAAATGTGTTCGAGGCTCTAAACTCTCAGATCTACGTTGGGATAAGATATTATGCAAGCAATCACTCTTTACGATAAGATGAAACTCGAGATCCAAGAGTGAACAAATATAGAGTTGCAAACTTGTTGGCACAATGGTGCAGCAATTTTGTGTAGCAAATAAAGGTTTATATTTGTTCACTCTTGGATGAGAGTTATTTGGTTTGATAATAATTGTGTATGATTTTGTACCTTTTCTATCCCAAATATTTATAATTCGTTGAGAAGGTTTGAATAAATAAATCAAAAAGCACAACAATTTGATCAAAAGTTTCAAGTTTTATCAACGTCTTGTTCTTACAATCTATTGTTTTAATCTCCCCCTTGGACAAGTTTTGTCACCTCCTTGGGTATTTTGATGTTAATGATTCTCATTTGATGTTGTGTAATGATTTGTATTTCAGCCTACACTTTGGACAAGTTTCGTCACCTCCTCAAGAATCTTGTTAGCCATTTCATCGTTATTTTTTGCTTCTAGTGAGTTGCTTCCCAACCTAAACCTCAAACAGGGGTTCCTCCTCCTTCATAATCCTAAGTTTCAGCTTACTGTAAAGAGTGGTTTCTTGCATAATACCTTACCCCAACGTAGATCTAAGAGTTCAGAGCCTTAGACACATTTTGAAAAGACTGTTGATCCAAGTGATCCAACCAATCCATTCCTGCTCCTATTCCCTCATGCTCTATTTATCTTCAGGAGATAGGATAGATTAAAAGTTAGCCTAGTTGTAGTTAGGATCTTCCAAAACCAGAGAAAAACTTAGCTATAGCGCATTGTATTTATGCACCCTTGTGTCCTTCCCACTGAGTAAAAAACATAGGAACATTTAGTTCATTTTACTTTTATGCAAACATTAGCAAACAAGAGGGAGCTTCCCCTCCATAATTTGAAGTGCAGTCATCATGCGTTGTACATAGCTATTCATTTCCAATAAGCACTCCAAAGGTGCTAATTGAAATGCCAACATTTTTCTAGTGCCCACCATGGGGAAACAAGGCATAAAACTTCAAGAAAAAGCTAACGCTTTTATGTCACAAGAATGATCCTTTGCCATCTGATTGCATGATCCATAGAAGAGGGAATGGATGGTAACAACAATAATGTTGGCAAGAGATGTCCAGCTTCATTACCTTGGGGTAATAGCATTGGACCTTTGGCTTTTCAGGTAAATCATGAGTTACCTAAAGGGTCAAGGAACCACTTTCCCCGATTTCATGGCAATGGAATTCAACACCCAGATGAACATTTTGTTGCATTCACAACAGCCTGCGTCGTCTTGCATGTACCACATGAAGACATCGTAGTGCGTCTCTGTGGAAACTCTTATTGGGAATGATGTAGACTGGTTTAATCACTTGAAGCCAGGTGTTATTACAAGTTGGGAAACTATGAGCGAGAAGTTTTTGGCGAGATTCAAACCCATTGAAGACAATCATATGTTCTTTTCCTAGCTTGTGAATTCAAAGATGGAACACAATGAACACATGAGGGAGTTTGTGGTGAGATTTAATCATCTCATTACACAAATTTCTTCTACACTCAATCCATCACCAAAGATTCTGATGAGCTATTTCATAAATTCCCTTGCATCAGAGATAGCCTTCTTCCTCAAGATGGAAAAAGAAACAAAGTTGAAGAGTGTGTAGGAACACGGCATCGAGTTGGAGGATAATATAATCACTTTCGGCTTGATCAAAGCAGATTCTATCAGATCTCTAGTTCAGCAATCGTACCAGCCAAAGAGAGACAATCTTCAACCACGGTTGCCAACACCTCCATCAAGACCAATGATTGAAGCTGCACACGATGCAGTTACTATTTCCATGACACTGATGCACATATCAGATTCACGTGTCCTAAGAATCTGAGAATGACCTAGATCATGGGATATGATGAAGTTGCTCCCAATTCTAGTTTTGTACCAACACCAAGTTTGAATTTTTTCTTACCACAGACGGACAACTTCAATGGTAACTCTGCAATGAGATACTTTGAACCCATTATTAAAGAAGAAAAAGAAGTATATCGTCATTATTCTCTTGCAGTGAATCACAAGAAATTTTCAACGCATGTGTCTACACATGTTCAACACTTTCAAAGCACAAAAAGAAGAGGAAGAAAGACAAAGATCAAACAAGAGGGGTGAAGAGGTTCCTTCCACTTCTTATCCCAAGCCTTCATAGAAGAATTCTATGCCAGTTGCTCAAGATCCATCTTCAACAAATTTTGACACCGTAGCTTCCATGATGAAGACCAAGGTAAAAATCTCTCAAATGGAATATCTTCAGGATCATCCAGAACAACTAGATCAGATTCTCTATGTTGTAAAGAAGCAAGTTGTGCTCAAGTCATTTGTTCCAATAGGAGCAAAGCCTAAAATAGGTCTAGGTAATTATGCGACTCTGTCAAATATAGAAAGTGAAAATCGGAACATTGCTTGTTCTGAAAAGAGATTGACAGAGGACACAAAGTCATGGACAATACAGTTTTGTGGAGGTTGTTCATTAGCAGCTTCAGAAGTTGGGGAAATGATCATCTCCCCTAAAGGACATTTGCACCCATCTGTGCAATTGGAATTCACTAAATCCGAGAAAGAGGTGCTTTTGTTAGGCCTCAAAGATATCGAAGACATGGGAATCAAAATCCTATGTGTTAAAGGTGATCTAGAGCTGGTCTATGATCCAGTCAAAGGATATTTTCAAGTCAGCAAAGATCACCTACGATATTATAAAAATCAATTTTGGAACTTGATTGATTGGTTTGAAGAGTTCGACATCCTGAGGATGGATGACAACAAAACTAATGCCTCAAGGGTATCAACTTTCCTATTTGCATCATATTCTGACTTTTTTTAGAGTACCTTTGCTTGGATATATGAATACCTGAGAATATGCATCCCAGAGGGACTGTCTCCCACAATTCCCTTCAAAAGAGAAGTAAATCCTTTCAGCCAGAAGTAACATCAATGGGAGGCTCTTTGTGTTGCCATGAAGTAGATAATACTTGAAACATTTTATCCCTTTGGGGATGGGGTGAGTTCTATGTAAAATAAACTTCTTTTGCTTTAATGTTATGTTGTTATGTGTTTCCTCGTTCTGTAAAGTATTGTCATGTTTTAGGTGATTTCTTAGGTAGTCTTGTTTTAGGTTAATAAGTAGGAAACTCATTTTGTTAGGTGAATTAGGAAATAGTCCTGACTCCGTGCCCAACTGATAAGAGTACTACTCTATGAAATATGAGATTCTTGATTCTCCTATGTTGTAAGTATCCAACATGGTCACCAGACGGAGCATAATGTTGTACCCATAATAAATTTTTGCTTCAATAAGGCATTTTTCTTAAAATGATCCAAATCATGCAAAATTATTGTCAAAAGTATGTTTTAGGTCAAACAAAACATAAGATATTTGTGGGTTTATGTTGAGGAAGATACTTGCAAATTTTTAAAAATTGTAAATTAGGGTTTCAAACCCCTATTTTTAGGAAAACCCTAAAAAATAGGACCTTTCTAGAAATTATTGAAAATTATTTTGATAGGATAATTTGACTTCATGATCACACTGGTCAAGTCAAAATCACCAAAAAAATTGTTTTACTCTGGTGGGTCTATTTTCATTTTTCAAGAAGAAAGTCAGGACCTCCACAACCATTAATGGCAAAATGGCCAGTACTAGGTGGTGAAATCTAAGCCTCAAAAGCTTCAACAAAGAATCCATCGTGAAAATGCTTGAAAAGATGCTTTGTAATGGAGGGGATTTGCAAAAGTGAAAAATGTTGAAAATTGACTACTAAGTCTAGAGAATGCACGCCTTGCTACCAGGAGGAGGCTATGTAGTCAAATGCCTTAGTCATTTTTCATACACCTGTACACACAACATGGTGAAGTTGATTGCTAAGATGCACGTGTCTACATCGTCAACAACGATGATCAAGTCAGTTGAACTACAATGGTAAAACAAGAAGCATGAAGGTATGAAGATCTTATAGGAAATGATGAAGCTACAATCAAAAGAGCCCCTGCTAACTAAGGGCACCCATGAGTTCAAGAGGTCAAAGTCAATCATCAAGTCTTACCAAGATAGTCATCTCCTTAGTAATTTTGTTGGCTTTCCAATGCATCATCAAGAAGGTTCACCTAATTCATCGATCATCGACAACAGAGGCGAAGACAAAAGATGGTGAAGACAAATAGCATCAAAGATAACATTCAAAACATGAAAAAAGAGCCCGTGCTGACCAAGGGTGCCCAAGAATGAGACTATCCAAATGTCAATTTTTGAGTAAGCTTATCTCCAAGCGATCTCCCCGGCATCAGCTCAGTTTTGCAATGAGCCTGTTCACCAGTCTACGAGATGCATCAAACGATGACATCTGTTGATCATCCGAGAATGTAAAATGAAGGGTAAACTAAAGGATATCAAAGCAAAAGATCCCCTACAGGCCAGGGGTGCCCATCAGTTTAAGCCACCTATTGAGGTTTTCAACAGTTGCTTTCTACAAGGAATTTGTCCAGCATACTCTTAGCTTTGCAGCCAATCTAGTTGCACACTCACAAGACCTATCAAGCATTCATTAACAAAGATCAAGCAGAAAACACCAAAGGTGAAGGTAGAATGAAGAACATGGAGAAATTGAATAAGTTTCAAGGAAAATGCGTCTTCCTAGAAATAGGTGCCCAACTTTTTGGGCAATCAAATGCAGTTTGTAAGCCCAGTGACCTCCAAGATGACCTTCTCTATTTTGATTAATCTCAACAATGACATTGTTAGTGAAGACAATAGATAGATCAAATTGGGACCGATCGTGAAAGTTTGCAAGTTAAAAATCATAAGTCAAATAGTCAAAAATGCCCCTCCAGGCCAAGGGTTCCCATGATTTTGAAGTACCTAAATCAACTTGCAAGATTCACAAAGTTAGTCATCCTTTTCGAGAATGAACTGGTTATCCATCCCATGTTTTAGCAAGATTGTCAGACTCATCAGTCAGCGTTGATCTCATATCAGAGCATGGATGGTCAAAATGGAGGAATTGAACAACACTCAAGAAATCGACTAAGTCTGAAGCTAAAAGTGCCCCTGCTAGGTAAAGGCACCCAAGAATTAGAGGCATCAGACTGAGGTTTTGAGCTTTGCAGCTACCAAGCACACTTCATCAGAGTTGTTCCATCTCAGTAGTGGATTTGTTAGCAACACTTCAAGATCAATTGAACAACCAGGATCAGGGATCGAATGGAGGAATTTCACCACAAAAAAATAATGAAAAAGTGTTCAACTCTTCAAAGGGATGCCTAAAGTCAAAGTAAGACCAGTTGATTGGAGTTGAGAATTTTGAAGGCCTTTGCATGGCTAAAACATTCCAAAATTGGTGGAATTTGCTCTAGTTGACTCCTGATCGGGAAGATTGATTCCCCAATTAGGTTTTGGACACCCAATTGATGCTTGGAACCTCACATTGACATATCAAAGTATCTAGGCATCATTATTCATCATTTGTCTTTGCAGGTTGAAGCCTAGAACAAGCATTTTTCTTCTCCAACGTTTTTGAAGATCTAATAGAGGGGTTTTCATTGTTCTTCACATTTTTGAAGATCAGTTACACAGAAGGACAAGTTATCAAAGGTTGTATCTTGAAGCATAATTTTCTTGAAGATCCAAAGAGGCAATTGATAACTTCGAAAATTCTTCTTGTCTTAGATCTTCTTGCATGTCCAAGAAAATAGTGGATATTCACAGATTTGATCTTTTGGGTATGCTCAACACAACTTTTTCAACAAAACCCACAGGTTAGATTTTTCCAGAAAAGTAGCCCTGTTGCCCCTATTTTCCAAAAAGAGTCAAAATTTTGAAAAACAGACAAACGGGATTTGCTTAGCTCTAAAGCACGAACAAAACCCATGTGTTAGATTTTTTCAAGAAAAAATCATTTTTTGGTGCCTCGCTACCTCTACCGCCAAAGGGCTCTTGCATGCCATAGAAAAATTCATTTTTTTGAATTTTTGACGATTTGGGTCTATTTAGAAAATCATTCTCAACAAAACTCACGTCTTAGAATTTTTCGTAAAAAGTTGCCCCTACAAGGCTATTTTTAGTAGTTCCAGAAAAAGTTGTCTGAATAGTATCATGTGAACAGTCAATCTTCAAGGTTTTCAGAATGTAGTTCTCCCAAGCCCAAGAACAAGGTTGAGGTGGTCTTATTCCATAACTTCCTAAAAAATGACTAACACCAATCTGCATTAGGCACACCCAAAGGTCAATTTGGACAGATTGACAAGCATAGACACACAAGTCCATAGGTTCCATAATAGTTTCACCGTGTATATCTGATAGCCTTCCAAGGCTAGTTTAAAGGATTGTAACCGTTGGAATTTTGCATGTGCAACGAATTTGTGTGCATTTCTCACAGTCGGAGTTTTCGCAGTCAAACTTCATGGTCTCATCATCAAACTTCACGGTTTCATCATACAACACTCTTCCATTGAGAAAGGTCAAGGAAAACTTCAAAAACATAAAGTTGAAAAAGAACACAGAAGGTAGTCATTCCCAACATAGAGCTTCCATCGGTTAATACTACACTAGCTTCCACATCAAAATGGAAACACAGACAAAAAGATGAGTAACCCTCCTAAGGGAAGCCGAATGAAGGAGATACATACATCAAGTTGTTGACAAGCAGTAAGCTGATAGTTGAGGCATGTGATGGTCTCCGTATGAAGAATTCAACGACTATTCAAAAGGATTGTTGACTAAAGGTGATGAGGTGTAAAACACCCAGTTAGGACGTCCTACCCTCCAAAATAGCATTTATGGCAACAGGAGTTAACTTGATGCTTCTTTCCAAGTTAGCTCACTATCCCACTGATCATGCATGTCAGATCCCACTAATTGTGGATCTCTATTTTGGAGGCACTTTGTACATTGGAGCTCACTTTTAGTTTAGTTTCAGTTAATTGAAGTAGCTTTCCAGTTAACTGCTAGGTCACCTACTTTTAGACACAGGAATAAATCTTGCAGATTGGCAAGAAATAATTGTTAACTCAAGGAGATTTTAGGGTTTCCTACTCTTTTGAGCTTCTATAAATAATATCCTTTGCTCATTATTTTGTAACCTTTATTTGCTACACAAAATTGTTGCACCATTGTGCCAACAAGTTTGCAGGTCTATATTTGTACACTCTTGGATGAGAGTTATTTGGTTTGATCACAATTGTGTATGATTTTGTACCTTTTTTGTCCCAAATCTTTTTAATTCATTGAGAAGGTTTAAATAAATAAATCAAAAGTTTCAACTTCTATCAACGTCTTGTTCTTACAATCTATTATTTCAATCTCCCCCTTGGACAAGTGTCGTCACCTCCATGGGTATTTTGATGTTAATGATTGTCGTTTGATGTTGTGTAATGATTTGTATTTCAGCCTACACTTTGGACAGGTGTTGTCACCTCCTCAAGAATCTTGTTATCCATTTCATTGTTATTTTTTGTTTCTAGTGAGTTTCTTCCCAGCCTACACCTCGGACAGGGGTTCCTCCTCCTTGGCAATCCTGAGTTTCAGCTTATTGTAAAGTGTGGTTGCTTGCATAATACCTTATCCCAACGTAGATTTTAGAGTTCAGAGCCTCAGATGCATTCTGAAGAGATGGTTGATCCAAGTGATCCAACCAATCCATTCCCACTTTTATGCCCTCATGCTTTGTTTATCTTGAGGAGATAGGATAAAAAAAGTTAGCCTAGTTGTAGTTAGGATCTGCATAAACTAGAGAAAATCTTAGCTACAACACATTGTGTTTACGCACCCTTGTGTCCTTCTCACTGAGTAAAAAAGATAGGAACATTTACTTCGTTTTACTTTTATGCAAACATCAGCAAACAAGAGGGAGCTTCCCCTCCATAATTTGAAGAGCAGTCATCATGCACTGTGCATAGATGTTTGTTTCCAATAAGCACTTCAAAGGTGCTAATTGAAATGCCAACAAAATAAGTTTGGACATGTTAATTACAAAGATGAAAAATATGAAAGCAAAAATTAAAGGCATACATATATCGAGGCCTCTACGCTAGCTAGTCGTCGGTATGCTTTGACTACCTCTGACCTATGTGGAACTCGAGGCATTGTGAATCATTGTTTGTAGAAGAAAATCTCACAAAAATTCTAGAGGCAAGAAATTTTCAAATCAAGGAGTGCAAATGAGGGGTAATTTCAACCTAATTTACCATTTAAATCCCCCCAAACCCTTATTTTTTACCCTAGAAACCTTCCTAGGTTTAACTTAGGGCACCCTAGAACATTTAAACCATAAACGAAGGCCCTATAGCCTAATTTTTTATCCTCTACACATCTAAAATACAATTGAACATTGTCATGAGCCTGACTTGAAAAAATGATTTTTCTGACCAACCTCTCAAGGGGGCAGCCTAGCATTGTATTATCCTTTCATTGATCGACAAGGTACAGTGGGGTATATAAATTTTTTTCAATTATGATCTTAACATCAAATTCTTTGAAACAAAGCAACCAATACTTTATCTCAAAGAAAGGCAAAATGTAGACATGTAAAAATGACCTAACGTATATCACACATCCTAAATGACATTTTTCATCATTGGTACCATCATCACTAATATCATTGCATTTCACACATTTACATCAAAAACCCTACTTTCCTCTATTAATTGAATAATCTTTAAATTATTTAATTAATTCACTATATCATCATCAAATTTAACTTTATTCCTCTTGATTAATTAAATTAACGCAAGTTATTTAATTATGTCGCTAATATACCCTATTCCTCTAAATTAATTCAATTGTTATCACTTAATAATTTAATTAAATTACTTTCCCCTTTCTAAACTTGAATAATTAAATTAATTATTCAACATCATTCAAAAAGTTCAACAAACAAATATAACTTTATTTCTTAAAGTCAAACATGACTTGCACGTTCAACTCAAAATATTAAATAATTAATTCAATTAATTAATTATCCTCACCCCCTTTTATGATTGAGAAAATATTGACCATTGATTGCTCACTCTAATTGGCTAACTAACTCGTCTATTTCTCAATCCCACTAACTTATCAATCTATTTCTTCAACCCACTAACTACTCAACTTGATTTCCTCAGTTCCACAGAATATACAATCTAAACCCTTTGATTATGCAACTAATATCCTTAATTTGATCAATCATAGAAGCTAACTGATAAATCTAATTCCTCTCAACAGTTCTCAATCGTTGATCGTGATTTTGCATTGTTGCATCTCGATCATTCATCTTGAAATATGAAATATATAAAACACTCTTGTACCTTCTCACAAATCATCTAGAATCTTCATAGTGAAGCGTTGAGCAGTTATCCCTTGAGCACATTGAGAGATATTATCACATTCTAGTTCAACATTTTACACACATTGAAGCTTTTGCAACATCAACAATGGAGGCTTGTATTGAATTGAGCAATCTAATATCCAAACGTCAATACAAACACAACTCCAACATGGAATGGTATATGTTTTAAAGTTTTGAATTCATTTTATGTTGTCTTAGGATTACATTATTTGATTTCTTAATTTTAAAGATTTATTTCATGAGTATGAGTATGGGATCTTAATCTTGTTTGAATTAAGTTTGTTTAATTCATGTGTTTTCTATATGCTTTATTCCCTCCTTATGACAACATTATAATACTTACCTTCACAAGTAATATACTAAATAATAACCAGAGTTATCTTATCCCATTGTGCTAAAAATGACATACATTGAACCCCCTTATTAACTATGGTTTCTACATGTTCTCTTAGCATTAAGAAATCATTATGTAGACACCCAAAAATTACTAAGGCATTTTATCTAAATTTTCATCACTTTTCATCATCATCCCTTATCAATCCATTCATCATTATTAACTAAATAGTTTTAATTATTTAATTAAGAAAACAAACTATCCTCTCTAATTGAATAGTTTTTTAATCATTTCATCATTTTCTATCATCAACATTAATTAAATAATTAAATAATTACCATTTCCTCTTATCCACAAAAATTTAAATTATTTTTTATTATTTAATTAATTTATCCTTTTTCTTCCAATCACTTTTAATTATTTAATTATTTCTTCAATTTTCTTCATCCATGCAAATTAAATAATTTTTCATTATTTAATTGAAATTCTCAAATTCTTCTATCCACATTAATTAAATATTTTTTAATTATTTAATTAGCTAATATTCTCTCTAAAATTAACTAAATTATTTAATTTGACTTTTCTATCTTTAAACTCTTCTAAAAATAAATAAAATCTATATTTTATTTATTTCCTAAATATATCTTCACCTCATGCACATGAATTAAATAAATTTATTCTATTTATATTCTTTTATCTCTTCAATTTAGTAATCTGACTAAAAAACAACCTTAGTTCACTCTTACTCACTCTTACTTCACTCATCAATGCAATATGTCATTTAATCCATGTAGTCGCTTAACTCGTCATTCAAGCCTCTCATCTTGACACATGTTTCTTGCATGTTCATCATGATCTTTCAACCAATCCCGTCCATTTATCTTCCAAACATCCTACACCATTGATTAGGTATTTGTGAAAGCTATAAAACACTCATCATTTAGCTATTCAATCCCTTCATGAATCTTGATCTCTCGACCAATTTTGAGAAATAAAGCCATCTTTGCATCCATTTTATGAATCAAGGTTATGTTAAGCTAAGAGTAATCCACATATCATTACATTAGTATTATCATCACATACAATGGAGTAAGGTTAGGCACGTTTGTGGAGGTAATGTTAGTTTAATTTGATTTCATGTATGTTTATGCACACACTCTCATTGATGTAGTCATTTTTTATTGTATTGGGTTCTCATTGACATTCCTACTTTTAGATTCAATAATTTTAGAAGCTCCAATTTTGGCATACTCGATGGGACCCACATCCTTGAAATTTATGATTTTCTTTATGATTTTTTAAGGTGATCGGTACAAATCAACGCTTTTGACCTAGAGTGATGTATCTGATACACAAAGTTGCACATTTGATACAATTGTGCATCTAATACATAGAATTACACATCTGATGCATAAAATTACACATTTGATATACAACATTGTGTAACTAATACACAAAATTATGCATTTGATACATATTGCATATTTGACACACAGAATTACGCATTTGATACACAAAATGGTGTTTTTGATTTTTTAGGGTTTTACCTCTATTTGTAGGTGTTTTCAACTCAAGAACAAATTGACACATTTGATAAATAAAATGACATAATTGAAAGGTAATTCAATGGTTTTGGTAGGTACAATGACACATTTGATATTTAATTTACTGCATTGAAATATATTGTTGCATGTTTGATTGTTAATTTTATTTTATTTTCACCTAACATTTGTGTGATTTTGGAAACTAATCAAGTGGTTCAAATTGGAGATCACTAGGAGAAGTATTTGAATATGAGAGTATTGACATAATTTGGTGTAGGACAAAGTTAAATATTTTTTAGCTTAGTTACACACTTCATTTGGGTTTTTAAAATGAACATGTTTGTCATGCTTGTGTGGACTTCTAGGTGTGTATGCTCTCTCCATGCACTACATGCAAGTTTGGAGATCAAAAACACCTTTTATTTTAATTTATTTGCTTTATTGTTCATACAAGGTTGTACTAGTTGTGTATTCTCTCCCCTTGCGCTTCATGTGAGGCTAAGGATTGAAATTACTAATACCAATATTTCTTATTAGGGGTATGTTTAGGGATTTCATCTCCCCAAGTTTAACCTCAACCACACTTTTTGGTGGGGTATATAACTCAAGAGTGATCCATCATCATGATTGGCCAAGCCTATAAACCCTTAGTGTGTTGAGACTCGTATAGGTGAAGAGGATAGGAGAGAACCTCCTAGCCTTAGGCATGTAGATGAGCCCTCATTTTGTAGATACCACTATGAACCTTATTTTTAAAAAACCTAAGACCATCGATCATCAATCTATTATGGTACAAGGTATAGTATCATGCTTGAAGTTACTCAACATGTATCTTCTTGAGGAGAGATATGATTTCTTTGGGCCAAAGGTGTCAAAACCTCCAAAGAAAGAGAAAAGGAAAGACCTTGATCTAGTGGACCCCTATCTATCCCCTCTTGAGAGTGGAACATGCATGCATAGTCCTATGATATTTTATGTTAGGCCCACACTAGTGTGATAATCTTACATGAACAAAAATAAGTTTGTTCATGTGCTTGGAGTGTTTTCTCGTCAATACCAATACACACCATTTAGTCATATTACCTTGGAAATCATCAACCATCATGTACATTATTTTTATCCCTTTCCAAACATAACAATTTGTCAAAAACTTGTAAAAATCACCAACTGTTACACAAAGTTGCACTTTTGAGTCTAAAATTATGCATTTGAGTCATCTTGTAGCACTTCTAATTTTTTGATATTTTGTCTATGCATCTCCTAGGTAGAATTGTGATTTTGATTCACATTAGTGTCCATCTCATATACAAAATCACACTTATAAGATATATTGTTGGGCTTCTAATACATAAAATTATGCATTTGATCTATCCTTTGCCATATCCAATCTATCCTTTAGTGCTTTTGATTCATAAAATTATGCATCTAACCAATACATTAACACTTTTAATTGATTTCTAAACAAGCTTGATTTGTTAACCTAAGATTTTTTTGATAGAGTTACACTTTTGAGACCCTTTTTTTTACTTCTAGGATGTATTGTGGTGCTTTTGAGACATATTGTGTCACATTTGAGAAATACAATGACACTTTTTACCTATGCCTACATTTCCAAAATTCTCTAAAATTCAAAATTTAGGGCCTTTGACCAAACAAACTTGAGTATAAGACCTATAACACATATTAGCTAAATTTAATCTCATTATCTAGCAATAAATAATAATTCATATCCATCCTATATCATCCTTTTTTAGACTTATAATTACTATCCTAGGCTTGGACAAAAGAATCATTTTCATCATAATTGGTCATCCAGATATCTAATAAGAAAAATAGTCATAATCTAGTCTAGATCTTCCATCATTTGTCACTAGCTTAGCTCTTTACTTGAGAAGTTGCCTATTTCAAGTAAATATTTGGGTTAGCACTAATCATTTATGGAAAAACTTATTTAGGAGTCTTGGATACTATTGAGTTAGTAAAACCCACTCTCATCCTTATGCTTGTACTCATTAGTCTATTTCAAGTAAAAAATCCTTCAAATCTTAACATTTATCACCACACAAAGATATAGATTAACTTTGACATATTGATATTTTAACCTACATCAATCAAAAACACCAAAAAAAATCATCTAAAATCATCACATACTTTGTACAAATCTACAATCATCTTTAAAAGAGTCCATTAGAAACAACACATCCATATCAAATCATCCACTTTTCACCTTACATCATTATCTCACAAGGTCTTCAAATTTGTATGCCTATAATAAGGTATCAATATAATAATCCCATGTAGTCCAATCAAAGTGAGTCAAACATGACCAAAATGATGGGTGATACACAACTTGAGTTTGGCATGCCTCCTCAATTGTCCAACCTTAGTAATTATCAAACATCACGACCTTCCTCATCAAATATTATTATAGAGGGAATCATGTATGATTCTACTGAATTAACACAAGGAAAATTATTAGAGATGCAACAACACCCATATATAATAAAAATAATCAATAGCCTTCTTGATATGGACCCAAACATATATTTTCTTACACTAGAACAAAAAGGTGTTAAACTACCTTCAAAATTTGGCATTGCCACACTTAGGGAATAATCCCTTAAAAAAACATATCATCACACAAAATATTTAATGCAATCATTCCCATATATCAATCAATCAACATATATATGCCTCAATATTTCATGCCAATTATGCCAAATCAACCAACCAAACCTCCCATTGATACAAATTCGATATATTTTTCCAAAAAATACATCAATCCACTCTATCAAACTCCTTTCACATCCAATCAAATGATATCATCTATTCCTAATCATCAAATTTCTTTATCTATACCCCATAACACCCAATCTTTCACATCTAACATTGACACAAACACCAATATCCACTTTACTTCACAACCCATCACATCCAACATTTATACAAATAAACCATTTGCTTTATAACCTATCACATCTAATATCCATACAAATATTTTATACACTTCACAAACAACCAACATATCCACAAACACATACATCCTAGATCATTCTTATAGAGCTTCCCCTAATGTCTAATTAACTAATGTAGATGATCATACATGCGGCTTAATGGACCTATAGATCCATAAACTAATTAGTTCATTGTTCAAAAGGGGGATTCATTGAATTCTCAAGCAAAGAGTCATAAATTTAAGATGATGTTGGCACTATGTATGCATTCAAGAATCACAAACTTCCAAAATTAATTGTGTACAGGTGATTGAATAAAAATAAACTCATCAAAGCTTTCCAATTGAAAATAACTCCTATCTAAAGAAAATAGGGTAAAAAACTACTAGTTACCATTAATTGCTATGGGTACTTATCATTCATGGACTATAACTAGTGACTCTTTGTGCTACAATGCAACCTAAATTAACTAATTACTTTAATAGCATCAAACAAAATTGTAATTGAGAAACTTCAATTCAAAAATAATAGCATAACATTAATGTAATATGAATTGGAAACTACCCTTCAGAGAATACAATTCAACATTTAACTAACCATCTAACTAATGTGGAACATTTAGTACCTCAAGTGGCCCTTGTTTGAGTTTTTACACTCCACAGTATCTCCTTCAATCTCTAACTCAAAAAATCATGTGAAATATTCTTCTTATTGTAATCCAACATATACAAAACCTAGAACAGAATATAATCAGTCTAATATTCAATCTAGCTTCATGCAAAGATCTAGCTATGGTATCTCACAAGAGTATCCTCCTATACAAGGTCTGTGAGAGTCCATTTATTCAAAAAATATAAAGAAACTAAAAGAAAATATCAACTCTTCCCTGAAAATAGGAAGAGGACCAAGTCTTTTAACGTAAGAAAAAATAACAACTAGTGAGAGCAAGAGTGTAGAAGTCTAATAGGGACTCTACATAATTTAAGATAATCTTTATAATTTGGGAATGTTCCCAACAAGACAACCCTTATTATAATTGCTATTCCTTGTTGCAACAGACTTCTTCTTCCTCCACAATTTATTGAAAAGATGGAGTGACACATGACCATCCATGATCACATCCTCTAACTATCACCTGCATCTTATTCTTAAATTATGTATGTTATGTAACAGACTGAATCCTCTACCTATGTTGAATTGTCATATTTTGGTTGCGGGTTGATAGGTTCTTCACTGCAGGAGTTAGTTTTATTCCTTAAGACATTTTTTGTTATTAACTATTATTTATCATAAAATAATACTAAATCTCATAGACATTCAAAGTGCACACACCCATTCATTAATATAAAAAAATCATCCTTAAATTCTTTGAAATACTTAAGTATATGAGAAAGGTTTGGAAATTTCTTTTGAGATTTAGCAAAAATGAGATAAAAATGAAACTAAAGCAAAGAAATCTAGGTATTTTGGAGCTCATCATCCCCCCAAATTAACTTCTAGCTTATCCTCAAGAAACTCAAGGTCTCTAGTTATATTGCATTACAACCTCTTTGTAGCCTACTATATCGGTGACCCATTCACCTTGCTTCAAGTAGAACCCTTTTTGCTCTGTTATCTTATCCCATCTAGTTGTCTCTATTGCATTTATCTCTTGTATCCTTCTTGTACAATGTGGGATTGGGAATAAGAGAAGAGGAGGATGGAATGTCAAGGGAAACCAAGTAATATCATTTTCAAGGGAGGTTTAAATGTATTTATGGGCTCTTTTCGTTGTTGCTAAGTAGTTGAAGATGGAGTGAGGCTCCTTCCTTTTTAGCTCTGGTGTCAATTCTCTCCATCTCTCTTGAGATAAATTAAGTGCCTCTTTCCCTATCTTTGCCACAAGTTATTGGAACCTTTGGTAGTCCTTTTCTTTTCATTCTAATTTTTTTTCTCTCACCTACCTTCTTTCTACCAAATCAATCTATTCTTCCACTATATTTTGAGGATCTTCAGCTTCAACTCTGAGTAGAAAGGGAAATGACATCTCCCTTTCTTGATAATTACTTTTTAGTTGTCCTCTTTGATGTTCATTTCTCATCAATGAGGTCATTTCCTTTAATTGAATATCCCCCATAAACATAAGTGGGTTCCAGGAAGAATCATGAGGGATAGCTAGATTATGCAAGTAGAATTCATATAATTGATTTTGTATATACGTGGTGGATCATTGGTATGTCTCTAAAAACAAGTAATTTTTAAGATAGGGAATCTAGGAGATCGTTGATCAACTGACTAAATTGAAAGCTTAAAAAAAATTCTTGCAGATACAGAGTGTAAACCCTAGCAGGTGATCTACATTTTAGAAGTTGTACTATTTTTCTACCAACTCTTCCATTTTTACTTTTAATTTATTAACTTTTACGTCTTTTTATTTTATTTATCTAAATTAAGTTAGATTTTTCTTTCTCCTATTCTTTTTTCATTTGGGAAAATTCCCTTACTCTATTTCATAGCTCAATATTGAGGGTTACCATAGTAGGGGTCTTAGAAATTCTTAGGGGTGCATATTGGTTCACAGGATGTGGAGTTCCTTTGTTGATCTCAGAAATAGTCAATTGTACCAATTTTTCCAATCCTATTCATTGTTGCTAAAAAGAATGTAGCCCTGTCTCTAACTCTCAATTTGTGTTACTTGTTATCCTCAAATTCAACGTGCTCAATTCGTGGGATAACCCCTATGAAACTTGTCTATTTCGTAGCCCATGTACTCTAAGCATGCAAAACAATGAAATTTGCATTGGTTCTCGTGCATAGTTCCCCATCCTCAAAAATTCATTTTAAGCATTAACATCTGTTAGTTTGTCAAAATTCGCATTTTAAACCAAGTTGTGAAACTTCAGTTTTGGGAGTTAGAAAATTTTCTGCACATGTAGGAGCTCTATATTTCATCGCTCTTACATATTTCATGTAGAAGATTTGTTTTTCACCGCTCTTACATAATACATGTAGGAGCGTTTATTTTTAGCACTCTTGCATATTTCACACCTTGGTCATTTTTTGGCACATGTAGGAGCGGGATTTTTTAGCGCTTCTACATCTCAAATCTCAAGTCACATGTAGGAGCGTTGATTTTTAGCGCTCTTGCATATTTCATGCCTTAGCCATTTTCTGGCACATGTAGGAGCGGGTTTTTTTAGTGCTTCTACATCTCAAATCTCAAGTCACATGTAGGAGCGCTGATATTTAGCACTCTTGCATATTTCATGCCTTAGTCATTTTCTAGCACATGTAGGAGCGAGGTTTTTTAGCGCTTTTACATCTCAAATCTCAAGTCACATGTAGAAGCGTTGATTTTTAGCGCTCTTGCATATTTCATGCCTTAGTCATTTTCTGGCACATGTAGGAGAGGGGTTTTTAGCGCTTCTACATCTCAAATCTCAAGTCAGTTGTAGGAGCTCTGTTTTTCACCGCTCTTAACATATTTCATGCAGAAGCACTAATTTCATCGCTTTTACATATGATATGTAAGAGTTGTTTTTTACTGCTTTTACATGAAACTACCTAAGTCCTCCAAAATGTAGAAGCGTTGTTTTTTATTGCTTTTACATGTGATATGTTAGAGCTCTATTTTTCAACGCTTTTTACACAAAATACAATTTCCTTCCAAAACATGCTAGAGCGTTCTTTTTCAGCGCTTGTGCATCAAATGCAGATCCTCCAAGATGTAAGGGTGTTGATTTTCAGCGCCCTTGCACAAAAAATAGTTTTTCACTGACGTTCAAAAATCATCCAAAAATGCATTTTGAGCTCCGTTCTCCACCATCATCGCATTCAAGCTTCCAAAACCCATGAAATTGCTCAGATTTACATCCAATATGCAGTGTCTTGAAATTTTGAGTAATTATATCTAAAGTGCAATATCCCATGCTAAAACCTCGATTTTTCCTACCTTTGCATCAAAATTGTTAAAGCCTACTCTTGCATACATTTTGATCTCTTGTGCCCAGATTTTGGAGCAATTTTGATTAAGTTCTTGCCTATCACCAAGCAAGAAGGCTTTGAAGTACAACTAGAAAATTCTTCCCATGTTTTAGTTTTTCAAATAAGTGTTCATCAATGGTTCAAGAAGAATTTAAAGATGAAGATTTCTCAATAGCTTCAATGAACAAAAATGATGGATTTCCAGCTTATTCTAGATTTGAAAGGCACTAGAAAGCATTCAATCTCATCCAAGGAGTTAATCTCAAGAATCCTCGTCATCTCCAAAGTACACTCCAATGCAGGAGACAATGAAGAAATATGAAGACTTTCGTGCCCAATGCAAGGAACCATAAAGACTTCTTATGTCTCCAGTGTTAGATAGTTCTGGTTTTTTTCATGCTGTATGTAAATAGTCTTTGACATTTTACATGTCATTTTGACAAACGTAATTACATGTAAAACATAGATGTTTTCCTATAATCATGGATGGCATTTTTGAATAATTCAACTAACTAGTTAGATCTATTTTTCCTAGATTTACTCCTAGATTTGATGTTTTGATTTTCCTAAATTGTCTCTCCTCTGCCATCTATAAATAAGAGAGGATTATATTGTAATGGTTATCTTTTATCTTTTGCAATGAAGTGCTATCCATTTGGGAAGAAAATACATGAAACTTTGTGTTCATCTTTGTTAATCTATTTTGATCAATAAAGAAGTGAAGTTGCATACCAAAATTTGTGTTGGAATCGATTACCTTTTGGATTTGATTGAAATTGGTGGTGATTAGTGATTGAGATCTAAAGTGCTTTGGGTAAATCTATGTAAACTTTGAGTTATACTCTTTACTTGAATTTATGATATTGATTGAATATTATTGGTGAATTCTCTACAAGACTTTGTGCTTGTATTTATGCATGTTGTCTGTGGATCTATCATGGAGTATCTAGAAGGCGTTGTGCTTCTAATACAATGTTGGTTATATATCTCAAGGATTCATTGCTGAAAGCTACGAAATGACTTTGTGCCTTCGTGATTTTTCTTGTTTTATCATTTATCGTTATTATGTTGGTATTCCTAGGCTTTGCTTTGAAAAGATAGGAATATTGGAATTACTGCTTTTGTTTTTAGTTTGAAGTTGTATCAAATCAAGATCTTAAAATTGTGAAGCATTGTAAAGCATATTCTCTAAAAAAAAAGAGAATTATGAATGTGGTTGAAATCAAGTTTTGTAATCTATTAAAATGGATTACATAATTTTCACCCAACATTATAAAATGCTTCCTCCCTCTCCTAGTACCTCTTAAATTTTTCCTTTGATTATTTTATTCTTTGCAAGGCTTCTTGCAATTCCTTGCTCTCATTCATCCCCTTCAAAATAATTCTTCTTCTTTCTCAAAAAATATCTCATCATCAAAATCATTAGATGAAACAAACCCTTCCTTCAAAACTAGGCTATTTTGAGGTTTATTCTTTTTCATGGTTGTAAATAAATCTTCAAAATCAAAGTTTGTACTTGTTTTGGGTTGCTCATCACTTCTAAGAACCTTCTCCTCTTTGGAGTTTATTTCAGACTCAACCACAACAAATATTTCTATTTGACTCCTAGCCTTCCCCTTTGCAGAGCCCTTCCTCTTGAGGTAGTGTGACCATCTTCCTGGTTGTACTAGCCTCTTCTACTTATTTTTAGGTGTAGAAGGGATTTTGGTAGAGGCAGGAATTTTTAGTTCCTCCTCTACTACGGGTTGCTACCCAAAAGCTACAGGTTAAGTTTCCTACACTTTTGGCTTTGCTTGCTTACTAATGCTATGGGTAGGTGAGGAAATAGGTGAAGTAGAGGGTACATGTTCTTCTTCTACAGCTATAGAAGTCTCATTCATTTTTTGTTCTTTGTTCAATTCCTCTACCTCTAGTCTCATGAGAATATCATTAATATTATGGTAGGCTAAAATTCTTCCCAAGATATATTGGGAAATTGAGTATGTTTTTCTCATTTACAACATGGTATCAAGAATTTCTATGAACTATCAGAAAAATTCATTAGTCACTTCTCTTACAACATTGAAAATGAGATATCTATGACTAATTTATTCAATACCTGACAACAAAAATGGAGAATCATTCACTTCCTTCCTACAACACTAGATAAACATGGCCAGTAAATTCTCATGGTCCATACCAAAAAACAACTAATGAGTATTTTTGTCCAAAATCTCAATCAAGAAATGGCTTTCCACTTACATGTGCAATGATCTAACACACTTGATGAGATCATAGAAAAAGGAATCACTATTGAAAAAACCCTCATTACAAAAGGACTTGTGAAAATTTACAAAGAAAGTAAAGATCATGCCTCAAACTCCAATGGTAAACCTCGCTTATGGGGAAATAAAAATAACATTACTAATTATGGTGTAGTGGATACTAAATTTGTGAAAAATATACAACCACCACCTAACACACAACAAAATAACCAAAATGTGACTTTCCCAAGGGGACCACCAAGATGAAACAATAATCCTAGATGAAAATACACTCCCCTAGGGGGTCCAATTGAAGTTGCACTGAATAAACTAGTCCAAACCAATCTCATTAAGCTTCTAGAGATAAGATAGTATGACGAACCACAATTCATACCCTAATGGTACAATCAAAATGACTATTGTGAGTAACATAGAATAAAAGGTCACAAGACACCTAATTGCATGAAATCGAAAAAATCTCATCCAAGATCTTATAGATTGAGGGGATGTAAACATTGGTGATCATCTTAGAAATTATACCAATAATGATCTCGGTATCTATAAGGATCCAATCCTTGACCATGGAAAGAAAAATGACTTCAATAAAGGAAAGATTTATAATGCCAACTATTTATATCATTTTGTAGTGGGAAATATTGAATAAATTGACAACCACATTGCCACTACCACCTTCCCAAACAAGAATTTTGAATATGCAATTATTATATGATGTGGAAAATTCACTCCTCAAGGAGATCCACAAGCACCCCATTTACCATTTGAGTATAACCTCATAGAACATCTAAATAAAATGTTAGCCTATATTTCCACCTTACAACTCCTCCACATATCTTCTGCACATAAGGAAGTTCTTGAAAAATCACTTCAAACATCATTTGTACCTATCAACATAGATACTAAAGAATTACAAGCCATGGTAGGATACCTCACATGAAATCATCACCTCAAATTCATAGAAAAGACCTTCCTACCACTTCATACCATAACCAAGCATTATACCTAGAATTGTACATGTATAAGCACAAAATCAAAAGAGTCATGATAGATGGTGGAGAAGGTTTAAACATTTTCACCTTGAAAATGGTAAAAAAATCGGGATACTCTGATGGGGTCTTGGTGTAGTCAAGGGTGGAGGGTCCGGGATTAGGATTGTTCAGCCTTGCAGTAAGAGTAAACACAACAAAAACTCAAAGCAGAAAAATGGTAATCACACATGAATATTTGTATATGAATCTCCAATCAATTATTCACTAGAAACATGCCCTGCCTTTCGGTTTACAATTTACAGAAATATTTGGTGCTAAACCCAGACTTACATGCGGAACGAAGCCCTTGATTTATGAACTACTACTACTAAATGTGAAATTTGTCATGAATGAATACCCCTAATGCAAATATACAATGCATATATATATTGGTTCTCAGCTCCAGAAAAGGTTCACGTCGGCCCAAGAGATTCCAATTCCAAATTGGGTGAAATTTGCAAGGCGTCGGCCAAAACATGAATGCTTGCAGAGTCGAGATTGGGTTCGGTAAATGCTAGAATAACATGAATGCAAATGTTTTTGGTTGATGCAAGATTGCTTACAACCGAGGATGCTCCTGCATCAAACACCTGAGGTTGAAGAAAAGTGAGCCTCTCGCTTTCTGAGGGCTAGGAGAAAACCAATGTGGTCTACCTCAGCTTGAGAAATCCATGATGAATCTTCCTATGGTCGTCCTTTCCATCTAACTAGATATTCCTTGTATTGTCCTCCTCTGGTACTACATCTAATTCTGCTGTCCAAAACTTCCTCGATCTCTTTCGAATGGTGTGCTATCTGGTCTGGTAATCCAACTTCTTTTTCCTCCAGTGACTTTCCTTCATGATACTGATATAGAATCTAGATCTGCATTATTGAATATAGGTGATATGCCAAATTCCTCTGGCAGTTCCACTTCATATGCATTTCCCAAATCAAATTTTCTGATAATCTTACAAGGTCCAAACTTCTTCATCTTCAACTTGTTATATGTCCCAACTAGAAATCTTTCTTTTCTTAGATATACCATGACTTCTTCTCCAACTACAAATTCCTTATGTCTCCTCTTCTCATCCACTCTTTCCTTATAGGTCTTGTTTATCCTTTCCAGATGTTCCTTGACTTGAGTATGTATGGTTTCCATGAATCTCGAAAATTCTTCTACCTCTACACTCCTTTTGTTCTCCAAATTGATATTTCTCAATTCTGCTACTCCTTTGGGTCATTGTCCTATTGAATTTCAAATGGTGTCTTTCTAGTGCTCTGGTTTATTGAATTGTTGTATGCACATTCTGCTTGTGGCAATATCAAATCCTGATTTCCTACTTTTCCTTTAGTCAAACATCTCAACAAGTTTCCCAAACTCCTATTTACTACTTTTTTTTGTCCATCTGTCTGTGGGTGAAATGTTGAAATATACTTCAAATCTGTCTTCATCTTCTTCCACAATGTCTTCCAGAAATAGCCAATGAATTTAGTGTCCATATCTGATACAATGCTCTTTGTTAGTCCATGTAACCTTACAATCTCCTTGAAAAATAGATCTACAACATGTATTGCATCACTGGTCTTCTTACAGGGAATGAAATGTGTCATTTTTGAAAATTTATCCACAACCACAAATACAGAATCAAATCCTCTTGGTGTCCTAGGTAATCCCAACATAAAATCCATGGTGATACCTTCCCATGGTCTCTTTGGTACTATCAATGGTGTATACATTCCAGTTTTCTAACTGTTTCCTTTTGCAACTTGACAAATCCTGCAACTTTGAACATATTTCCTAACATACTTGTACAATTGCGGCCAAAAATAGTTCTCACTCACCAATGCTACAATCTTGTCAATCCCAAAATGTCCTACTAATCCTCCACAATGCTTTTCCTTGATCAAATTCTCTCTCATTGAACTTCTAGGGATACACAGTTGATTGTTCTTGAACAAAATACCTTCCTGAAGGAAATAATCCAACCATTTTCTCCTATCAATATCTATTGGTTCCTTGAAAGCCTTCCATGCCTCAGAAAAATCAATGTCGCCCTCATGCATATGCTCCAGTTCTTCAAAACCTAGTACTTTAACTCTCATTTTTATCAAAAAATTCCTTCTCCTGCTCAACGCATCTACAACTTTGTTTGATTTCCCACTCTAATGCTTCAACGCAAATGTATAACTCTGTAAGAATTCTACCCATCTCATGTGTCTCTAGTTCAACTTTCCTTGACTGTTCAAATACTGTAGAGCTTGATGATCCGTATACAACAAAAATTCCCTAGATAGCAAGTAATGCCTCCACTTCTTCAAAGCCTGAATTATTGCATAGAAATCCTTATCATAAATTAAATATCTTCTCCTTGCATCATTCAAATTCTCACTGAAATAAGCTATTGGTCTCCCTTCCTAACTTAACATAGCTCCTATTGCACTTCCACTAGCATCACAGTCTACTTGAAATACTTTATCAAAATATGGTAATACCAACATAGGTTGTTCGGTTACCTTTTGTTTCAACAATTCAAAACCCTTTTGTGCTCTTGATGTACACTTGAATTCCTTTTGATCACCTCTTATTATCTCATTCATAGGTGTGCAAATGCTACTAAATGTTTTGATGAAATTTTGGTAAAAAATCTCCAATCCATGAAATGATCTAACCTCCCCAACATTCACTAGTGTAGGCCATTCAACTATTGCTCTTACCTTCTCAGGGTCCATCTTCAGTCCTTCTACAGATATCACAAATCCTAATTATACTAGTTCTTCCTTCATGAAACTACACTTTTTGATGTTTATCAACAACTTCTCTTCCCTTAACCTCTGAAATATTTTTTGGATGTGCTCCAAATGTTCTTCCTTTTTCTTACTAAAAATCAGAATTCATCTAGGTAAACAATGACAAACTTACCTAAGAATTTATTCAAACCTCATTCATTAGCCTCATAAATGTACTAGGTGCATTAGTTAGTCCAAATGGCATGACCAACCACTCATACAATCCCTCATTTATGTTGAAAGAAGTCTTCCATTCATCTCCCTCTCTGATCCTGATCTGATGGTATCCACACTTTAGGTCTATCTTGGGAAAATACTTTGCTCCACGCAAACTATCCATGATGTCATCCATCCTAGGCAATGGGAATCTATACTTCATTATGATCTTGTTGATAGCTATTGAATCTATACACATCATCCATTCTCCATCCTTCTTAGGTGCAAGTACAGTTGGTACCGCACATGGGCTCATACTTTCTCTAATCAATCCTTTCTTCAACAGTTCATGTATATGTCTATTTAGTTCTGCATTCTTTGTCGGTGTCATCTGGTGTGCAACTTTGTTTGGTAAACTAGCTATGGGAATAAGATCCATATGATGACCGATACTTTGGATTGGTGGTAATCCTTCTGGCATATTCTTTGATACAAGGTCTTGGTACTCTGCTAATAATTCAGTGAATTCCTTCTCCAATTGTTCTTCTTCATACGAGTTCCCATGCTTCTCCAGAATCAAAGAAAAAGACATGTTCTCATGCCTTAGTTTGTCCAAAAATTTCCTTCCATTGACCAGATTGATTCTAATTGTACCGCATACTTCACCTTCAGGTTCATCTTCCAATGGTTTCAAGATGATCCTCTTTCCATTTGATGTTATGGTATAGGTATTCCTTCTCCCATCATGTATAACCTTCTTATCATACTGCCAAGGTCTACCCAACAACATATGACATACATCCATCGGCATAATATCACACAATACTTCATCATGATATGACCCTATTTTAAATTTCACTAGACATTTCTCACTTACTAGGATCTTGTGCTCATCTTCAATCCAGACCATCCTATAAGGTTTCATAAGTTTTCTCCTTTCCAAATTCAACTTCGTCACCATCTCCTCAAAAACTAGATTTTTTGTACTACCGCTATCAATGATAAATTTGCAACACTTACCTCCTGCTTTACATCTAGTCTAGAACAAACTTTTCCTCTATGATGCTTCTTTAGGTTCCTCCTTTTTTTGGAACGGTGCTCTCCTCATAAATAGTGATTCTCCCTTCTCAGGACTTCCTCTAGAACTTGTTGTTCCCTCTGGTTCTTCCTTTGTGTATATGGTTCTTGCATGGTGTTTCATCTTCTTACTTTCTTGGTTACATTCAAATGCTCTATGTCCCTCTCCTCCACATTTAAAATAGGTTCCTCTAAAAAATTCTCCTGTCATATCCTTTCTCATCTCTCTGATATCTATCGTTACAATAAGAATTGTAGCCTCCTCTATTGTTGCGGTAGGAATTTTTGTCATCTCTTCCCTTCTGGTATGAACTGGAATCTTTCTCTTCCTTCTGATATGAATCCCTATCCTTTTTTGTTCCCTATATGACTTTTCTCCTCCAGGATGTGACCTTCCCTTTTGAAATCTACTCCCTCTTCCCCTTTGTCTTTGTTCATGTCTTTTATTTAGTTTTTCTTCCACCTTTAGTGCAAACTGATATGCTTCCTCTACTAAATTCATCCTCACTAGACTCAATTCTTCCTGAATGTTCATCCTCAGCCCATTGATATACCTTGCCACTTTCTCCTTGCTTGCTTTGTTGTGTCTGGTTCTGATAATGATCTTATGGAATTATTTAGTGTATTCTTTCACAATCTTTTCCTTTTGTCTCAGGTTTTTCAATCTCTTTAGCAACTCCAACTCATAGTTAGTAGGTATAAACTAGTTCTTCAATTTCATCACCATTCTATCCCATTTCACAATCTTTTCTTTGTATTTTCTATTTCTTTCCAATTGAACTTCCTTCCACCAAATTGTAGCATGTTCATTCAAATTAGTTTTCACAAATCTCACTTTCTCTAGATCTTCAATTTCCTCATACTTAAAGTATTCTTCGATGTCATTTATCCAATCAATCAATTCTTCAGGGTTTAGGTTACCAGTATAATTCACAATTTCTATTCTAAGTCACTTTCCTATTTTCAAAATAGCCTTTAACATCTTCACCTGATTTGATCCTCTTCCATAGTCTCTTCAACTTGGTCTACATTTTGAAATTTGTCATCGCTTTCGTCATTCGGTCTAGGTTTTAAGCCCTTTCTTCTATCTTCTTCAATGGTATCTAATCTTACTTTCATTGTTCACATCATTTTCATCATTCCATCCATCTTCCCTGCAACATTTACAGTAGTATGAATTCTCCTCGGTGGCATCTCTTCCTAGGATCTGATGCAACTACCTCAAGTCAGTGATCTGGCTACAGGTTTGCAACTACCTCACTGTTGGTGATCAGTTGACAAACACCAGTAGGATGCCTCAGGTTGGCGATCTTTCCACACAATGATCTTATAGAATTTATTCGCTCAACTTCCCTCTTCCTTCTAGAGTTCACAAACTTTCTCTTATACCACTTGGTGCAGTCAAGGGTGGAGGGTCCGGGATTAGGACTGTCCAGCCTTGTAGCAAGAGTAAACACAATGGAAACTCAAAGCAAAAGAATTATAATCACACATGAATATTTATATACGAATTTTGAATCAATTATTCATTGGCAACATGCCCTACCTTTTGGCTTACAATTTACAGAAAGATTTGGTGCTAAACCTAGACTTACATGTGGGACAAAGCCCTTGATTTATGAACTACTACTACTGAATGTGAAATCTATCATGAATGAATACCCCTAATGCAACTATACAATGCATATATATATTGGTTTCCAGCTCTAGAAAAGGTTTGTGTCGACCCAAGAGATTCCAATTTTGAATTGGGTGAAACGTGCAAGGCATCGGCCAAAACATGAATTCTTACAGAGTCGAGACTGGGTCCGGTAAATTCTAGAAGAACATGAATTCAAATGTTTTTGGTTGATGCAATATTTATTACAACCGGGGATACTCCTGCATCAGGTCTTGAAAAATAAAAGATAATTAAAATAAGAGCATATGATGATGTTGAGTGTGAATTCGAATGGATAATCAAGCTACCTATTCAAGTTGGTCATGCAATCAAAGAAACTAATTGTCCCATATTGCACCTTGATCTCCTCTATAATATTGTTCTAGGCTATCCATATATACATTTCATGCAAATCATCCCATCCACTTACCACCAATACATAAATTTTCCCTACAATGGAATCAAGCTAGCCATTTATGGGGACCCTTTCCCTTTCCAATATTACAAAAAAAGTAGTAAAAAAAACAAAAAAAACCATCAATTACCCAACAAAAATATCACCTCATCATTATTTGATATTGATCCATCCACATTGGCCTCATCATCTAATACACATGATTCCATTCTTAAGATCAAGGTTCAAATACATGATAAGGTTTGTGGAGAATATGATCTGAAAGAGTCTTATGTAAGACAACTTTCGTCTTCTCCTAATATATATAGAATACCTCAACACATAGATATGACCACTTTAATTATCAAGTATGAACCCAATGTGTTGTAAAAGTGGGGAGAGCTAAATAAAGAGGTCATAAAGGAAGATATTTCCAAGTGGTTATATCGAGAAGGTAAAGAACAACCTACCCTTTCAATTGAGAAATATGTTAAGGGTTTCCAAATTATCAAGAACATGGGATTTATAGGTCAAGGTGGCCTTGGAATTCATTAAAAAGGAATAAGACAACCCATAGTTATAGAAAGGAGACAAAAATATTAGGGCCTTGGGTATGGTTCATTAAATAATGTGACTCTTGATAATAAGGTGTCCTTAGGAAGGTAGTTGAATTTTTTCCTGTGGTTGAAACCTTTAATGATGATACCATCAATGAATTTTCCATGTACATCATCGAACTATTCAAAAATGCATCCATTTACATTTTAAATTCCATATCATTCACATCTCCCTTGAAAACCAACGACCTCCCCCTTATATACCCTTAGCTTATTGATTGGGACCAACAAGGACCATCAGTTCTAGACATGTTTCAAAATGATAAAGTAATTGCAAAACTTATGGGAATTAGAGAAAGTGTACCACTTAGAGATCACAAAGTAGGATTTTTCATATAACTTGATACACAAACATAATTTGGGGGAAAAAATCAAATCTTTTATTCGTAAAAGTGAAAATATAAAAATAATTAAATGACCCCATAGTGAAACCCATAATATACCACTTTGGGATCCAAAAAAGTAAAAATAAAGGATGTATCCAAGGGTGAAAACCTCTTTGAGGTACCTATGGATGAAGGATTTGACCTCCCAATTGTCACTAAATATTAAGAAAGACCCCAATCTTAGTAAAAGCATTAGAAGAGATAAATTTTGGAACAACTAATAGTCCTAAGATCACATTCTTCATTGCATCATTAACACCAAAGGAAAATAAATATTTTTTATAATTCCTTAAGATACAAAAAGCTAAATTTCTTTGTTCATATGTAGACATGCTAGGATTTGATACAAATTTGGTAGTCCACCATTTGACATTCCATCAAGAGGCTAAACCAGTAAAACATAAACTTCATAAAATACATCCTTATATTACAAGTTGTTGTTAGTCAAAGTGGAATCGCTAAAACTTCTAGATGTCAGCTTCATCAGGCCTATAGACTATATAGAGTGGGTATCAAATCTTGTACTTATTGCTAAACCCATTAGGGGCATATGCATTTTTATTGATTTTTGAGATTTAAACAAGGCTTGTCCAAAAGATAAATTTCCACTATTAAACATTGACATCATTGTAGATTTGATAGTAGGACATGAGATGCTTTCCCCCATGGATGGTTTCTCTAGATACAATAAAATCCATAAAGCACAAGAATATCAACATAAGGCTACTTTCACATGTCCTTATGGTACTTAATGTTGGAGCATAATGGCTTTCAGTCTAAAGAATGTTGGTGCAACTTATCAGAGAGAAATGATGGTAATTTTCCATGAAATATTCCATAAAATAATGGAAGACTATGTGTAAGTGTGAATAAGTGAAATAAGCACAAAAGACACTTCTTAATACGACATTATATCAATAGACAAGTTAAATGAATCAATTCAAAGGAATTATCTATCAAAAGCATCACATTGCTCTCTATCTCCAAAGATTTATTAAATCCTGATTGCTCTCAGATTGTTTAAGCAAATAAGACTGTTAAAATGATAATTCAAAGAACGAGATGATGCTAATGCAATACTAAATGATAAACAATGTAAACTAGCATATATGAAACAGATAATTGTAGCTATAGGAGGCAGCCATGGTTGAAAACTTGATTGCTTGATGCTTGATGTGTGAATGCTTGATGCTTGATGCTTGAATTCCTGCAGAGTAAGAGTGCATAAACTTGATTATCTGGATCCTTTTCTTGGTTCAATGAGGTTGTATTTATAGATTTTCTGGCTGTAGAAATGCACAAGGAAAGCTTTGAGAGGCTTGGATTTAATCTAGAGGATTGAATGGTGAGAGATGGAGGAGATTGAAAGAAAAATGGAGATTTTCTCTACCCATGAAAACACCAGGCGAGAGAAGAGGAAAGATTGATGGAGGATTGAGAGATCAAATTCCAAATTTGTCTCCAATTTGTCTCCAAAACTTCCCATGAAGTTTCAATCAATTAATTTTGACATATTTTAGACATGATTTAGACATAGGAAATCTAATTCATTTTTGAGGAAATGTAGATTGGAATATTCCTTATTCTCTAATTCAAATATTTTTGATTTATTTAAATTAGGAAAAGGGAGATAAATAATTTAATAAAATGAACTATAGGATAGTTGTTTATTAAATTAAACAGAAGAAAATGGCAATTAATAAATAAAGTGTTTTGTCTTTATTTAATTAATTTGAGATCAAAGTGATAGAATAAAATAGGGATTTGATAATTAAATTGAACAAAGTATTTAATTTTGTTTATCTAATTAAGATGAGATATTAGAAGAATTTAAATGTGGTGTGAATGTGAACTATATAAATAAATATTTCTATTTATTCAAACAGTAGAGGAAATTAGGATAATTAATCAAACAATTTGTATTTAATTAATCATAATTCTCCAGACCATTTTTAGGTGTATACACTATGTAGATGACTTACTGGAAAACCCATAACAAGAAAGGGATATTTGGATGTTCTTGGACAGATCTTTGATGGACTAGAGAAATACTAAGTGAGGATTAATCCTAAGAAATGTGTCTTTGGTGTCACTTCAAGAAAAATATTGGGATACATTATGTATCATAGAGGTATTGAGGTTGACCTTGCAAAATTGAAAGCAATAATTCAGATGCCTCAACTAAATAATCTTAAGCAACTTCATAGTCTCCAAGGAAAACCATAGTAATTTGACAGTTCATAGCACAACTAGCAAATAAATTTCATTCATTTTCTCATCTCCTTCATAAAGGTGTCACTTCCAAATGGGATGATAAGTTCCAACAATATTTCCAACAAGTAAAGGATTACCTTGCTTGCACCATCATTATTGATATTATACATTTGAACTACAACAACAGCATTAGGATCTATCATAGCACAACATGGTGATATTGAAAAAGAGAGAGGAATCTACTACACCATCAAAAAATTAGTAGGATATGAGATTAATTACACACCTATTGAGCGAGCATGCCTAGTTGTTTTCTTCGAATCACAGAAGCTTTAATACTACATGTGTAATCACTAAACTAAGCTCATCTCAAATGTTGATCCATTAAAGTATATTTTGTCCAAACCAACACTCACTAATCACATGGCTAAATAAGTAATGATATAGAGTGTGTTTGATATAGAATATGTACATTGAAAGGAAATCAAAGGACAAGTCATTGTAGACCAACTAGCAAAGGCACCTCTATATGATGATAATCCTCTTATATTAGACTTTTTAGATGATTTTTTACTATCACCCCAAAAAATCAATGGAAATTATACTTTGATGGGTCCCACACTCAACATGGCTCAAGTTAGGAGCCCTATTCATCACCCCTCAAGTGATTGTATTTCCAAATCATTTCGGCTAGCATTTTCATGTACTTATAATATTTCCAAATATGAAGCACTCATTATAGGACTTAAAATGGAAATCCAATGGCACATTAAAGAGCTAAAAGTATACAAATATGCACAACTAGTTATCAAACAAGTTAATGATGAGTACTAGATAAAGGATGATAATTTTCTACCATATAAGAGAATGGTTGATAGTTTCCAGCAATATTTTCCATTATCTCCTTTGAAAAATACCAAAATTGAACAATAAATCTATAGATCTTATGGCAACTATTGAATCACTTTTAGATATGTCTTACAATAGTCAGAGATGCAAATTTCTAGTGGAACAACTTTCAATTCCTATTTTTGATATCCTAGAGTTGAAATTCATAAGTGAAGTTGTTCGTCCTATTTCTCCATGGGACATGTGTAGGATCATTATGGTCCAAAAAGTGGAAATAAGAAAAAAAAATTACATTTTTACTTTGCCAAAATAGCAAAACACAAAGTTGACTTTATGTATGGGTCGGATAAATTTTGGATTTGGTTTGGTAATACCAAACCAAAATGGATATATGCTAGTAACAAATGTCCATTAGTAATGGATATCTGTTAATAATAGATATTCGTTAGTAACAAATATCCGTTAATTATAAATATGTTTCTCAAAATTATTTTAGTTAATTTCATGTTTTTAAAATGGACATCCATTTTGAAAAGAAAAATAGATATCCTTTTCTTACAAGTATTTTAATTAATTTTATGTTTTCCGTTTTTAAAAGCCAAATAGATAGCCATTTTGAAAAGCCCAAAAAACACACTTTAGTAAAATGGGCATAAATTTTGAATTACTTATCAATTTTGATTTTTTATAGGCTTTGGAAAGGTGATTAAGAGATCTACACAATTAATAAGATAATTTTGATATATTATGCACAAAAAAATATTTATAATCATTTTAATTTCCTCCTTAATTTTTAAAATTTTAAATGCTCATAATTCTTTCATACAAAGTCTTTTTTCATATTTTTTTACAATAATCATCCCAAAAGATTTGAAATATTAAAGAAGTAATAAACAATGAAACATTTATATTTTTATACTAAGGACAGTAAAAAAATTGCATAAATCATCATAGAAGGCCTCCTTGTTATCTTTTATCCTATGCACACATTTTCCTAAGATGAACTAGGATAAAATGTATCTCTCTCTCTCCCTCTCTCCCTCTCCATTATCCCTTTATACTTATATATCCCCTTTTCCCTTACTCTACCTCTATCTATATCTCTCCTCTCTCTCTCCCTCTCTACCTAGCTCTCTCCCTTTATATTTTTCTCTATCTTTCCCAAGTTATATATCTCTACATATCCCTCCCTCTTTCTATCTCTATCTCTCCCTATCTCCCTCTATTCATATATATATTCCTCTCCCTTCCTTTATCTATTTATATAATCTCCCTCTTCATTAAGTTATCTCCATCTATCTCTCTCTTACTCATACACACACACCCTATTTCTCCCCCCTTATCTCCATCTCTCTTTATCCCCCTCTCTCCATATCTCTCTCCATATCTCTCTCCCTATCTCTCTATTACTTGTCTCTATCACCTCCTTTCTCTCTCACTCTTTCCCCATCTATTTATCTCTCTCTCTATATATATATATATCTAAATATCTCTACTCATTTCTTATTCATTATCTCTCTATTCATATCTATCCTTATCTTTCTCTAAATATATCTCTCCCTATCCCTCTATATCTCTCTATATCTCCCTCTATCATTATCTCTCCCTCTCTCCCTATCCCTCTATATATTGATCTATATCTCACCCTCTTATTCTCTCTACCTCTATCTATCTCTCTCATTTTCTCTACCTCTATCTCTTTGTCTACCCCCTCTCTATCTATCCCCCACTCTCCCTCCCTCCTCTATCTCCCCCTCTCCATCTCCCCTATTTCTCTTTGCCTCTTATCTCTCCATCTCTATCTCTATTTATCTCTCTATCACTTTATATCACCATCTATATCTCTATATCTCTCTCCATATTCCTCTATATATCTATATATCTTCCCTTCTCCCCCCCTCTCTATTCCTAACTTTGTATCTCTCTATATCAATATCTCTCCCTTTACCTCTCTTTATCTATATATTTTTATATTCTCTACCTCTTCCTCTATATTCCTCTCTATGATTCTATGGAGAGAGAGAGGGTGAATGGAGATAGAGATAAGTAGAGAGGGAAGGTTAGAGAGGTAGAGAGGAGAGAAATAATACAGATATCTAAAGGGAGAGAGATGGGAAAAGATTGAGGGATGGAGTGAGAGGTATGTATGAAGAGAGAGACATATAGGGGATATAGAGATAATTAGAGAGGGAGGGAGGAAGGGAGAGGTAGATATAGAGAGTTAGGGTGGGAGGGATATAGGAAGAGGTAGGTAGAAAAATAGGAATATGGATTTGGGGAATAAATAGAAGTAGAGACATAGAGAGAGAGGGTAAGGTGGGAGTGATAGATGGAGAGGTAGGTAGAGAGAGGGAGGGTGAGGGGATAAATAGAGAATTATAGATGGAAGGGTAGAGAGAGGTAATATGGGAGGTGTAGAATGAGAGGTACGTAGAGAGATAGGGTGATGGGAGATAGGGACAAGTAGAGAGGGAAGGGGACATAGAGGTACAAAGAGAGGGATATAGAATGGGAGAGGGAGAGGGAGAGAGAGAGAGAGAGAAAAGGAGAGAGAGGGAGAGAGAGAGATAAGGAGGGAGAGAGAGATAAGGAGGGAGAGGTAGGTTAGGAAGGATAAAGGGAGAAGTAGGTAGAGAGAGAGGGTGAGTGGAGATAGAGAGTGGAGAGGGAAGGTGAGAGAGAGAGAGAGATAGAGAGGAGAGAGAGGGTGGAGATATATAGAGAGAGACACATCTAAAGGGAGAGAGGGGAATGAGGGAGGGATGGGGTGAGAGGTAGGTAGAGAGAAATAAAGAGGGGAGATAGAGAGAAGTAGAGAGGGAGGAAGGGAGAGGTAGAGTGGGAGGGATATAGGGAGAGGTAGGTAGATAAAGAGTAAAATGCAAATGGGAGATAAATATAAGTAGGTATAAAGAGAGATAATATGGTCACCCTCCATCTCTCTACCCACCTCTCCCTCTATCCCTCACACCTTACCTCTCTCTCTCTATAGTTATATTTATCTCCCATATACATCTTCCTCTTCATCTACCTACCTCTCCCTATACCCCTCCCACCCTACCTATATATCTCTACCTCTCCCTTCATCCCTCCCTCTCTACTTATCTCTATCTCCTCTCTCTACCTACCTGTCACTATATACCTCCCTCATTCCCCCTCTCTCTCCCTTTCAATATCTCTCTTCACCCTCTCTATCCTCTCTATCCTCTCTACCTCTCTCTTACCTTCCCTCTCTACTTTTTTCTATCTCCACTCACCCTCTCTCTCTACCTAATTCTCCATCTATCCCTCTCACCCTACCTCTCTCTCATTACCTACCTCTCCCTCTTTCTCTCTCTCCTTGTATCTCTCTCTCTCCCTCTCCCTCTCCATCTCTTTATACCTCTCTTCTTCTTTCTATCTACCCTCACCCTTTGTCTCTACCCACCTCTCACTCTATCCCTCCCACCTTACCTCTCTCTCCCCTTCCCTCTATACTTCTTTCTATATCCCCTCAACCTCCCTCTCCACCTACCTCTCCCTCTATCTCTCCCAACTTATCTCTCTTTTTATCTCTACTTCTCTTTATCTCCCATCTCCATCTTCCTCTATATCTACCTACCTCTCCCTATATACATCCCACCATACCTCTTTATCTCTACCTCTCCCTTTCTCCCTCCCTCTCTACTTCTCTTTATCTCCCCTCTCTATCTCTCTCTTTACCTACCCTCACTCCATCCCTCCTTCATTACCCCTCTTTATCCCTTTAGATATCTCTCTATATCTCTCCTCTCTCTTCTCTCTACCTATCTTACCTTCCCTCTCTACTTCCCTCTATCTTCCTCTCTCACATACCCTCTCTAATCTTTACAGGAGTGATAGGGAGAGAGGGGGAGACGAGGAGAGAGGTATAGAAAGAGGGAGATATATAGATATGGATATGACTTGGGAAATATATAGGGGAAGAGAAAGGGAGAGAGATATGTAGAGAGAGAGGTAGAGGGAGAGGGAGTGGGGAGGGAGAAATAGATAAATATATAAATATGGAGAGGTGGAGAGGAAGAGAGGAAAAATAAATCTAAAAGGTACACATATTAAAAAAGTGGAATTATCAATTATGTATCAAATATAAAAATGAAACCATAATTTAGTTGTCAAGGATGGATAGGGTGAGTAAAATTGATTTCACAATCAAGATAATAGAGAAGGATGCAACAATATAAAATCAATGAAGAATTGTTCATGAAAAGAGTTTAAAATATAAAATTAAGATGTAAATATCATTAAAATATAGATCTAAGAAACCCTAATATGAATAAGAAACCATAGAAGAATACTAGGTTGTATAGGATTTATTTGGTTTAATAAAAATACAAAGAGGCCTAAAGAGGTACAAAGAGAGAGGAAATTGAGGGAGAGGTAGAGAGATATGTCTAGAGCTTGGGATAGAGAGATAGGAAGGGATGGAGGGAGAGGTAGGTATAGAGAGAGTGAGATGTGAGAGAGAGAGAGATATAGAGAGATAGCTAGAGGGATATGGAGAGAGAGTTGGGATTGAATTAAGTAGAGAGGGAAGGATGGAGGGAGAGAGAGGCAGAGAGATAGTTCTAGAGAGAAAGAGAGAAATATTAAGAGGGAAAAAGAGAGATGGAAGGAGGGAGGCAGAGAGAGGTAGAGAGATAGGTCTAGAGATCAAGGAGAGAGTGAGAGAGATAGGTCTATATCTCAAGGAGAGAGAGAGTGAGAGAGATAGGTCTAAAGAGGGAGAAAGAGATGGGAAGGAGGGAGGGATAGAGAGGTAGATACATAATTTTAGATCTCAATAGACTAAGAGAGAGATGTCTAAAGAGGGAAAATGAGAGAGGGAGGGAGGGAGAGAGAGATAGGTGGAGAGATAGGTCTAGAGCTCGGGGGGGAGTGAAATATAGAGAGGTATGGTGATTTATGAAGATTTTTTCATCCCATTACTACAAAAAATATAAATATTTCATTATTAATTACTTCTCTAATGTTTCAAGTATTTTGAGATGATTGTTAAGGGACTTCATATGCAAAAGTAGTGAGCATTTGATGTTTCAAAAATGAAATATGAAGTTCAAATTATTATAATTAATTTTTCGTGTATAATCTAGAAAAAATAACTAGTCCATTATGTAGATCTCTGAATCACCTTTCCAACGCCTATTAAAATCAAAATTTTGATAAGAAACGTAAAATTTATGCCCATTTTATTGAAGGGGGTTTTTTGGGTTTTTCAAAACGGATATCCATTTTCAAGACATAAAAAATGGGTACTCATTTCTAAAAAATGAATATCCATTTCGTTTTTCAAAATGGATATCTATTTTTAAGGCATAAAAATAGGTACCCATTTCTAAAAATGGATATCCTTATTATTTTTCAAAACGGATTATCCCCTTTGAAGACATAAAAATGGGTACCCATTTCTATAAAATGAATATCTTCTTTGTTTTTCAAAATAGATGTTAGATGCATAGGAAAACTAAGAGGTGGGGTGAATCAGTTGTATATTAAAACATCAAAACCTTCATTACCATTCAAAGCTTTATTAGCCCTTAAAACCTTAATCGTATTTAGCTTGAAATTAAACAAGAGAAACAACAACACATAAAAACACTATGCACAATAGAACACCAAGTTAACCTGGAAAACCTAAGAAGGGAAAAACCACAGTGAGGATTAGCTCACAATATAAATTAATAGTAGCACCGAATACAATAGGCTCACTACCTAAAATAAATAAGGGCTCACTCCAAAGGACTCACTATCCAAAAGAAAAAATATAGAAGAAGCGGTGGATCACTACTAATTTACTAACAATACATCTTCTCTTATGTTGAATGTACAATTCCACTAAAGCACAAAGAACTCATTCAATAGACTAAAATATAGACACCTTCTTTTCACTACATCTTGGATTCATAGGCATTAAGGATCACACTCAAATCACCACACTTGATCAAATTCTTATCTTTTATACACCTTCTCTAAATCCACACTCATCTCTAATGATTTACCTTGCTTATATACCATCCACAACCTTGAAAACATTCTCCAAGGTCGGCTATGCACCTCAAACATGCAATTACAAAATAGGTTGGCACCAAACACTTCTGTGGTGGAAAGACATGAAGGATGACCACTCCAAGGGTTAACTAGGACCCAAATCTACACCGAAATGCTTTGTAAAGCTTCCACAAACAATACACCACTTTTGCAATTAGTGTTAATATGTCAGATCAACCAAACCTATATTAATACCCTTAAAAATTAAGTTCATTCTTAACTAGGTTCGAAAAAACTTCACATACCACATAAAAACACTCCATAATATCCATACAACATCTCAAAACATTTCAACATCATCAAAATATTCTACAACTCTGCCACAACCTCCTAAAATTGAGAACACCATCATTTTGTGCAATCGGACACACTAGAACAAACATTCAACACACCAAAAAACCTTGCAAAACACCACAACACCTAAAACTTCAAGAAAATGTAGATACATAAAATATAAGAACATTCCTAGATCTGTAAGGGAAAAACATTCACCATAGATAAATGTAGAGCAATCTCATTTCTCCTAGACACCCTATTTCACTAGACAGTCATATTGTCAAACACAACTTTTACCGTAGAATGATCCATAACCTAAAACTCTGGAAATAGAACCTTTGAACACCTCTAATCATCATATCTAAACCACATAGGCATATCTTCAACCATTATGAAATGTTGAGTAGAACATTGAACACCACTCTCTCACACTGATCTCTCTTTTTTTTTTAAATTCTCAAAAGCACTTGGAAACCAAGTGAACCAACTACATCAATAATACTACTAACAACTCTGCAACATATCTAAAGCAACTACAACACCTCTCATCATCTATAGTCCATCCAAATATCTCTCCAAACACAACTTTTGTAACCATATTGAAGTAAGACATCAATGACAACACCAACAACATTGTGTTGACATCAATACCAACAACTCCCTCATGTGTTCATTGTGTTCCATCTTTGAATTCACAAGCTAGGAAAACAACATTTGACTATCTTCAACGGGTTTGAATCTCGCCAAAAACTTCTCGCTCATAGTTTCCCAGCTTTTAATAAGAACTGGCTTCAGGTGATTGAACCGGTTTGTAGCATTTCCAAGAAGAGTCTCCACAAAGAGACGCACTGTGATGTCTTCATGTGGCACATTCAAGATAGTGTAGGTTGTTGTGAATGTAGAAAAATGTTCATTTGGGTGTCGACTTCCATCATCATGAAATTGGGGAAACTGATTCCTTGACCCTTTAGGTAACTCATGATTTACCTGAAAAGCCAAAGGTCCAATGTTGTTAACCTAAGGTAATGAAGGTGGATGTCTCTTGCCAGCATTATTGTTGTTACCATCCATTGCCTCTTGTATGGATCATGCAATCGGATGCTAGAGGATCATTCTTGTGACATAAAAGCGTTAGCTTTTTCTTAAAGTTTTATGCCTCATTGCCCCATGGTGTGCACCAAAAAAACTGTTGTGATGTCTTCATGTGGCACATGCAAGACAGCGTAGGTTGTTGTGAATGTAGAAAAATGTTCATTTGGGTGTCGACTTCCATCATCATGAAATTGGGGAAAGTGATTCCTTGACCCTTTAGGTAACTCGTGATTTACCTGAAAAGCCAAAGGTCCAATGTTGTTACCCCAAGGTAATGAAGGTGGATGTCTCTTGCCAGCATTATTGTTGTTACCATCCATTGCCTCTTGTATGGATCATGCAATCGGATGCTAGAGGATCATTCTTGTGACATAAAAGTGTTAGCTTTTTCTTGAAGTTTTATGCCTCGTTGCCCCATGGTGTGCACCAGAAAAACTGTTGGCATTTCAATTAGCACCTTTGGAGTGCTTGTTGGAAATGGACAGCTATGCACAGTGCATGATTACTACTCTTCAAATTATGGAGCGGAAGCTCCCTCTTGTTTGTTGATGTTTGCGTAAAATTAAAATGGACTAAATGTTCCTATCTTTTTTACTCAACAGGCATAACACAAGGGTGCATAACCACAATGCGTTGTAGCTAATATTTTCTCTAGTTTATGCAGATCCTAACTACAACTAGGCTAACTTTTAATCTATCATATCTCCTCAAGATAAATAGAGCATGAGGGCATAGGAGTGAGAATGGATTGGTTGGATCACTTGGATCAACCATCTCTTCATAATGCATCTGAGGCTCGAAACTATCAGATCTATGCTAGGATAAGGTATTACACAAGCAATCACTCTTTACAGTAAGCTAAATCTCAGGATTGCCAAGGCTAAGGAACCCCTATCTGGGGTGTAGGTTGGGGAGCAACTCACTAGAAACAACAAATAATGATGAAATGTCTAACAGGATTCCTAAGGAGGTGACAACACCTATCCAAAGTGTAGGCTGAAATACAAATCATTACACAACATCAAACGACAATCATTAACATCAAAATATCCAAGGAGGTGATGGCACCTGTCCAAGGGGGAGATTGAAACAATAGATTGTAAGAACAAGACATTGATAGAACTTGAAATTTTTGATCGAATTGCATGTACCTTTTGATTTATTTATTCAAACCTTCTCAATGAATTACAAAGATTTGGGACAGCAAAGGTATGAAATCATACACAATTGTGATCAAATCAAATAACTATCATCCAAGAGTGAACAAATATAAACCTTTATTTTCTACACAAAATTGTTGTACCATTGTCCCAACAAGTTTCCAAGACTATATTTGTTCACTCTTGGATCCTGATTTTCAGCTTATCGTAAAGAGTGGTTACTTGCATAATACCTTATCCCAGCGTAGATCTGAGAGTTCAGAGCCTCAGATGCATTCTAAAGAGATGATTGATCCAAGTGATCCAACCAATCCATTCCCACTCCTATGCCCTCATGCTCTATGCCCTCATGCTCTGTTTATCTTGAGGAGATAGGATAGATTAAAAGTTAGCCTAGTTGTAGTTAGGATCTGCAGAAATCAGAGAAAATATTAGCTACAGCGCATTATGTTTATGCATGCTTGTGTCTTGCCTACTGAGTTAAAAAGATAGGAACATTTAGTCCATTTTACTTTTAAGCAAACATCAACAAATAAGAGGGAGATTCCTCTCCATAATTTAAATAACATTCATCATGCATTGTGCATAGCAGTTTGTTTCCAATAAGCACTCTAGAGGTGCTAATTGAAATGCCAACACATTTCTAGGAAATAGTGAACATTTAGGTAAATTTTTGCTTTTGGCCTGATTTTGATGATATTGACCTTTGAATAAGGTAACTATTTGACAAATTTAGTTGCTATTGAGAAATAATGGCACTTTTGAAAAAAATTGTGCACTATTGAAATTTTTGAAAGCTTTTGAAAAATACTGGCACTGTTGCCAAATTTTAGCACTATTGCTAAAGAATGGCGCTATTGCCAAATATTAGCGTTGTTGCCAAGAAAGTGAGAACTATTGACAAATATGCTCGCTATTTCCTAGAAAATTTTTGTTTTTGCTCCAAAATGACTCATTGGCAATGTTTAGTTATAGTTTCAAGTTCCCAAAAATCTTGATGTTGTGCATTGAATGGTTGAAGCCTATCCTTAAGCTTTTGTCTATGCGAGAGTGATATCCTCAGCTGATGGACGAGTTGACTGATTTTGATGACACACGACTAGCTTTCTTGATTTCATGGGTTTTTTTTATATCGCTCACTTGTCGTTGCTTAGGGCTCATCGAGCCATGATGACTTTTTTGGTGGAGAGGTGGCATTTTGAGACCTCTTCATTTCATTTTCCCACTAGAGAGTGCATCGTGACCTTGGAGGACATCTAGAGGATTCTCAAGATCCCCATTCATGGTGAGCTTGTTACATATGATATTTGTTAGGGTCTCTTTGTGATGGTGGCGATCCTATGGTTCATGTTCTGGAAGGTATTGTCACTGGAAATCTAATGCCCAATAGGAGGGATAAGAGGTTCCTTGTCAATTGGGGAATTTTTATCGAGCAAATGATGGAGGAGGCCATAGTGTATGCTTGGGGTCAATGTGTGTTGGCCCACCTGTATAAATATATGCATGAGGTCATGTACCGAGATGGTAGTAGTATATCTTTCAAAGCTAGTTTATTGCACTTTTGGACTTGGGAGAGGATTGTGATTACTCGACCAAAGGGCATGTGAGACAGGGATGCTCATGATCCCTATGCTTATCAGTATCATGAATATCTTCATTATACTCAGCATAGTAGACTATCTTATTGGAGGGCAGTTTTTGATGATGTGACAGATTTTATCTGGTGTTCATACAAGGATTGTGAGGCATGGCCATATGACTAGGATCAACTACTCTACTGCAAGCATACCCATTTTTTGATCGATCATTTTGATATCTCCTACTTGAGAGATACTTACTTGAGAGATTTTTGAGAGATTTTGGCAAGCGCTAGACTCAGCTCGCTGATGATTATATGGCCATCTTCAAATGCACTACATGGGAGGAGTCTACTTGGGGGGCTCCTGAGGATTCCGGTATAGCAGTGGCAGCATTCATAGCATTAGGATATTTTCCATGGGGTTGGGTAGTTGGTCCTGCAGATCCTGGGATGAGTCATGATTTTGACGATGGGTGGGCCTGCCACACACCTTTGAGATTAACTATGCCTCTAGGAGGTCTAGTTTTGAGTGTTCACGGAGGAGGTCATGTTGGGTGCCGATATGATTGGCAGCATCTTAGGATTGCTCATGAGCAGTTGTAGCATGTTCAAGATTAGCAGGATGATGGACACCAGTAGTAGCAGTGCTAGGTACCATAGGCTCCTCAAGGTCCTCCCCCTTAGGGGGATATGGTAGGTCAGCTAGTGCAAATGATAGTAGATAGAGATGTAGTTAGAGTCAAGTGGGATGTTGAGGTTACACAGTGACATGTCGCTAAGGCACAAGTTTTGACCGTGACTAGAGAGAGGGACACATTCAAAGCAAAGCGAGATATTCACCGTCAAGAGAGAGACTCATTAAGACAAGAGTTAGTTGTCGAGAGGTAGCAAAGGCTTATAGCTGAGGTATCCTTAGCCTCTTCCATTCCCTTAGCCTAGTATGAGGTTGACAAAGACAAGCTCTTGCAACAGGTGACATATTATTAGACTTTGTATGAGGCATTTGTGTCGAGGGATTAGAGACATCCACGGTTTGGTCAGCCGAGCATAGTTGTAGGTGTAGAGTTGGGTGGGTACTCAATTAGATAGTCTCCAGTCATGCCCCAGCCATCCCCTCATCATACCAAGCATTAGCCGAGATCTCCACTGCCGATCGGCCAGTAGAGCTGATTTTTTTTATGATTTTTTATATGTGTTGTATCAGAGACTTATGTAGACATATATATATATATATATTCATCAACCCAACTAAGGCCTTATATAAATGTATTTATTTTGATCTTTGTTTGTTGTTGTATCACACATGACATTTGACGATGACATTGTCCATTTTTTATCATATATAATATACCATGTTTCGATTCAACTTTATGATGTGTTATGATATGTTTATGGATGATCATGGATATTTATATTTGTCCAATGATGCTTTCATATTTTTATGATGTATGCATATGCTATGGATCAATAATTTATATATCTATGTGATGAATGCTTATATATGATGGATGATGATATATCAATTTATTATGGTCATAATATGTATTGATAAATTTTGTGGATGCAGGATGCATGTGGTACTAATGATATTATTATGCAAGATGGAGTTGTTAGTTAGAAGAAGTGTTTGTTGATTTAGAGATGGAGAAAAATTTGATGTTGTTTTTTATTAAGGATAAAATGGGTTTTGAAGGGGACCCGAAACCCTATAACATCAGAGAAAAGAAAGATAAGGCATTAAAGAGTTCAAAATAAAAATAGAACATTGCCAACAAAGATGAGAACAAAAAACCAACCTAGAGGTAGAACTACAAAAAACCAGTAGAAACCCAACAAAAGTCCAGCCGCTAGGCCAGATTCCTCAGGATATCTACAACCTCCTACACCAAATCGTTCTTTTATATTGTTGTTTTCTTAATTTCTTGAATGTTCATAGGGGTCTTATCATCCTTCCTCTTCAGATTGGCTCTGGTTCTTTTTCTCGGCCTAACACCCTCTGCCTGGCTTTGATCTTTCTCATCTTCCACATCCACTACAGTCCTTACCTGATAGGCCTTTTCCAGATTCTCAACCATCAAATTCATGGGGTTCATGGTGGATTTTAAGATCTTGTGACTCATTTCCAAAACTTTTTGAATGGACTCTTTAACGTTCTTAAACTTTTCCTCAATTGTTGATAGCTTTTCGTCATGGTTACTCTTGAGTTGTTGCAAATCCTCCATAGTTTTCTTAAGGCAGTCTACCATATATCTCTTCTCTTCCTCAGTCCACAAGTCGTTGGCCTTATCTCTGTCTTTGTTAGTTTTATCCATCGTATCATTCTTTTCCAGCTTACTGCTAAAAGCCCTTTGATTCAACTTAATCTCCTTAATCTCAAAGAAAACCCACCTAATCAACCTAAAGAAATCCATGGACCCATTGCAGTCAATAGCCAAGAGATCCATAGGAAACTCATGCTCAACCTTAAAGTAATGATCATCCTCCTTGAGGTCACTGGGATACCTAGGCTTGTCCTCCCTATCAGTTGTAGGGTAGCTGGAGTACTCCGATGAAGGGGTCGTTTGAGTCTCAGACTGATTGGTTTCATAGGAGGGATCCTCCACAACCTTCCTATTGCCCTTCTCCAAAGGAGAGACACTGACTTTCCTTTCGCCTTTAGATTAGTAGCCTCAGAACTCGGGAAAATGACTTTAGCTTTGCCAGTGGAGATCATGGGACTGGCTTTAGGAAGGGCACAGGCCTTGGACTTACTTTTGTTACTACCCTTCCTAACCACCTTTGAGGGATGATCTTCCTCATCCTCCATACCAGTCTCCCATTCATCCTTGTCCATGTAGTTGGCACCCAATTCATCCTTAGCAGAAAAATTTGGTGTTGTTTGTTACTGATGGGTTTTTCTTTTTCTTTCGTAGAGGCTTCATATACTTTAGCAATCCTTTTTATGTAGCAAACATATATGATGCACCAAGGTAATAATAACCAAGGTGGATTTGTATCCATTGTGTGGACTTTGACTCAGCACACAAAGAACATTCTTGTGCATACCAGACATACAGAAACCCTGTTAGAGTGTATGGTTGAGTTGTGTCAAAACCTTTTAGACCAGTTACATAAAGAGGTATGAAGTACCTAACATGCAACTACTACACAAATTGTCTCAAAACAACTTCCATACACACAACAAAGAAAGTATTTTTCATGGTAGTATCACAAAAACATCTAACAAATAGAATAAATAGAAATTGACAGTTAATGCCACCATTCCTTCTCTAAATCCTTATGGACATCCTCGAGAGATCCAAGGAATGTGATATTAAGATAAATAAAAAATATAAGACTATAAAAAGATAAACAATGTTACAGAATCACTTGCCATTATTTTTTTGGTGTTTCATGATGAAATCATTGATGATGTATATTATAGGAATGTTGTATCCATTAAGACTCATGTTTTAGGATTGTTGATAATCATTTTCAAATAGGTATGGTAGTCTATACTTAGGCATTGTTTTCAATTGATAATAATCCATTCATTTCGATCTTCACTTTGGAAATTCTGATTTTTGATGTTTATTTTGCTTGTTGATTACTTTGTCAAAGGGTTGAAGTTGATGATTTGTTTATTGTGAATGGAAAGTTTATTGCGGATAAGTGACAATGGAGATAGGACGTTTTTGATTTTCTGATTTTATCTGATGTTATTTTTGTTATATTTAGGAAATTTAGAAAAAAATAGGGGGCCCTAAAGGGACTGACCTAACTCCTCAAGGGTTGATCAAAGATTAGCCTTGCCTACATGATGAACATTGAGACATCATAGTTCGACTGTATTGAGTGACACTATTTTTTTTTTAGATTTTTCTAACTTTTATGAATGTTTTTGGATTTTGATAACATATTTGAATGTTTTCTTTTTATTTTGGGGGACTAATCTAGGGCCTCAAGGGATCATTTATGATAGCCTTGCCTATGTTATCCACGCAAAGGCTCGTAGTTCACTTGTTTGATAGGAGTGTGTTTTTTACTTTTCTCATTTTTCAAATATTTTTGGATTTTTGATTAAGTTAAAAGACCATTATGAACACCTAAGGGGATTGACCTAAGGCCTCAAGGGCTGATCAAATATTAGCCTTTCCTACATTGTACATGTAGAGACCACGTAATTCAACTGGTGTTGACTCAAAGCATAAAATGTTTTTTGGGATTTTGATGTTTTTTACTTTTTTTTTTTTTTGCTTGTTTTTTGGATGTTTTTATTTTGTTTGTTTTCTAGATGTTTTTTATTTTTGATAATTTTCGACCATGATGGGATTTACAAGGATCCAACCCACTACTAGTTTTGAGAAGTTGCCCCCAGTTCGAGATAAGATTACCTTCATTAGGGGAGATGTATTTTGACGATGGAACAGGGTTCAACACTTGATTAGTCATTTAGCCATGGTTGATTTGCACATTTTATTATGGGACGAATGAAGTGGATGCTTTAGATAGTGTTGATAGATAAAGATGTAGATCTTATTCAAATGTAGCACCTGTTTTCTATATTTTCACTAGAGTACCTATCCTAGAAGCACCACAAAGTGGTTTTCACTAAAAGGACATTTTATTTCTCTTTACTATTTTTATTGCTTCTTTTTTTTTGCTTTTTTTTCTTTTTTCCTAGGATATTCTGATGTGTTCAAGTTTTTTTTTTAAATGGCAATTATTTAGAGGTTTGGCTAAAGGCTCTCCTTTAGGAGTAGCCAACTGATAAGATCTAGAGCCATAGATTGTCGTGATGATAAAAGGACTTAACAGTTTGGTTCAAACTTCCCCTTCCCATCTTGATTTAGTTGTATCTTTTGATTATCTTTTAGTGCTAGGTCACCAATTTGAAAGTTTATATTTTTTATCTTTTTGTTGTAGCTTCATTTGAGCTAATTTTGATAAACCTAGAGATGGTTTAATGTGCTCAAACACCTTTCATCTAGGAGTTCCAACTCATTCAATCTAAAACTTGATATTCTTCATTGCTAACCATGCCTTTCAAGGATACTCATAGTGAGGGGATTTCAACTTCAATAGGTAAGATCGCTTCAAATCTGTAGACCAAGGAAAAAGGTGTGACACCAGTAGGTATGTGAATGCTAGTTCAATAATCCCATAAGGTTGGATTCAATTATAAATTTCAATCACAAAAGACGTCATTAATAGTGTTTTTGGTATTTTTAGAATTGTTCTATTGGATGCTTCAACCTAACTGTTTCCTTGGGGATAGTGGGGCGTTGAGAATCTATGTTGGATAGAAAACTTTGAACAAAGCTCATGGAAATCTTGGTTCTTGAATGGGGTTTCATTGTCCGTTATGATGATTTGGGTAATTCTATATTGATAGATCATATAATTCAAGATGATCTTGGATATCTGTTTCCCTGTGATGTAAGTTAATGGAATGGCTTCTATCCACTTTCTAAAGTATTTAGTTGCAGTGATAATGAACTTGTTCCCATTGGATGAAGCAAGAGAGATCTTACCTATTAATTCTAATCCCCATTGTGATAAAGGCCATGATGTTGTTATAGGTCTCAATTCTTGTGCCAGTGCATGAACAAGATCACTATGTTGTTGGAATTGGTGACATCTTCTTGAGAAATGGATGGATTCTTGTTCCATTGAGTGCCAATAATACCATGTTCTTAGTAATTTATGTACTAGATTAGGTCCACTAGAGTGAGACCCATAAATACCTTCGTGCACTTCCTGTAAAGTGGTTTGTGCTTCATCCACATTGAGACATCGAAGTAATGTTCTTTCTAGACTTCATCTATATAGGGTATCTCCTAAGATGGTGAATTGGGATGTTTTATGGACAAAGGTTTTATTTTGGTTTATCATTAATTTAGGAGGTATGATACAATGTTGGATATACTCAAACATATCTTGTTACCAAGGTGAGTTAGGACCAACAACATCACAAACAATTTCTAATTTTGCGATATCGAACGTCGGTATAAGGAGTTTCTCCACAAGGAATTTGAATTTGGAAATGTTTTGTGGAATTTTGAGTGAACCTATTTTTCCCATAGCGTCAATTTCTCTTTTAATGATTCGGGGAACCTGTTCAAAGGTGATGATGACAAAGTATTTTTTGAAACTATCCACCATTCTTTCATATGGCATTAGCTTGGCATCCTTTTTTTGATATTCATCATTTACCTATCTGATGACTACTTGGGAGTCTCCATAGACCTGTAGTTCCTTTATCCTCCATTTTATAGCCATCTTCAGTCCTTTTATTAGAGCTTCATATTAAATATGTTATTGGTACACGAAAAAGAAATTTTGTAAGCCTTAGGTATACTATATCCTTGTGGTGTGAAAAATAAGATACCCACTCCTGAGTCATGTTGAGTGTGGGACCTATAAAAGTACAAGATCCAATGGCTAGGTTGATCAATTAGAAGTATTCTTTCATCTGTAAATTCTATTGTTAGAGGTTGATGATCTTCCATCAATACATCTGCTAGTTGATCTGCTATGATTTTTCCTTTGATAGATTTTTGGTTAATGTACTCTATGTCAAACTCGCTTAGTATCATTATCCACTTAGCGATCCTACCTATTAGAGCTACTTTTTCTAATAGATACTTTAGGGGAACCACCTTTGATATTAGCTTTACTTGTATGTTTAAGATGTATTGTCTCAAATTTTGTGCCATAAAGTTGACAAATAGACACGCTCTTTCTATGGGAGAATAGTTTAATTCATATCCCACCAATTTTCGACTGATATAATATATTGATCTTTCCTTGTTATTATCATCTTGTTGCGCTAATAGAGCTCCTAACACTACCAATGTTGTAGATACATATAGGATCATTGCCTTATCTCATATTGGTGGCATTAAAACTAGAGGAGTGGGTAAGTAATCCTTGACCTGTTGGAATGCTTGATCACATATGCCATCCCATTTGAATGTTATATCTTTTTGTAGCAAATGGGTGAATGGATGGCACTTGTCTACAAACTATGTAATGAATCTCCTGATGGACTATAGTTTACCTTGTAGACTTCTTGATTGCTTTAATGTTTTAGGGGGAGGAATTTCTAATATAGCTTTCACCTTGGTGGGATCTACCTCGATACCTCTTCTTGATACTATGTAACCCAACAATTTTCCAAAAGTCACATTGAATACTCACTTCTTTGGGTTGAGACACAAGTTGTATTGTTCTATCCTATCAAATACTTTTTCTAGGTTGGCCAAATGATTTTCTCTTTTGATGGATTTTCTAGTATGTCATCTACATAATCCTTCATAGTGGTATGCAACATATCATGAAAAATGGTGGTCATTGCTTGTTGATAAGTTGCCCCTGCATTTTTTAGACCAAATGTCATGGCGTTCCAGAAAAAGGTTCCCCATGCACAAGTGAAAGTTATTTTATGTTGGTCCTCGGGAGATATTTTGATCTGATTATATCCGTAGAATCCATCCATTAGTGATAGCTTTTCATGCCCTACAATTAGATCTACAATCATGTCGATGTTGGGTAGAGGGAATTCATCCTTTGGGAAAGCCTTGTTTAGATCCTAAAATTTTATGTAGATCCTTATCCCCCAGTGGGCTTTGATATTGGTACCAGATTAGATACCCATTTAGGATAGTCAATGGGTCTGATGAAGCCCACATCTACCAATTTCTAAATTTCTACTTTTACCAAAAGTGTTATATGTGGATGCATCTTCCATAGCTTTTGCTTGATGTGTTTAGCTCCATAGAATACTACTAGGTGATGTACGACCAATGCTAGATCTAGCCCTGGAATGTCTACATATGTCTATGCAAAGTTGATTTTTATTTCATTGATAAATGCTGAGAAGTTCACCTTTTCTTAAGGATCAAGTGATGTTGCATGATATGTGATTTTGGGTGTTTCTACTATGCCAACATTGATAGGCTCGAAGTCTTGATATAGGAGTGTTGATTTCTCTTGATATTTTGTGGTGGGGAGATTAAATGTTCCATCTTCGGGAACCTCAAAGAGGTTTTCACCCTCAGATGTGTCCTTTTTTTTTCTCTTTTCCTGATTCAATAAAGGTACATTATGGTTTTCTTTAGGGGACCTCTTTTTTTATTTTTAAATTTTGAAGTTTATTTTTGTGACTAGAAGATGTAATCTCCCCTCCAAAATATGCTCCTTAATCTAATTCAATTAAAAACCTTGCTTTTTGATCTCCTTGGGGTATATTGGTTTGAAGTCACATGAACTCTGCAATAGCCTCATCATTCTAGAATGTGTCCAAAACTGGTGTATGATGTTGTTGGTCCCAATCTATAAACTGTAGATAATGCAAGGATATTTTGTCATTGATATCAACAAAGCTTATGGATGTTGTTGCTAGGGTAGGGAAATTGCTTTTATCAAACCCCCACAGGATTTCTAGGTTCTACTCATTAGAGTTACAAGAATCCCATTTGTATTCATTGTAATCCATTTCAATATGGTCATCATCAAATGTAGGTTCAAATGTAGGTTCAACAATGATAGTATTTACGTTGAGGCTTTTAAACATGTTTTGGCTATACATATAGTCATCTAGATGTTCACAATTATCCAATGTCTCATCAATGGTAGAAGTAGATCCTTCCTCACAAGAGGTGCTTTCAATACTTCAGAAATCACGTTAGATGAACCATAACCTAGTCCAAGATTCTTCGGGTGTTTTTCCATGATAATCGATTTTCTTCTACCTTGTCCATGTAAACCAAGGCCACCTTGTGTTGGAATATTGTTGTCATTGATGTCAAAAGGGGATCAAGAGTGAGATGGAACTGATCCTAGCAAGGGAATTATGTCATTAATGCAAATTGAGGAACATGGCATGTTGAAGATCTAGCTCAGGGAAGATGTGCAGATTGCAAAAGTTGCTCATTATGTTGCAATGTTATCATGATATTGAAGAGTATTCTTCCAGGCATCTGAAGTAAAATCAAAGACCAAATTTGATATGGGTTTTTTGAAATCTTCTTAGAAATGTGATGTGTAGGTCCAGAGGATGTACAATAACATCATAAAAGAATCATGTTTCCTCTTAGTCAGAATTAGGGTTTACTAGTTAAACCCTAGGGTTGCAGTCATGGGTCTGAAATATTTTTTCTAATTTGTTGTTGACTGTGTATCAGTAGTTGCAGGTCACATAAGTAATAACATATGTCATTCATCCTGTGGAAGTGACTAGCCCCTTCACCTTGCATTTATCAATTGAGCAAATATTTGATGATTTGCATTTAATATTTCCTAAGTCATGCAAATATTTCCCTTCTACGAGATCGATGGTGATGATTAAGGCGAAAAGATCGAACGATGCCTGCCAACCCCACTAAGATTTTAGTGGGGATTGTTCAAGACCCGCGGGGTCAGTGAGGAGCAGTGGGGATTAATCCATGATGGTTGGATATTGACTGTTGATGAATGGTGGGACCTATAAAGGATGTACATGATGTCATCAGATGAAGCTTGAGGTGGGGCCCGATAGGTTGACGATGGAGTTCGGTGACGTGTGACGTCAAATAGCGAGGGATGATTTGATTGGAAGACCAACTCACATCACTGTTGTGAGTTGTGTGATGCTGATGTGGATGAAAAATGGCATTATCCCGCTAACCCCATTGAGTTTTTGGTAAGTCCCACGAGGACTATGAGGAACGGTGAAGATTGATCAGTGTTGATCGAATGGTGCTTGTTGTAGAATCTGGTGGGACTCGATAAGTGAAATGTAGCGAATGAGAGGATGATATGTACAAACATTTAGTGGTTGATTTTGTATTGCTATTCCAAATCAATGATTGATGGCTAAATGATTATATATGTGATCAACGATGGAGATTTAAACAACTGTTTATCAGATGGTTGTGTTTTAAAGTTGCAACAATGAATGAAAAGCATAGGATCTTGGTGTGAGAGAGAAGATCTATGACCAATATTCAAACTTGAAGATCTACAATGGTCTGGTCTGTGTGAACAAGGGTTTTGACTGGTAATCAACCAAGTAATGAGAATTAAATTCTCTATCTCTTTCAACAACAATTGTAATGAGATTTTATTCACAAAGCAACAATTCAGATGATCGCAAAGAAAAGAATCAAGATCAGATTGAATGGACAGTAGAATGCATTGAATGCATATCTGATTATTAGGGTTTGATAGAGAGAATGAAGTAAAATTCTTTGTATCAGAATTAAATGTGGAAGCGGCTCGATGTAGAGGTAGAGTGAAAATGGAGATATCCAATAGACTCTAATAAATGAGTTGGATGATGGTGCAAGACTCGAGGTGAGCTAGCAACTCACTGGTGAAGTTAGTAAGTAAGGGAAGCCCTAACATGATGAGCAAGTTGATCTGGATGATGGAGTGGAAACCGAGGTAGTAATTGTTGGTTGGTGAAGAAGGAAGACAATAAGGTATTGACTTGGTGTCAAGTCTAGATGTGAGAGTAAGAGAGAGAATTTTTTTAGTGCATAGAGTGATGAACAAAGAAATATACAACTAAGAATGTTGTAGAGAATATAGTGCAAAGTAGAGGAGACTGTAGAGTAGAGGTATGTGTTGTTGAGAGTGCAAATATAGCAGCAAAGTGTAAGTTATAGTAAGTGAAACAATGTATTATATGTATTGATGCCTCTCAGGTTTATGTAGAACCATTTATATGCATATTTGAGCTTGTAATGTTGCAAGAGGTTGTAACCTCATTTGTACGAAGTTGGTGCTCAGAGTAATGAATTGGTGTCTCTTTGGAGTTGTAGCTCTTAAATCAGGGAGTAGGTGCTTCCTTGGGTTGTATCCCTAAAACATTGTAATAGAGATTTGGATTGTGAGGCTGGATGAGGACAATAGATCCTAGCAAAATTTCTCACTATAGTTGTTCCCATCCTAGGTTTTCCACGTATATCATGTGTTATGTGATGTGTTGTGTGCTTGATTATATTTCTATATCACATGTTTAATATTTGCACATTAAGAATTAAATAAAGTAGTCTCCATAAAAGGTTTTAAGAGCTAAATTTTAAGATCTATTGATTCACCCCCTCTCAGTAGATTGTTGTGTTCCAACAATTGGTATCAGATCCTTACATTCCTTAGCAGAAGCTTAATTAGCTAAGGTAGGTCCTTGACTTTGTGAACACAAATGGCCAATCAGGAAAGCATCTCCTCAACCAAGCCACCTAAGTTCGATGGAACAGATTATGCCTATTGAAGCTCATTAATGAAAGGATATTTTGGATCCTTGGGTTTTGATGTGTGGATGTCTGTATTAAATGGAAACACACCACCTACCACACCCCCTACTGATGCTACAACCAAAAATAACATTGAGAACAATGAAAAGGCATGGTTCGCTATCATGAATAGTATATCTAGGTCTATGCATAGCAAATTTATGTATTGTAAGAATGCACAAGATGTATGGGATACATTGAAGAATATTTATGAAGGAGATGACAAGGTAAAACTAGCAAAGCTGCAAATTCTAAAAGCTAGATTTGAAGGTCTAAGAATGATAGAGAAAGAAAAAATTGCAGACTATCAAGTATGAGAGTTAATGATATTGTGAACTCTATCAAAGGATATGGAGAAGAGATGAAAGAGGATGTGGTTGTTGTAAAAGTTTTTAGGTCAATGACATACAAGTATGATTCTAAGATCTCATCCATAGAAGAAGGGAGATAAATAGAAAAACTATCTCTAAATGAACTACATGGCATATTCATAGCCTATGAGATGAGGATGAGAGATAAAGAACCATCCAAGAAAGAAGTTGCTTTTAAAATTGTTAACAAGGAGAAGGATGTGTCTCCGAAAAGGGACAAGGCATAAATGACTCCAACTATGGATGATGAAACTGATGAAGAAGAGGAAAACTTCATTACAAGACTAATATAAAGGTAAGTTTCCCTTCAAATGTTTTGAATGCGGTAAAGTAGGTCATTTTGCTGCTAAATTTCCTTACAATAAGAAAGGAAACTCTGAACTAGTGGTAGATGATAAGATGAAGAAATCCTACTACCCTAAGAAAAGGAACTTTCAGAAGAAAAAGAAAATTCTATACATCCAAGACGATAGTGATGTATTAGACTGTAATAGCTCAGATGATGAATGGAATTGTGCTTTTATTGTTACAAACCATGATTTTCTCTTTATGGAAAAAGAATCTGAGGAGCAAAAGAATGAAAAGGTTGTAGATCTTCCTGAAGAGAGTGAAGAAGGAGTAGTTGACCTGGAAGGAGAACTCATCTATGCTCTAGATGAGATAGATGATATCAAAGATGAGATTGAGAAGTTAAAAAGGGAGAACAAGTAGAAGAAGAAACTTGCACATAAAGAGTCGGATAAACTAAGCAAGGAACTAGAAGAATCTACCCAAAATGTGGTAGATTTGAAGCTAAAGCTAGAAGAAGCCAAGAGAGTGGAGGATGTGATTAATTCCAAACTCCAATTTGAAGCAGACAAATGCATGAAGCTTGAGGAAGAGATTTTTTCTCTGAGGAGAGATCTAAAAAAGGAAAAAGAATAGATAGCGAAAGGAATCAAGTTGAAAGGTGGCTCAAACATTATAGATGAGTTATTGAGTTCCTAGAGGCTTGCAACTAAAGAAAAATTAGGCTTAGGTTTGGAGAAATGGAAAATTTCCTTTGTTGATGCCTCTGCAAAGGTATATGAAAGGTTTAGAGAAAAATAAAAGTCGAAGTTTGTCAAGGAAAATGACTACAATGAGAAATTTGTAGAGAAGGAGAAAACCAAGGATGAAAAGAAGCCTATCCTAGACAAGAAGGATAACCAATTAGATCCTATTCACCAAGAGAATAAGAAAAGCTTCAAGAGGACTGATGATGATGGGTTTACTGAGATGAAAAACCCAAGAAGATGGATGCACACCAGACCCCCTCCTCCAGTACTAAATGCCATGACTAGGTATTCCACATATTTATATGGATATTGTTATTCATGTAATCAATTTGGTCATAGGGCTAGGGAGTGTAGAATCATTCCTAAAAGGAGCACAAATTTGAAAGCATAAATTCATTTGCTCCTTTAATTGACATGAATATAGTCTGCTATAATTGTTATAACTTTGGTCACATAGCAAAAAATTGTAGAACACAGTTTATAAAACCAAATGAGAAAAATGAGAAAAAGAAGATCTTACCTCCTAAGACAAACAAAGAATTAGATAATAAGGTGGAGATACTAGAAAAGACAGAAAGGAAAACTAACAAAGTGTGGAAAGAAAAATGAGAAAGCTCCACACAATCATTGATTGCACAAACAACTCTACATTCCAAGAAGAAAAATCTATAGGTGATAGATAGTGGTTGCTCCAAACACATTATTGGAGATAAGAGCAAGTTTATCAAACTCCAGAAATGCAATGGAGGATCTATGAGTTTGGGTGATAACACCGCAGTCAAAATATGTGGTAAAGGTATCTTAAGTTTAGATGGAAAAACTCCCACAAAGGATATCTTATATGTTGAAGGTTTAAAGCACAATTTTTTAAGTGTGAGCCAAATGTGGACAATAGTTACAAGGTCACATTTGACTCAGAAGGTTGTAAAATCAGAAGGAATGGAAAGATACTTGCACAAGGGTTGAGAATCGATTGTAATCTTTACAACCTTGCTAAAGTAAAAGGCCAAAGTTGTCTGATTAGACAAGTTGATGAAAGTTAGTTATGGAAAAAAGATTAGGCCATATAAACTTTGACAACTTGGTAAAAGTGAGTTCAAGAGGTTTATTTAGACATATTCCTAAGGTAAATAAGCCTACAAACATCATATGCAAAGAGTTCCAGTAGGGAAAGCAAACAAAAACTAGCTTTCCAACTAAAGAATACTCAACCACAAATCCTTTACAGCTAGTTCACACTAACCTATGTGGACCCACAAGAACAAGAGGACTGAAAGGATAAAGATACTTTATGTTTCTAATAGATGACTATAAAAGGATGACATGGGTAACATTTCTAAGGGACAATTCATAAGAATTTGAGAGACTCAAAATATTCAGAAAGATGGTTGAGAAGGAGATAGGAAGGAAGATAAAAAATTCAAGGTCGGATAGAGGAGGAGAATTCACATCTAGTGAACTTGTTGATTATTGTGAGGCATATGGAATTAAGAGAAAATATTCAGAACTAATAACTCCATAGAAAAATGGAGTGGTAGAGAGGAAGAATAGAGTTGTGCAAGACATGGCTAGAACAATGTTAAAATAAGCTAGATTAACTGATATGTTTTGGAGAGAAGCAATCCACATTGTTGTATACATTTTGAATAGAGTCTAAATTTGAGTACATAGTGATAGTACTTCCTATGAATTATGGTATGATAGACCTGCATCTGTGATATACTTTAAAGTATTTGGAAGTAAGTGTTGCATTAAAAGAGAAGATGAAAATTTGGGATAGTTTGAATCAAGAAGTGATGAAGGAATTTTCTAGGATATTCCACTCAAAGTAAAGCCTACAAATGCTATAACAAAAAGCTAGAAAAGATTGTGGAAAGCGTCAATGTGAAGATTGATGAAAGTATAAAACATATCAAGTTTGATCAAGACAGTTTTGATGATGCATGAGACTGTGAAGACAATGTAGAAAATGATGATGAAGAACTTGAGGAAATAGAAGTTGGGAAGGCCCCTGCAAAGTATGTTCAAAAGGACCATCCAATAGAGTAGATAATAGGGGATAAAAATGAAGGAGTTCATACCAAAAGGAGAATTGCAAAGAACAAAGAACAAGTAAATTTTTCTCTCCTATCTCAAATTGAACCAAAGAGTTTCTCTGAAGCTATCAAGGATGAGAGATGGATAGAATCCATGGAAGAGGAGTTAAACCATATTGAAAAGAACAAAAAATGGGAATTGGTTCCTAGCCCCCCAAGAAAAAATGTGATTGGCACCAAGTGGGTGTTTAGAAACAAGCTGAACGAAGATGGAGCAGTGGTAAGAAACAAAGAAATATTAGTGTGCAAAGGGTATGCACAAGTTGAAGGCGTTGATTTTGAAGAGAAATTTTCACCTGTAGCAAGGCTAGAAGCAATTATAATGTTTCTTGCATTTTAAGTCCATAAAGGATTCAAAGTGTATCATATGGATGTCAAGTCTACATTCTTAAATGGAAACCTAAAAGAGGAAGTTTACATTGAACAACTAGAAGGTTTTCAACTATCAGAGAATAGTGATTATGTTTGCAAATTGAGAAAGGCATTGTATGGTCTAAAACAAGCACCTAGAGCATGATATTCAAGACTAGACCAGTACTTGCAACAAGAAGGATTCAAAAAGGCATGTGCAGACAGTAACCTATATTTCAAATATGAAAGTGAGCACATGATTATAGTTGTTGTTTATGTGGATGACATCATTTTTAGTGGTAGCAATGATAAACTATGTAAAATATTTGCTACACATATGCAAGATGAATTTGAGATGTCAATGTTAGGAGAATTGTCATTTTTCCTTGGTTTGAAAATTGTACAAACTGATAATGGGATATTCATATCTCAAACTAAGTATGCTAAGGAAATGCTCAATAAATCTGGCATGGAAGATAGTAGACCAATTAGTACCCCCATGATAATTGGCTACAAGTTCAGCAAAATAGATGAATCACCTGAGGCAAATCAAATAATGTACAAGTCAATGATTGGAAGCTTGTTGTATTTAACTACATCAAGGCCAGATATTATTCAAGTAGTATGTTTAGTGGCAAGATTTTAGGCAGCACCTAGAGAGTCACATATCAATGTAGTAAAAATAATTTTTAGATACATCAAGAGTACTGTTGACTTTGGGCTATGGTACTCCAAGAGCAAGATTTCATTCTAGTTGAATATACAAATGTTGATTGGGTAGGAAATGTGGATGATAGGAAAAGAGCCAATGATAGAGAATTATTTTTGGGAAACAATTTGGTTTCCTAGATGAGAAATAAACAAGAATCGATCACTCTATCCATATCTGAGGTAGAGTATGTGGTAGCAATAGCATGTTGTACTCAAGTTCTTTGGATGAAGCAAACACTCAAGGACATTAAGGTAGAATACAAAGAACCCATTTCAATTATTTGTGATAATTCAAGTGTCATAAACATATAAAAGAATCCAGTGATGCATTCTAAAATAAAACACATATCCATTAAGTATCACTCCATAAGAGAGAAGGATGTAGATAAGGAAGTCAACATGGAATATGTTCCCACCAAGGAATAGATAGCAGACATTTTCACTAAGCCTCTTCCCAAGCAACAATTTGAATATCTGAGGCAAAAATTGGGATTCATTGCTCCTGCATCATATCACTAATCTCTAGTGATGGAGCATGTGTCTAGGGGGAGCTTCATCCATATCTCAATCATCCCTAGAAATAACAGGACAAATCAAGTCAAGTATCAGTGGTTTTACAAATTTCTAATGACTTGATGGTTGTATTATTCTAGATTCCCATCTTCTCTTTGAATTTCATTTCAAAGGGAGGGTAATATGTTAGGGGGAGTCTACCCTTTTCTATTGATATCAAAGGGGGAGAATATCATGAACAAATGCTCATATGGGTAGAATGAGCACATCAAAGGGGGGGCATTGTCTTATGTGTCCAAATGGTGCATAACTCAAATTGTTACTAATCTCAATTGCTTTCAATTGGTATCAGATCATTTCAACCAATTGGTATGAGAATTTAGTATTTCCATCAATGACAAAGGGGAGATTGTTGGCATATTTTATCATTGATGTCAAAAGGGGATCAGGAGTGAGATGGAACTGATCCTAGCAAGAGAATTATGTCATTAATCCAGATTAAGGAACATGGAATGTTGAGGATCTGGCTCAAGGAAGATGTGTAGATTGCAAAAGTTGCTCAGTTTGTTGCATTATTGTCATGATATTGTAGAGTATTCTTCCAAGCATCTAAAGTGAAATCAAAGACCATATCTGATATGGGTTTTCTGAGAACTTCTCATAAATGTGATGTGTAGGTCCAAAGGATGTAAAATAACCTTAGAAAAGAATCATGTTTCCTCTCAGTCAGAATTAGGGTTTACTGGTTAAACCCTAGGGTTGCAATCATGAGCGCGAAAGGCTTTTTCTAATTTTTTGTTAATTGTGTATCGGCAGTCGCAGGTCACATAAGTAATAACTTATTTCATTCATCTCGTGAAAGTGACTAGTCCCGTCACCTTGCATTTATAGGTTGAGAAAATATTTTTCATTTTTCATATTTCCTAATTCATGAAAATATTTCCCTTCAGCGAGATCGACGGTGATGATTAAGGCAGAAAGATCGAATGGTGCCCGCCAACCCCGCTAAGATTTTAGTGGGGCCCAATCAAGACCCATGGGGTTAGCAGGGAGCGGTGGAGATTAATCCATGATGGTTGGATATTGACCATTGATGAATGGTGGGACCTATGAAGGATGAACATGATGTCATCAGATGAAGCTTGAGGTGGGGTCTGATAGGCTAATGATGGAGTTTGGTGATGTGTGACAACAAATGGTGAAGGATGATTTGATTGCCAGAACAAATCACATTGTTGTTGTGAGTTGTGTGACATTGATGTGGATGAAAAATGACATTAGCCCGCTACCCTTGTTGAGTTTTTGGTAAGTCCTGTGGGGACTATGGGGAATAGTGAAGATTGATCAGTGTTGATCAGACGGTGCTTGCTGCAGAATCTAGCGGGACCCGATAAGTGAAATGTAGCGAATGATAGGATGACATGTGGCAAACATTTAGTGGTTGATTTTGCATAGCTATTGCAAATCAACAATTGATGGCTAAATGATTATATATGTGATCAATGACGAATATTTAAACAACCATTTATCGGATGGGTGTGTTTTAGAGATGTGATAGTGAACGGAAAGTGTAGGATCTTGGTGCGAGAGAGAATATCTACAACCAGTATTCAAACTTGAAGATCTACAATGGTTTGGTTTGTGCGAATAGGGGTTTTAATTGGTAACTGACATGGAAATGACAATTAAATGTTATATCTGTTTAAACAACAATTATAATGATATTTGATGCACAAAGTGTTGGTTCAGATGATCGCAAAGACAAGAATCAAGATCAAATCAAATCGATAGCAGAATGCATTGAATGCATATCTAATTCTTAGGGTTTAACAGAGAGAATGAGGGAAAATTCTCTATATCAAAATTAAATGTGGAAGTGGCTCGATGCAGAGGTAAAGTGAAAATGGAGATATCTGATACACTCTATTAGATGAGTTGGATGATGGTGCAAGACTCTAGGTGAGCTAGCAACTCGCTGGTGAAGTCAGCATGTAAGGGAAGCCCTAACATGATGATTAAGATGATCTGGATGATGGAGTGGAAACCGAGGTAGTAATTATTGCTTGGTGAAGAAGGAATACAATAAGGTATTGACTTGGTGTTGAGTCTAGATGTGAGATTAAGAGAGAGAAGTTTGCTAGTGCATAGAGTGTTGAACAGAGAAATGTACAGCCGAGAATATTGTAGAGAAAACAGTGCAAAGCAAAAGAGAGTGCAGAGCAGAGGTATGTGTTGTTGAGAGTGCAACTACAGTAGTAGATTGTAAGTTGTAGTAAGTGAAAGAATGTATTGTATGTATTGATGCATCTCAAGTTTATGTAGAACCATTTATATGCATATTTGATCTTGTAATGTTGTAAGAGGTTGTAGCCTCATTTGTACTAAGTTGCTGCTCAGAGTAAGGGATTGGTGTCTCTTTGGAGTTGTAGCTCCTAAATCAGGGAGTAGGTGCTTCCTTGGGTTGTAGCCCTAAAACATTGTAATAGAGATTTGGATTATGAGGTTGGATTAGGATAGTAGATCCTAGCAGCATTTCTCATTGTGGTTTTTCCCATCTTGGGTTTTCCACATATAGCATGTGTAATGTGATGTTTTGTGTGCTTGATTATATTTTTGTATCACATTTTTAATATCTACACATTAAGGGTTAAAGAAAGTAGTCTCCACAAAAGGTTTTAAGTGTTAAGTTTTAAGATCTACTGATTCACCCCCCTCTCAATAGATTGTTGTGTTCCAACACCTTGTCCAATTAACCCCATGTTTTTGGCTATCTAATATCCTTTTCTGCTCTAATCAGTAGGAGGGGAGGTAGTGGTATCTCTCGTCCTTCTTCTTTGTAGATCCAGGAAGATAGGTCTTCTTCACACACTTCCTCATCTTGCATGTCGCACCACTTTGTGAAGATAGTGGGTTTGACTACCATTGTAACCGTTTAAACATGTGTGATATCTTTCGGTCCTCCATACATCTTAAGTGTTGGGGGAAGCATGCCAATACAAAAATATTGGTTGAAATGGTATTCCCCATAGCCCTTTTCAAGTACTTGGATCTTAGTATCAGATTTAGGTAGCTCAGTTGATGAAGATGTAGTGGAGGATGAAGCTAGTGATGTTGGATCAATGTATGAAAAGGACTGGAAGGATATATCATTATTGGGTATTTGAAGGATCTTTTTATATTTTTCTTCTAACTTGGCATAGTAATGAAACAATTCAGGGTCAACATATATGGTAACTTCCTTATTATCATAAGGAAATTTGAGACCTTGATGGAATGTAAATGGGACTGCTTTGAGAGCATGGATCCATGGTCGACCCAAGAGAAGGTTGTATGGAAGCTCAAGATCTAGTACTTGACATTTAGTTTCTATTATTGCAGGTCCTATCTAAATGGGTAGCTTGATCATTCCTTTTGAATTTAACTCCATGTCATCATAAGCTTTGATGGTGATGCTCTTACTTTTATCTATGACATCATCAGAGTATCCTAGTTGTTTCACAAATGTTTAGACCTGCATCATTATCTATGAGTACTCTCTTGAATTTATGTTTGTGGACACAAAGCTCTAAATAAAGGGCTTGATTGTGGAAATATTTTTGTGGAAGGTCTTTCTCAGAAAAGACTAAATGATGGGTGGATGTGATATTGCCAACCATGGCTTGAAACTAATCAGCATTAAGGTTGTTTGGGATTGACGTTTCGACAAGTGCTTTCTCTAATATTTCCTTATGTGTTGGCGACAATTTTAAGAGCTCAAGGATGGACATTAAGGCATGATTTTTCTTGATTTCTTCCACAATGCTATAGTCACTTGATGGCTTACTTGTGGTTTTTCCTGGGGTGGTGCTCCTTGTATTGTCACTCTTCCCTTTCGACTAGTCACATTACATTTAGGATCTCTGTCTTGTATGGTTACCACATGGATGGTATGATCACCATAAGGGAAATTTCCTAGGATGTTATCCTCGCCATAAGAGAAGGCGGCATTTTGGTAATCTTGTTCTTTCCCTTTGTTGTTTCCTATAGAATGGTCAGGGATTGGATCCTTGTAAATCCTTAAGCCTTTATTTTCGGACCGATGTTCTATGTCAACCTCTCCCTTTTCAAAAAAATCTTACACAATGTTCTTGAGTATAATGCAATTATTGGTAGTATGCCCCTTGATTTTGTGAAATTCACATTGGTCGTTCTCGTTATACCAAGGGGGTTTGAAGTTGGGTTCTTCATATTTTGCTCTGTCGTTAATCTTGATGAGGTTCTTTTGGACTAGCTTGTGCATAATCACCTCAAGGGTTCTCCCAATCAAGTAAACTTTTTTTGTGTTTGGTCATATTGTCTTGGTGGTCTCCTTTCATTATCCTATCCTTGATTTTGTTGTTGGTTGTTGGGTTGGTTGTTTTGAGGATAATTAAGTTGGTTGTTTTGTTGATAATTGGGTTAGTTGTTCTATTGATAACCTTGTTGTGTTGTTTGAACATGATTTTGTGCCACATTGGGAGCTTGTACATTGTGTACAACCTTAGCATCAACTACCCCATCATTGGTTACATTCTTCTTTTTAGCTCATATCTTGGCTTTGTCATTTGAAGTTGAAGATTGATCTTTAGGGTTGTAAAGTTTGATTACTCCCCTTGCAATGAGGGATCTTTCGATAAGTATTCCATTTTCAATAGTTTCTTCAAAATTGCTTGGGCATAACATAGTGAGTGATTAATTGATATCTACATGTATGTTGGAGATAAAGATATCTACAAGTTGTTTCTCTGGAATGAGCCATTTACATTTCCTTGCTTTATGTCTCCATATTTGTAGGTACGAGGCAAATGATTCCCCTTGATTTTGCTTGATTTTTTAGAGGTTGGTGATTTTTATTTCTTGTTCTATTTTATACAAGAAATGGTTGACAAACTTATTTGACAACTCATCAAATGTTTTGATACCTAGAGATAAATGAGAGAACCAGTCTATAGCAAGCCCACTGAGACTCCATGGAAACAGTCTCATCAAGTAGGTATAATTTTGTTGTAGTTCCATGAAAGATACTATAAATTCATGTGCATGCTCTATTAGATCCCCTTTCCCCGTATACTTGTCAAATTTTGGTATTTCAAAGCCTTTGGGGAAAGGTACCATGGATAAATTTTAATCAACATATATGGACAAATGTCTTGTAGAGCATAGCTCTTTCTTGGTTTTCCAATTTATATATCCGATATCCTTTGATTGAGTGTTTGTAGTTGCACATTTATGTCATTGTTTGGTGTGCTTGCTTGAGGATTTTGTGTATTGTAGATTTGTTATCCCATGATGTTTGTTTGGTCGTAAACGGGATATTGTGTAGTCATGGTACCTTAGGGACCATGTTGTGTATAAGGTATGTTGGGTCTCTATTGTGCATAAGGTAGGTTGGCTCCTTGTTGTGTACTCAAATATTGACTTTGTGGTCCTTCTTGATATTGATTTTGTGGTCTTCCTTGTTGTTGAGTTTGGGGCATACCTTGGTAGTTTTTTTGTGGTATCCCTTATTGTTGTGAGTATTTTTGAAGGGTACTATGGTATTGTGTTAGTAGTACACCTTGTTGTTGTGAATTTTGTTGAAGGATACCATGGTATTGCATTAGTGATACACCTTATTGTTGTGGATTATGTTGAACGGTACCTTGGTAGTTCATTGATCGTACACCTTGTTTTGGTTGATTTTGTTGAAGGTTACCTTGGTATTGCATTGATGGTACACCTTGTTGTGCTTGATTTTTTTGAAGGGTACCTAGGTAGTTCGTTGATGGTACACTTTGTTGTGGTTGATTATGTTGAAGGTTACCTCGGTATTGTGTTGATGGTACACCTTGTTGTGGTTGATTGGGTTGAAGGTTACCTTGGTATTGTGTTCATGGTACACCTTGTTGTGGATTTTGTGATCATTTCTCTTGATGATATTGTAAGTTATTGGAAGGTTCAATGCATGAGGTATGTTGTGGCATGTATTTCCATTGTGATGTTTTTCTACCTCGTTGGTCCATTCAAAGGTTCACCATGTTTTACATAGTGTTGTGTTTTGGCATGTTTTGGGGTGTGTTTCCTTGATACTTTGTGCCAAAAATGCTTGTTATATTTGGGAGGGTGGTCTAAACAATGGGTTATCCATGGGTTGTGTTTGATCATTGTTTTGTGAAAACAATGGTGGTATGTTAGGATTCGTGGTTGGTTTTGGAATTTGTCTAACCATTATTTGATCTCCTAGTGGAATAAGATTCAGATCTTTTAAAATGTCCACGTTGAATTCAATGGGTAATTTTGCACCACTTTGTGCTAATGTGGGGAAATATGAGTTTACATTTTTCCCAAGCATCTTTTCCATAAGCTTTTGCATCTTAGGATCTTGGGAAATCTCTAATAATTTTCATCAGTAAGTTCCTCATCACTATCATATTCTTCTATGATCACTTCATTGATATTTGGAAGTTGATTTTGAATATCAATCATATTTTGGTGTCAAAGGAGTACTTCCTCATCACTTGGCGATTGGTTTGGTGTTGCCATAAACGTGGGTTCTTTTTGAGGAGTTGTAAGGTCACTTAGTTTATAACCCCATGGGTTAGTTTCCTCATTACTGATGTTGGTTTTTGGTGCACTTGAGCTAATCTTGTTGGCTTCCATCTTTTTTTTGTGTTGAGATCTCATGGTTGTCATAAATAATTCCAATACCTAGCTGAATTTTTGTGATCACTAACTATGGAATGGAATGATGTTTTTTTTTTTGGTATTTTCTATTAAAAGAATGGTGCATTGTTGGATTATCTATTGTCATGCAGGAGGTGCTAATACTGGTCTTCCAGTTGCAAGATCAACTTTTTATTCTTCATCGTCCAGAATCGTAGTCACATTTCTCCACTAAGCCGGTGTTTCCTTTCTCTCAAACATGAAACTTCTCAGACTACTAATAATGTCTAATTGCTCACCTTCAACTTGTATGAGATGTGGTTATATAACAAGAGTGTAGTAAGATCTATTTGTTGAATAGGAGTAGTAGGATGCCAGATGGTCATAAAGCGTAAGCTTTTCTTGATGTTTGATCTTTTTCTATTTAAAGGAATGATGAATGAAGATGATGTAAAAGAAAACCTTTTGGACAAAGGGGTTGATGGTTTGCTACGGTTTTGTGATACTCAAGAACCTAAAGTATGAGTGATGTTTGGTGGATTTTTTGGAGATGATGCTAATTTTGGGACTCAAAGTGTACAAAACTTGGACTGATATGTTACTCTATTTTTCTAGATGATATGTTGAAGATCTACTTGAAATAGCCTTGAGGTTGTAATTAAATGTTAATATCTTAGAAATCAAGAGCAAAGGAATAATCCAAGTTGGTGTTTGATTTTGAATCCTAAAACTAGGTTGATTGTTTTGACTTGCAAATGGAATAGAAAGATGCAGATATGAGGTGTTTCCAGGTCTGACTATTTTTTTCTCAAAAGATGATAGATTAACTAGTTTCATATCAGTCTCTGATTTGCACCAAAAAATAGAGCAATAGCAGCAATCTTTTAGGTCAATAGCATCTATTATTTCTAGAAATAACAGTCAAATTTATAAAAAGATACTCTATTTTTATAGTTATTTTCAAAAACTAGAGACAACAATAACAATAACTTTGAGTAACAAAAAGCAAGTTCGAGTCAATAGCAATAATTTTCATATCAATAGCAGCAATGTTTGCAATAGCAACTTTGTTCAAATCAAAAGTGTTTCTTTTTTTCAAAAGCAGACTTCTTTTGTCAGTGACTGTTTTGAGAAATAACATGTAATTTTTAGGTCAATAGCGATAGAAACTGCAGCAATAGCGACTCTATTCAGTTTTGTTCTTAGTTTTCTTTGATGGCAGTTTGTTGGAAAATTTTCACAAGTTTGATTTTTTTGTTTGATCTAATGTTTTGATGGCAAGTGATGCATACAACAGATAATGAGATCCAATAACTTGTAAAATAAATAATTATCTCATCGTAAGTAGGTGCGTTCTTTTAGGTAGGCTTACCTCATTCCCCAAAGGATGATTTTACATGTAACTTATGGAGTAAACCATAAATTGGAATGGTAAGTAACTTCTCAAAAAAAAAGTTTTGATGCACCACTTTCAAAGAACATGTCAGAAAATAAAGATGGCTTCTAAAATAAGGTTTTTAATGACACACCGTGAACACCGAGATGGATACTACCATTCTACAAGCTACTTAAGGCATTGAACTGCTCCTACCTGGCCCATATGTACTAATGAGGATTAGGTGTAATATGTTATCACCATAGATTAAAGCTACTTTTTTTTATGATTTTGTGACCTTTATATAGCCTACCGATAAATATTCTTATTTCTAAGAGTCACTTATATGAGTTATTTTTTGCAAGATGTGTCTCATTAGCAGGTCCTTATCTTAAAAAAAAGGGTGGCCACAAAAAAATATAAAATCCCAAAGTGTTTCTTCTCGTCACCCAGGATCATCAAAAGATGCAAGGGGAGAGGATATGCACTTGGCTCACTAATCACAGAGAAAACTATATACAATTTCATCATAGTTTCTTTTTAAGTCCCAAAATTTGAAGTGTGAAGATATCAATTCAATTTTTAAGTGCACCAAATTCAAAGCGTTTGAGACTTCAGGAAAAACATAACAATGTGCAAATCAAAATGGATTTGTCCAATTTTAAGCACCAAATTTTGAGTGTTCCTAATTGTATTATCCTTCTTAATGTGGTCAACAAAATGAAAAGTGTTCAATTGTCAATAAAATAAAGGCATTCACGTCAAAAAAATAAAAGGTGTTGGTCAAAAACAAAGACATTCAATTTTTTAGAAGCACCAAACTTGAAATGTGAGATTTTCTTTGTTCGTTTTTAGAGCACCAATTGAAATGTGAAAAGTTTCCTTTGTTCAATTCTTAAGCATCAATTGAAAATGTGAAAAGTTGCCTTGTTCAATTTTAAGAAACACCAATTGAAGTGTGAGATTTTTCCTTGTTCATTTTTAGGAAGCACCAATTGAAGTGTGAAAGTTGTGGTTTTAGTTTTTAAAACACCAATTTGAAATGTATTCTAACTACGCTTTTTAAAATTGAAGTGGCCTTAGGCCATTCACCAACCCTACAATGAAACCATTAGTTGTTCTCATGAAAATATGTGCCATACTCCTGCAAGGGTTGTACAATCAATGTTAGAAACTTCCCAAAACACCAAACAATCAAACGTTAGTGTTAGTTATACTTGTGAAATCAAAGAAGTTTTGCAAAATTTTGATAGATTCAAACAATACATCAAAAGCGACCCTTTTCCCTACAATAGCGCACAAGTTTAATTCAATAACGAACCAATTCGAGTCAATAGCACCCTTGTTTAGGTCAATAGTGACCAAACAAAAGAGCCAAGTGTGTTCAGGTTTGGAGCGAAAATGTTCTAGTTTTATCAAAAGCGATCAAAAACCTACAACTACTTATCAAACTCAAAGAAAATGTTGAAGTCAAGGACCGAGGTCCCACGGAGCATGCCAACTATCGTAAGGGGGGAATAAAACATACATAAAACATATTAATTAAATAAACTTAATTCAAACAAGATTAAGATCCCATACCCATACTCATGAAATGAAGCGCTAAAATTAAGAAATCAAACAATGCAATCCTAAGGCAAAATAAAATGAATTCAAAACTTTAAAACATATACCATCCCATATTGGAGTTGTGTTTGTATTGACATTTGGATGTCAGATTGCTCGATTCAATACAAATCCTCCATTGTTGATGTTGCCAAAGCTTCAATGTGTGTAAAATGTTGAACTAGAATGTGATAATATTTCTCAATGTGCTCAAGGGATAACTACTCAGTGCTTCACTATGAAGATTCTAGATGATTTTTGAGAAGGTACAAGAGTGTTTTATATATTTCACATTTTGAGATGAACGATCAAGATGCAACAATGCAAAATCATGATCAGAGATTGAGAATTGTTGAGAGGAATTAGATTTCTCAATTAGCTTATGTGATCGATCGAATTAAGTATATTAATTGCATAATCAAATGATTTAGATTTTATATTATGTGGAACTGAGGAAATCAAGTTGAGTAGTTAGTGGGATTGAATAAATAGATTGATCGGTTAGTGGGATTGATAAATAGATGAGTTAGTTAGCCAATTAAAGTGAGCAATCAGTGGTCGTGATTTTCTCAATCATAAAAGGGGGTGACGATAATTAATTAATATTTTGAGTTGAATGTGCAAGTCATGTTTGACTTTAACAAATAAAGTTATATTTGTTTGTTGAACTTTTTCAATGATGTTGAATAATTAATTTAATTATTCAGGTTTAGAAAGGGGAAAGTAATTTAATTAAATTATTAAGTGATAACAATTTAATTAATTTAGAGGAATAGGGTATATTAGCGACATAATTAAATAACTTGTGTTAATTTAATTAATCAAGAGGAATAAAGTTAGATTTGATGATGATATAGTGAATTAATTAAATAATTTAAATATTATTCAATTAATAGGGGAAAGTAGGGTTTTTGATGTAAGTGATGTGAAATTCAATGATATTAGTGATAATGGTGTCAATGATGAAAAAATGTCATTCAAGATGTGTGATATGCGTTAGGTCATTTTTACATTTCTACAAATGTATTCGATGCATATTTTTGTCTAATGCCTCTTTTGAGATATTATGGCTTAATGAACATGGTTTACTTTTTGCTATGTATGAAAGAAAATGGCCACTAAAGTCTAAAGTGGAAAAGAAAAATCTCATTATTGACTCATTAAACTTATAGTAATTGAAGTCTCACATTGATAAGAACCTCTATCTCATATTAAATGCACTTACAACCTATGTAGTGAAGATAGTGGCTTTCACAATTCATCACCTGGTCATTCTATGGCAACATATGTAGATGTTGGCCCTAGTCAACCAAAAAAGGAAAAGATGATTAGTTGTTTCAAATTATTTAGATGAAATAAAGGCAACACAAGCTCTTACCTAGCTTTCTAGATGGTGTATTCATTCCAACTCACAATCATCTTACCTTGCACAAGGCTCAAGTGAACATGTAGTTGAGGGTGTGATTTAGAGTTGGAAATTACAAGGGAATGTTTGTTATTGCAACATATAGACATATATAATGGTAATTTTGAGAAGGAAGTTTTTCATAAAATATGGGAAACACAAAGACTTCCCCATGTCATCTAAGAGAAATCATTATAAGAGGGGAGTGTTGTAAAAACCTTCCACTAAAGCCCATAAAAAGGAAGAAAACAACAATCATTCACTTGTAGTCGAAGAAACTATACTTGCAACTAAAGAAACATACAATTCTAAATCCCTTTTCACAAAAAATAAGGATTCAATCTTGTGTAACCTTAATTTTCATAAAAAGGTTATTAGTGGCTAAATAATTAATTGAAAGTCAAAAGGAAGATCAATCAAGTTGTTAAAAGAAAAAACACCAATTTAGAGAGTATAATAGCAAAAAGGGGGAATAAAAACTTTGGGACCTACGGTTGTAGAAAAGTAGGTAATTGTTGTGCAGTTTTGCACACACGCCCCAATGAAAGTGGGGGACCCTCTCTTGGCCTACCCTTTTGGCCTATTTCTGTGGCTTGCCCCCTCTTTGTGCTTATCTTTGAAAATCTTGGGGTTTTGGTCTTTGGTGCTTGCCTTGGTTGTGAGTGCCTTTGTGTTGAGTTCGAGGTGGTTTTGGGGTCTTGTGGATGTCCTCTCTGGGGTGGTCTTCTTTTTCCTTATGTTTTCTCCCTTGGTGTTTTTGTTTGGGTCCTAAGGGTCAGTTTTCTCCCTTGGCTTTCCCTTGTTTTCCTTGTTTCCTTTGCTCTGCTGGAGGCGGAACCAGGATGGGACTAAACTTTGAACTTTGGCTAAGTTCTCGGTTCCATCTTCATTCCCATTCTGGCTCCGCTTCCTTCCTGCTCTTTTGCTTCCTTCTTCATTTTGTTTGTTTTCATCCACAGGGTTGGTTTTCCTCCCTTAGTTTTTTCTTCGCTTTGCTTTTTCCTTCACTTGTCGGAGGCGGAACCGGGATGGATCCGAACTTTGAACTTTGGCTAAGTTCTCGGTTCCATCTTCATTCTCGTTCTAGCTCCACCTCCCACATTCTCGTCTTTTCATTGTTTTGTTTGTCTTCGACCTTCGGGTTGGTTCTCTACCCTTGGGTTTTCTTCAGTTTGCTTTTCTGTCATTTTGTCGGGGCCGGGACCAGGTTGCAATTTGGCTTTGAACTTTGGAAAATTTCATGGTTCCTTTTCCTTTCCCGTTCCGCCTCCACTTTTGCAGGGGTTCAGTCCGGTTCCTTTCCCGCCTGCTTCCCTTCCCTTTCCCATTCCCGTTCCACCTCCGCCTTCGCCTATCTTGGGTCTTTGTTCTTGTTTTGCTCATGCCTCCGCCTTTGCCTGTCTCTGGTTCTGCCTCTGTTTGGGTTTATGCTTGATTTTATTGCCTTTGAAACTCTAATGGACCTGCTTGGATTTTGATGGTGTATCGGGCATTAATGGTGGCCTGTTTGATTGCAGGTTGTATCGAGCTAGGATTGTTGGGTGTACTTTGAAGATTTGGCATGATTTGTGGGTGCAGTCAAGTATACTTTGCAACTGTTGTCATGAAACCTACTCTCACACGCAAGGTCGATTTGGTTGGTGACCATTAATGGCTAGCAGATGTGATCTGAGGGGGGCTCAACTTGGTGTTGTTCGATTTGAGTCGTTCATTTTCCCCAACTCAAGTCTGATCGGTGGCGCGTGCTCCTGCTGGTGTTTTCGTACATGTGGCTATTTGCGCACGTGGGTTTTTTGGTGGGTATGGCTCGAGGGTTTGTTCCCCTGAATTTGTGCGATCCCAGTTCGATCTGATGGGGGTCCTTGTTGCATTCAATGCTTGACAGCAGGTTATTGCTAGTTGTCGGGGCCAATTTGATGTGTGATCGAGCTTCCTTGTAACGCTAGCTCTGTTTTGCATGGACCTGTTTTTCTATAATTATGGCGCTCTGCCTCATTTGTAAAGGTTGGAATTGGCTAGGTTAGGATTTGAATTAGTAGACTAAGTCATAGGACTTGTAATCATTAGAGTTAGCAGTACAGTAGCATGTTAGCAGATTAGAAGTTAGTTTTCACATTTAAAGCAAAGTGTTGTAAAGGATCAGAATTATTTCTAATATGATGATTTAATACAAAGTACATAAATTGTGCTATGACTGGTGCCTCCTTTTCATTGAATAATCTTGCATGCTTCTTATGTTATCTTTCAAATCACTTGGAAATGTTTGGATGTATCTTATATTTAGTTAGTAATACTTGTGATTTAATGTCTGGAGTGTTGTAGCAATCCCTGGTTCATATCTTTGGGCAACTTCTTGATTTTGGGAATGTTGTGCAAGGTCAACTTGTACCTCATATTCATGTGCTTAGTTCAACTATATATATTCATTTAGTGAATGCCTACAACCTGAAAATCTTTAACACCTTAGAAGATTGCACTGCTTTCTACAAGATTGCAGGTATAGCCTGAGTCGACCAGAAACTAGTTTAAGGGATTGGTATGTTCCAGGTATTTCATCATTTGCATGATTAATCTTAGAAGAGGTGTTAACAATTAGAACTCCTCAAACCCTCATCTTTTGTTGTTTCTTTTATTAAATGGTTAGAACTATAAATTTGAGCATCACTATATCTTAAAATATGATGAGTTTAGAGATTCCAGCATTTGTACGTAAGACCCCTTGTGATTACCAACATATTCATATTTTATCACTGAGTTTGTTCTACTACATAGTCATGATCTGACACCCATGAGACCTTGGGGTTATCTCTTTGATCATAGAGACTAACCTTTCAAGAGAGATAGGATAACTTTTATTTTGTCTAAGTTGTTGATGTGCAGAAACACCAAACAACAAGATTGGCGCTAGAGGGAGGGCCTGAACAAGCAAGCTAGAGCATTTTCTAAACACCATTTCTCTTGAGAGGCTCAGAAGGAGAACGAGATTTATACCAAGAGAGGAAGAAGAGTTTCAAGAATTGCCACCTCCAACCAGGTCAAGAAGGACCAGAAGAAGGGAGGAACCATCATCCAATCCATCATTTCCACCATCTTCACCTCCACCCACTCCATCTTCATCCGATTTTGAGACTAGTTCCATTCCACAACCCCAGCCAGTCATTCATCGACCATTACCACCTCCACCAATGGCTTTCTTGGAAAATAACCCATCACCTCTGACATTCAACAACTACAATGTTATGCCCAAGAACCCTGAGAATTTTTTCTCTAAGTTTCATACAAATGACCCAAATAGGACAGCAGAAGAGCACATTAGGATCTTTCAGACCTGTTTGAGAGATAGAGGGATTAATCATGAGGATTTTGCTTGCAGACTCTTCCCCTATTCTTTAGGAGAAGAGGCGTTTTATTGGTATAACCACTTACCTGCTGCATCCATCTCTAACTGGGCTGAGCTTGAGGCAATGTTCCTGCTAAAATTTAAGATCCCCATTAGTGCTAATGAGCTATATAGGAAGTTTACTAGAGTAAAAAGGGAGGTTAATGAGCCTATTGGATCATTCAACAATAGGTTCCACCAAGCATACACTAGAATTCAAGCACCTTATTCTGGAAATGAGGACACTGCCCTAGAGGTCTATTTCGAAGCCCTTGACAGCCTTACCTCCACCTTCCTTAAGTGGAGAACTAATCCACCAAATACCTTGCTCACTGCATATATGGAGGCTGTTAAGGTCAGTACAGACCTGAGACAACACTTGTCTGGACCTCTACCATCTCTGGAACAAGCTCCTCACCCAAGCCAAGTCCAATCCCTCAACCAGGCTTTGACCAATCACATGCCTATAATGAATCATATTCCATAGTTGCCTCTAGTCCCTCACCTGGATCATCCAATAAACCAAGTCCAACCAATGCCTGATTATCCCAAGCAAACTACTAACCATCCCCTCCCTTCACAGCCACAAGCTAATTTCCCTACATATTTGCAGAACTTGGAAGTTTTGAATCAATCTACTGGTTCTGGAGGAGTGTCAGGGTATTCCCCAAACACTGTGAATCCAGTCCCTTACAACAATCCTGATAAGGAAATGTTAGATGAGCTAACTGAGCAAGTGAAGAAGTTGAACATGGAGGTAACCTACTTGAGGAACCAGAACAATCAACTCCAAGCTAATCAGAAGAGCATGCAATCAAATTATAACAAAGAGCAACACTATGACAGAAATCAAAACTTTGATAGAAATCAACAAGGTGGACAAGGATTTGAAATAAGATAGCCACCTAGGCAAAATAGGCCATGGAACACTGGGCCCAAAAATGGGGGAGTCCCCACTCCAATAGATCAACCTTCCAATCCGGAGAAACCTCCAGGTGGTGTGTACTTAGCAGAGGTCGCTTTGTCTAGATGGTGTAGGCTTCATAAGATAAGTCAGCACTCTGAGCTTGACTGCCCTGAATTTACAACTGTTGCTTCCATTTTTCAATATGAAGTTGAAAACAACTCCACTGGCCAGGATTTGGTGCCCTCAAATCCCTATGACTCCCCAGTTTTAGTGTTGAATCATGCTTCATTCCCTAGGGATGAGGAGAATGAACCAGAAGAGGAATCAAGCAGCCAGAGTGGAAAGGCTGAACAAGTGCTCAACGAAGATGAAATTTCTCAGTTGTTTGATGAAGAAACTGAGAATGACAATGGCCCATTGGATGAAGAGGAGGTTGGTGTTGAGGAAGTGCAAATGTTTCAGCAACCTGTCAAAAAGTATGATCTGAGAAGCAAGCCCCATGGGAATCCATAGGCTGGAGGGTCATTCACTACATCTGCCCCTCCACATAATTTTACTACTCCACCAGATCCACATGCCAATAAAAATCCATCCTACCCTCAGGTGCCAGCACAATACCTCACAAAGGAAGGACAACCAAATGTTTCCAATGGAAGCATTGTTGATGCAGCAAAGGATAAGAAGATTGGTCATTCCAAGGAGCTCCACACTGACATGAATGTGGAACAGCTGGGAGAATATGTCACTGAGGAACTCAGAAAAGTAAAAGTGAGTCTTTCTACTTTTGAGTTATTAAGAGTTCCTGAAATCAGAAATGTAGTCCTCGGGTCCTTTAATTCAAGTATAGCAATGCTAAGAATAGCTACCAATGAGGCAATTGCAAGGCCCTCTAGTTCACAAATACCCAAAGGTCCTAGTCCATCACAACCCGACGATAGGGGTAAAGAAAAAGATAAGAGTTAGGTTGCCCAAGCTAACTCACAGTTGAGTTTATTCCAAGGCAAAATGGAAACCCCTCCTTTTCTGATTTCCATTCGTATATTTGGTAAAATTATGCACAATTGCCTATTGGATTCAGGGGCATCCACAAATGTTATGCCATTTTCCATTTGTAGGGCTCTTGGTATTACCCTTGCAGCCTCTCAAAAGAAAGTCACCCAATTAGAGAAAACAGAGGTGAACATTGTACGAGAACTAAATATGATTCCCATGCAAGTTGCCTCAGATCTTAGAGTGAAACAAGTGCTTAATATTCAGGTAGCTGACATTCCTGACACCTATGGTCTGATCTTGGGTAGAGATTTCACCAAGGCACTAAATGGATACACATCCACAGATCACTCCCACATGTGGCTCCCCTGGAAAGGAGTCCCAAATTAGATCAAAATTGAGAGGGAACCAATAATGAAGTATGTCATCACTGAATATCAAAATACTTCAAATGAGATACTGGTATCAAAAGTTAGTATGGGGAACTATGTCCTAGCCTCCCCTGCTTCAGACACACAAGAAATATTGATGTTGCAAAGCTCTTCTAGTGAACCCACATCAGAAGCCAATAGCTTCGATGTGCAATTTGAACAAACAGAAGAACCTAGTGATCAGGCAGATAGACAACTCAGTTTGTTGGATAATTTCCAAGAGTTTATCCAAAAATGTGTAGAAGATCATATGCAGCTAGGTAGAAATATGAACTTTGAATAATTTATTCTCCCTAATTGGTGTTGAGTCCATGATGCTCCTCATTCCGAATTGGAAATTTGCTTGTGTCAAACTGCAGTAGAACAGATACAAAGGCGCGTTAGCACAACCCCAACCATTTGAGTCAAACATATGAATCATTCAAAATAGTCAAACGAGGAAGGATCCAAAACCTCCTAAAGAGCCTTCGGGTGGCAACAAGGACAAAGGAATCCCAAGAAAAGCAAGAGCTAATGACTGTTGGACATTAAGGTTTGATGGATACAAATCCAAGCAAGGTGTTGGAGCAAGGCTGGAGCTGATCAATCCTAAAGGTAAAACCTACTTTGTTGCTCATAGACTCTAGTTCCAGTACACTAACAATGTAGCTGAGTATGAAGCTCTAGTTCATGGGCTATTAATGGCATTGAGAAAGAAAGTTAAAATCCTGCAAGTGTTTAGAGATTCTGAGCTAGTGGTTAGACAGGTGAGAAAACAATACTCATGTCATAACAGAAGGATGGCCAATTACAAACATAGAATTTGGGATCTTATTGAAGGATTTGATGCCTTCAACATTCAGCTAATACCTTAGAGTAAGAATCAAACTGTTGATTCTTTGGCACAAGCAATGAGTACATTGCAGCCCTTATCACTTTCGGGCTTAAATATTTTCACTGTGGAACTTATTCCAATACCCTTGGTGCCTGACAATGTCGCCAATTTTTAGGTATTTGAAGATGATAAGCACATTCTTGATTTTATCACTAGCTGTGATGTGTTTGCTTCTCAAGTAATTGATGAGGTTGAGCCTCAAGAGGCCAAGATTGACCTGGAAGGAGCCCTCAATCTGAAGACTAATACCATCCCAAGAGGCATGGTGCAATAGGAAAGTATCTTTGATTTGGATAGGA